>CAXIVR010000002.1:112218688-112769108 GCA_964035755.1 Teleogryllus oceanicus
CTGTGAATTTTAAGTAAAATTAACCCTACCTAATGAGCTCATAAAAAAATTACATTAAATTACAAATTGGGTTCTTATTCCTAAATCACAATAGACAATGCGCGGCAACGTTTACATAAAAGAAGTTTTTTTTACTTATTTTTCTTTTACTCAAAAGTCCAGAAACGCTTGAAGAGCGCTAAGAGAAACCTGGAGCGCAGGTTTATTTCGCCTGATGGCGAGAGAAGGCGGCACTTTGGTAGCGGGGTGTCCTCGGGTCGGTGACCTCATCAGCTGGGGACTGCGTGCTCGGGGAAGGGGGCCCTTGGCGGCCGTGGCAGCGTCTCCTGCACCGGTCGCGCTGGGGGGCGGCGCAGGCCGCGTCAGCTAGAGGAAGCCCGGGGTGCTTGGGCCGTCTCCACCTCTCGGAACGACTAGCGGCGACTCCACATCAGGTATCGGTTGGCGGCGTGGCTCAGAAAGATGACGAAAGTCACCAGAAGATACAGGCAAGCATTAACCTGTGGCTAGCTTGGCGAAATAATAACTGGCCGTTTTATGCACAGTGGCGCAATGGTCACGAATCAAAGTACCAACAATCTCGGCGAAACGATCTGAAACCGAGAAGCCAATCCTTTCTGTGCGTGAGCCTCTCGTGAAACTCCTCGGCCGAAAATCAAATCGAGAGTCCCTCTTGGATTTTGCTCCGTGCGTTCGAGCCCTTTGGTTCCCCCTCCCCAAATTGCTTACTTGCTTTCGAAATCACCCCTTCCCCTGTCATTTGTGATCTGATTGGCCTAAGCCTGTGGCGTCGTGGTTAATTCTTCACCAATCAGATGTCAAGATTCTCTAAAATTTTCCGTCAATTCGACCTTTTCCCTCTCACTCTATCTTTAAGTGTGTGCACGTGTGCAATGGCCGTTTTCATAAACACTCTTTTCAATAAACAGAGTTAATAAACGATCATGTACTTCCCGGCCGGGGAATCGACTAAAGAAAAATATCGGCTCCTAGGACAGTGAAGCATTCATAAGGGTGGGCCCTGTCAGCGCGCGGCTGTGGGTCGTAAATCCCTTTAGAAACGGGCGATTACGGAGGGGACCTGCCAGAGGCGGCGGCGGCGGCAGTGGTGGCGGTGGTAGGCCCCAGCGTGACCCGACACACAGCCCTTTTGTTCACGAATAATTTTTCTTATTATACGTAATAATAATGTGCCGCCACAATGTGCCAAATGTTGGTAGAATGTAAAATGCAAAATTGGTAGATCTACCACCTCAATTTAGAAGATTTTTTAAGATTAAAAATGCATAAACTGTTCTTAAAATGTTTATTTTTGGAAATTATACATATTTTTATTGAAAATTTTTTTAATGTTCTGCGCTAGGCTGCGCGTTGTTTGCCATGAATCTTTTAGTGCGCAACAATCCCTCTAGAGTCTCCGTGCAAATTCTATTTGTCTGGAAGGTTTTCATATTATTAATTGCAGGAAACAATCTCTCAACGTTGGCGCTACTATGTGGAAGTGAGAGTAATTTTCTCACGAATTCGCATAACAGGGTAAACATTGGAGACTGGTCTGCTTTTTTAATAGATGAAACATGCTTCCAGAATTCTTCAGGTGTAGGATCCACATTTTTTTCTGTGAAATGAAATGTCATGTTTCTTAATAATCTCCACTCTCGGTCCAATTCGGTCATGTTTTCTGGGCATAGTCCTAAAAATAAATATCTAACACACCCACCTACTACCTTCCACACGTGGTTAGGGCGTGATAGTATGAATGCTCTTGAAGCGAGCTTAAAATTCTCAGGAAGCAGGATCTTTTGGGTATGAGAAAAGTCTGAACCCTTGACACAATGAATCAGATAAACTACGAATAAAATGAACATATATTCAATGAAGAAAATTACAGTGACGCGATTTTATAACGGGATAATGCACTTTAAGTAGTTGGTCACTGAAAAAAACAAAACAAGGCCAAACAAAAAAAAATTGGCGTCACCTCGAATGCCTGAACACACTTTCACCAATTACAATTTACAATTTGCTCATTCCTCTTTCTAAATTTTCATCTACGAAATTATTTTACTCTCTAGTTTTTCCGTGCACGGCTTTTAAAATGAATTTTACACTTGTTTTAAGGAATCCCGTTCACAGGTGCTAGCCTTCGGCTTCGCACTCACTATAACACTGAACATTAAAGAGAAAAAACAATAAAACGTAGTATACACGTTACTTAAATCTCACTCCTTTACATATAACAGAAAGCAATTACTTTTAACACACTACAATAAACTGTGACTTTTCTAGATAACATCAACTGTACAACATGTGAAAATCATGAATTATTTACGTAAAATTGTACAAGGTATGTCCTCTTTGAATGAATTTAACGACACGTGCAGTAAATGAACTTGAAACTGCCACTCACATCGTTCGGGATACTTCTTCCATCTATTCTGGACTTTTCACCCGCTTTTAACACGAATTGTTGTGTATTTACGACTATTCTCTTTCCCCTAACTAATCGTCGCATCAAAGTTGCCAGTTCTTTTACCTCAACAGCTCCGCATCGCTCGCCTGTAGGTAACCTTGGGGATTTTCTGCCGCTCGCCCCGCGTTGCCACTCGTCTTCGCTTGCTGTCCCACGACATTACCAGTTTCCTTCGCTCGAACACTGGACTCCGCTACGCCTACAATTTCCACATCCTTCTCCCGTTATCTGGACTCGTACAATTCTCGTTCCTGTCCAAATCTTTCTCACCTACGGTTCGCTCTTCCTGTGGTCGTCCTTCTTCTTCTACCGCGCCTCGTACAAGTTCGTTCACGCTTCCAGCCTCGAATAATTAATATAGCTGAAGTTATGTTTTAAATGCTCGGCCTACCTACCATACTTTGGGCAAGTGTGGTCTGAGCGTGCAATATGAGATGCTGGATTTAGTTGTCCTTCTGCGCGAATTTTACAAATTTGAAATTATTTCGGAGTCAAACAATCACTTCGCTTGCTCTCTCAAATATTGTGAATGCGACGAATGTTTGTGCACCCCACTTCTTAATTACCTCACTTTCGAAGATACGCTTCTCAAGCTAACTTTTAATTACCAAGTTAAAATAAACTCCTATGCTATCAAGTTACAATCGTCTTCAGAACTCAGTCTAGTCACCGTCGCTGCTGCAATCGAAGAGAACTCAGTCTAGTCACCGTCGCTGCTGCAATTAAAGAGAGCTCAGTCTAGTCTCCATCGCTGCTGCAATCAAAGAGGCTCAGTCTAGTCGCCGTCGCTACTTATGGTACTCGCGCCTGGGGAAATTTTGGAGGGGTGAATATTCTCCTCTTTTCGTGACCTCCCGGAAAAACATTATTCGCTAGTTCGGGCGTCAGAGTTCGAAAAGCTGTGGGTAGATGGCGCGTTTACAAGCTATCACTCCGCCGCGTACTCGACTTCTCTCTGTTCGTGGGCTTCTTTTCGTAGCTGATGGTAGCGTTATGGGGTTGTCTAATCCCATGACGTCACAGTAAATAAAAAATATTCTAGAGTGGACAACATTAATAATTAATTGTTTAACTTGCCTGGAAACTGAACTCCTAAATGAGCATTAGTTGTGACTGCATGTTTTTCATTGATATGTTTGGGATTCATAAATTTAAGACATTAATCTTTGCTTTTGATTAAAACAAAAACGCTGCTTTATTTGTTTTACACTCTCCATATGAAAGAGAATGCATTTTTCTTTAAACTGTATTATTTTCAATATATTCATTCTAGCCACAAAGTCTTGTTTCAATAACAGGGAAATAACATTGCCACCAAGGTAGATTTCTTCAATTGCTAATTAGTTTTGTTTATTTTCAGATTCTAAATTCAAAATTTTGTTCTCCAAATCCAAGTTAAGATCCTTGCTACTGTTTTTTCACCTTCAGTCAGCTGCAGTAATTCTGGTTTAATAAAATATTCCAAGATAGTTTTGTATGTTGTAAAATCCGTTCATATAAAAAATAAAGTTTAGGACTTTCTGATTGCATTTCTTTATTAATGTCATGGAAATAGGGCAACACATAATCTAAAAAAAATTAAGTATAGTTCTGTTGAAGGATCCATGGACTTCACATGGATTGTCTGAGCTGCAAGTAGCCTTTCATTCAAAACAGCATTTTGGAAGTAAAACTTTAAAGCTGGAAGCTGTTCTAAAAGCCGTTTGACCACAGGAAGTAGAGACAGACATCTTTTTTGAGCTGGGTGTAGACGTTTGTGACGTTTTATATCCAGAAAGGACTGGAATTCTTTATAGTCACCCAGACGTTTTGGGCTATTTTGGATATAATTGTATACATCTCTTGCAAAATCCTCTACACCCTTTGGAAGTGTTTTGCAGGCATAAGAAGCACACAAATGAAACGAGTGGCAAATGCACATCATGAATAAATGTGGGATCGCATTTGCAAATTGAGTGGACAATGAATGGTGTGGACCAAACATAGTATTTGCACCATTAGCTGCAAACCCAATCATGTTCTGTTTGTAAGGAATGATTTCATTATCAAAATATAATTGCATTCATTATGTAATGCCGAGGCAGTGCCCTCTGCAATTGGTATTAAACATAAAAAATTATTTTCTTACATTGAAATCTACTGCTGTTCTGGCAATGAGCACCAAGTGTTTTGTTGTTGATTTGTCTGTGAGTAGTATATAAAAGGGGGCTTTCGGACCAGATTTTCTCAACGCCCTCTCCCTTTCATTTCTCCCTCTTTTTCACAAATTTCGTACCAAAATGCTTCCATACTATCTATTTTTATTCCATTTTACCTCATTTTTTGACAAAAAAATTGTTGAGCATCGTTGAAAGGAGAGGGCCTCAACGCGTAGAACCCAGGTCCTCCGCACGGAATCGCAACGCATAAAAAATGAATCTAATAGAAAAATATTCCAATAAATGGGCCTAGTATCCAAGCTGAATGAATCGACATATCATGTAAAGATGGCGATAAGAATTATAGATTTAACTAAAGATGTTGAATATCTTATTTTGGATATGAGAAAAGTGAATACAAAATTTGGAGATATTTTGTACCAGATCGATATTCAAAATCTACTGATGGGAAGGATCTAAAAGAATTTGGAAAAATTTGGAAAAATAAAGAATTTAAGATTAATATATAAAGGATTTTTAAGTAAAGATATTGTTGAATTAAATTTTATACAAGATTAAATATATCAATAAAAATATCAATAAAAATATCAATTTGATTATAGAAAAATAAATGTGTGGGAATTAAATTTTGTTTAGCGTAATAAATGTGGTTTACTTTTTATTTATTTATTTATTTAGTCAAAAACTGTATGTGACATATGGGGGAGAAAATCATCTGCGCACGCTTTCTTCAGTTTCAGAATCCCTTCCCAACAATTTAACTATTAATAGTTGAAAGATGAAAAATCATAGTAATAATAATAATAAATTTAAAAAGCGAGGATTAACATTTCAAAACTAGATATTTTCGTTGCAAAATTACAGAAAACTTATTTTTAACAGTAAAGGAACAAACAGATTTGATTTTTCTGTATTGTTAACAAAATAGAAACTCACCCTAAGCTCTACTACCACTACAAGCAAAGGAAAGTTCAACAAAACGTGCGCAGAGTGAAGCTACATTTACGTCCAGAAGCAAAGCAAGGGGCCATCTCAGCATTTGCTCAATGGATCAGGGAAACTGGACCAAAACCCGATCGAGATGGGGTAATGGTAATGCCGAAGTAAGAACACCCATTTCTTCTTCATGCTTCTTCATAAGATTTTGACAATAGGTTTTTAGATCTACATCTAATTTTTTTTAATTTTTCATGAATAACATCTATATTTTTTAATTTTTCGTGAAATATATCTATATATTTTAATTTTTCGTTTAGTCCATATATGTCTTGTGGCATTTAATATATTTGAAATTTCGACCCTTGTATACCATCGATATCATTTTTAATACAAATATTCATAAATGACCACAAATAAATTCATTAAAATTTTGAATCTTTCACCATTATAATATAATTGTTGAGATCCAAATATTGAACGAGTTGTGATGGAGGATATCCACCTTTTGTATCTTTATTTTTATAATAACATATCCAATGTGCACCACTATTTATAGAAATATTCACAACTCCACATTCTTTTTTCTTTAAAATTTTTGGGCATTCATCGATCATAAATACTTCTCGAAAATATGGAATTTTAAAATACTGAATACATTGTTTTATATCATTACGTAATGGATAAGGATATTGATCGATGAGCGTTGTTAATATAGAGATAGGATTTATCTTCTCGGTTATAACCTGATCCTCTTTTCTCCATTTCCATATTATGATGTTTCATTTCTTCTAATTCAACTTTATTTTTTTATTGGATTGTATATTATCATAAATTGCTTTAGCACCACTGATTAATAAAGGTCCTAATGCTGCTAATAGTGCTCAATAAATCCATCATATTTTCTAGATTGTAACTTTTTATAGATGGAATGGATAAATTTAAAGACATACCAGATCCTTCTTTATACTTTCGTTTTATCTTTAATTTTTAGCTGATAAAATATCATCAAAATTAATATTTTTAACATCAGATGGTGATAACGTAAATGTTATGGATTTTACTCGCGACATTTATTAGTATTTAAAAAAAAGGTGATTGTTTTCATTAAATCCCCCAATCGGGTTCTATTCCCATACCTAATTTTCTTTTTGCAAACATCGTTCCAGTTACCACAGTTGCATACATTCTTTCTTTTAAATCAGCATCTTTACTAAATATTCGCTTCTTTGCTTCGTGTTGTAATATTTTATCAGCCTGATGTCTAGATTCTAAATCCTTATGATCTCTATACGCGATATCATGAAATTTACAAGCTTCATCTAGAGGATTAATACCTTTATCACCTCGTTCTAATCTATTATTTAGATCTGTTCCTGGTCCACAATAATTATAACCTTATAAATGTAATTCAAATGGTAAATGATTGCCCAATTAATGATACCAGCTCCGTGTTTTTCAGATTTCCAAAATGTATGTGGGATACTGTGTAAAAATCGAATGAGATATGGTATTCCTTTAGGATTATGTGTAATAAAATCTTGAAATTTTCTTTATAATACTTATTTTTTTATTATAAAAGTTATCATTACCAGCTTTTCTTCCCCATGTATTACTAACAATCTATCGCTGAGATCTTGTACATCATTCATCCAAATATATTCAATAGGTTTTTCATTATATTTTTTAATTACACCCATCCCAGATTTTGGTGATGTAACGATTTTGTTCTTTGTTTTTTACTTGATTTGAATTAGGATTAGGATTTGAATTAGGATAATCTTTAAATATGACATGTGTTTTCATTGCAATTTCTTTATAATTTTCCAAATCTTCAACCATATGTTCAATATCTGATAATGATTTACTTGTTAATAAACTTAATAATCCATCTGTTCCCTCATATTTTTTCCCTTGTACAATAATATTATCGTTATCAAATTCCACTTTCGTATCCCCAATATATTTATATGTACCCACAGGTCTGAAACGAAATGCTAGATCATTCGCATTAATAAGATATTCAGTTAACTTAGGTCCTAAATGCGTTATTTTTCCATTCTTTTCTTTTCTATAGCCTCCATTTTCTTCAATTGATTTTCTAATTCTAATCTTTTTGGTGTATCAGGAGAATCAAATAATTGTTTTTCAAATGAAGATTCTGATGGTGTAGAGGGTATTGGAAATAAATGATTGAATTCTTTTGTACTGGAACTATTTATCATATGCATGATCGTGTTCAATGCATTGTTTACCAACAGTTTCTACTTTACCTACTAAATCATCTAATTTATCTATAACAGGTTGATCTTCTTTCTTATATTTCTCAAATTGATTACGATCATGTGTCTTCCATTCTCTAAGATAGCGTTTTCCATTCGTTGCACTGAAACCCACCCTAGTGCAGGGCAGAAACATCATCGCTCCGCAATAGTGCTGCCCCACACGCGTGAAGGGCGGCTACGAATGAAACTGATTCCGGAACTGAGTCAGTGCTTGTGCGCTACGCAGTGAAATTATACACAGCTGTTCTTGGTGTCACACTGACGGAACTCGAAAAATAACAATTTGGAATTATGATCGTCGTTATAATTTTTATGAAGCTTTTGGTAATTCTTACTTCTTAACTCATAAATCATTAACGTGTGATTTCTTTATTTAAAAACTACAAAAACTTCAAATACGTATGAGTCGTAATTTCATATTTCGAGATTTGCCAGTGATCGATATAGTACACAAGATTTTGAACCGAAAGGCTTCTGTAGAATTGTTTGATAACTTAAAACAATAAGAATATTAACATACGCATTTCCGCTGGCGCGCGAGAAACATTTCTTGGCATATATATATATATATATATATATATATATATATATATATATATATATATATTTGAAATGGTTTTGTACGCGTAGGCTTCCGCGGCTCGAGTCGATGACTTCTTCGCTGTCCGGGTGACGCCGCGTAGTGGTGAGGCCGACGTTTCGCCTGACATGTCGCAGGTTCATAGGCATTGACATCGCATGTTTTTTTTTTTTATTTCCTGCCAATACCCTTGCCGAGGCGGGAGTTTATTTACATATGTGGGATACATAGCTCCAGCTTTTCAGCTTTTGGAGTGCAGGGGAGGACTATATCTTAAATAAACTAACTATATTTAAACTTAAAACTAACATCACGGCCTCTTTGGGTTATTTAAGTTTTATTTACAGAGATTTAAAGTTTTTTAAAAAGTTCTTGTAAAGGAATGTTCTGTCTTCTGTTTTGTTAAAATTCATTTCAGTCACTCACTCATTCATTCTTAATCTATATACAACACTTTCACGACTCATTCATACCACACAGCACAGCACTTCACTACACTATATACACTGATTTTTACGCCACGGTGCCGACTTTACTCAGGCGTCCGTGGCACCGCGACGTCTTCAGGTCCTGGCGGTTCAGACCCGGCTGGCGCGATTCCGCGCCTCCACGCTGATTCCGGCGTTGGTGAGTGGCGACCGCCTCCCGCACTATCTGCTCTCGCGTCGCACAGCTCGAGAGCTTGTGCGGGAAGTGCGCGAAGGTGAAGGCGACGTGCTTGGGCCTTTCTTCTGTGGAAGGCCCTGTGCACGTCGCTGTTCGCCGCTGCGCCGGTCTCGCGCAGGATGCGCGGAGCGGACGGCCTCAGCGCCCTAGCGAGCGCCGTTTCCGCCCGCTTCTGCAGCTCCGCCAGGAACTGATTGTGCACGCCCAGAACTCTGAACACGTCAGCGTTTCGAGGAGTGCGGTCTTGGCGAAGGTCGGAAAGGTGCGGGCGCGCCGCTCTGTTCTCTGCGACCCGGATGGGGCGCAGAGTTGAAGAGGACAGCGCGAAAACCTCGCACGCATACGCCCACAAGGCGCACGCATACAGTGAATAATCGCCGCTTTAGGAGACAGAAAGTTCAGGAGAGCGGAGAAGAGGTTTCAAAGAAGAGTTCGGTGTTGATTTGGCGCGAGATATCGAGCGTGCGCATGCCAACGGAGACCGCTGTCACAGCACGCCCAGATATCTCGCTTCGCTCTGCCAAGGCAAGCGCGCGCCGCCAAGCTCACCGTTTCATGGGTTTGCCTCTTACGAGTGAAGTTGACGGCAACGCACTTATCAAGGTTCAGAGCGAGTCGTTTACGACTGAGCCATTCAGGAAGGGCGGCGAGACAGTCACTTAAGTACTTAACTGACTGCCTGATGTTCGCCGATTTCGCGAAATCATCCGCAAACATCAGGAGCCCGCAGCGTTGAATACCAGTTTTGGTTTCAGCAGGTAGCGGCGCGTCATTTACGTATAAGCCGAAGAGGTAGGAGAGAACGCTCCCTGAGGCACGCCGCCTCGGCTCGTCTGAGGGACGAATATACGTTATTGACACGCACTTTGAACTGCCTGTCGGAGAGAAAACTCGCGATCAATCTGACATAGCAATCGTCATCCCCGACTCCGCGAGGCACGCGAGTAAACCCGCGTGCCACACAGAGTCGAAGGCCGATCGCATGTCCAGAAAGACCGCTGGCAAGTTCTGCCGTCTCTCGAGGGCGAGGCCGATCTCCGTGCAAAGCCGCATTAGCTGCTGCGCGGAGCTGTGACCAGCTCTAAATCCAAATTGCTCATCTCTGAGAAGAGTGAGACGACGTATTTCCTGTTGCATGCGCGACAGAATCAGTCTCTCAAACGTCTTCCCTAGGATGGAGAGGAGACTCGGGATTAATTTATTTTTGCCAGGTTTTGGTATTAGCGCGATGATCGCAATCCTCCACGCCTTTGGGAAATAGCCGCGCGCCTGGCACGCATTCAGGAGCTCGAGTAAGAACTCGACTCCGCGCCCGCCCAGAGCACGCAGCTGCGCCCCGTTCAATCCATCTGGGCCCGCCACTCGCCTCAAATGACGTTCCGAAGAGCTTTGCGTAGCTCCGCTCCGTAACTCGGCGCGCCGAGGAGAGAGGGAACAGCGGGCCAATGGCGTTGGAGCTGGCCGCCCGCGCCAATGGCGCACCACCGGTGACAGTGGCGGCCGAAGGTGGCGCGGCGGCGCCAGTTTGAAACGCGCGGAACTGCAACTCGAGCGAATTCGCGAAGATTTCGCTTTACGTCGCGTCGTCCCACGCGTAAACGGGCTGAGGTGGTGGAGTGCCGGGTGTCCCCGTCCCGGCGTTGCTCTGAATCGGGCTATTTACTCCCGGTTTGCGGCCCAGCGCACGTGAAAGATCCCAAATGTGCCTCTCGTGGAGGTTGCATTTGAAATAGTTTCAGACCATTGAGCAGTTTTCTCCTCTCGTAGAGATGAGCGGAATTCTCGGCCTAAACTGCGCGCCCGGTCTCCGTCAACGGGATCGCCATAGCGGCGATGAACTTTGACTGTTCTGCGCAGTTCGCGTAAAATCCTTCTTTGCTCGTCTGAGAGCTCAGGGCGAGAATTCTCTTCTCGCGTGACTACGGTGTTATGCTTGAAAGCCGAATTCAACGTTGCAGTGAGGTGGGTCACTGCTTCGTCGATTTCGTCATTCGTATTTACTGGTTTCCGCTCAAGCTGAGAATTCAGCTGAGCTGTGAAACCTGCCCAGTTCGTGTCACGCGAAGTTCGAAACTTAGCTTGGCATTTTGCGGCAAGGGACGCTACAACACATGTTATCGGATTATGATCTGAATCCAGTGCAGCAATTGAGCGGGAACCACACTCAACTCCTTTCACGATCATAAAATCAATAACACCGGGTTTCTGTTACGAGCATCCGGGAAATGCGTAGGCTATTCGGTGCGCAGATTTCTACGCCCCGCCTCGTCGCTACAAGATTGGCAATTTTGTTGCCGTTTCTGTTAGCGATGTTTTTTTTCGATTTCCCCTCGCCAATAACCTTGGCGAGGCGGGAGTTTATTACATATTTGGGATACAAGCTCCAGCTTTGCAGCTTTTGGAGCGCAGGGGAGGGCAAGTAACTTAAATAAACTAACTATATTTAAACTTAAAACTAACATCACGGCCTCTTTGGGCTGTTTAGTTTTTACATACAGGTAATATGATAATTGATAGAGTTCTTAAAATGTTCTGTCTTCTGTTGTTTTCGATTTAATTCATTCACGCACTCATTCATTCTTAGTCTATATGTACAACACTTTCACACACTCATTCATACCACACAGCACTGCACTTCACTACACTATGTACACTATTTACACTGCTTTTACGCCACGGCGCCGCCTTTACTCAGGCGTCCGTGGCGCCGCGACGTCTTCAGGTCCTGGCGGTTCAGACCCGACGGGGCGCGATTCCGCGCCTCCCACGCTGATTCCGGCGTTGGTGAGCGGCGACCGCCTCCACGCACCATCTGCTCCCGCGCTGCACAGCTCCAGAGGCGTGCGGGAAGTGCGCGGAGGTGAAGGCGACGTGCTTTGGGCCCTTTCTTCTGTGGAAGGCCCTGTGCACGTCGCTGTTCGCCGCTGCGCCGGTCTCGCGCAGGATGCGCGGAGCGGACGGCCGCAGCGCTCTTTCAAGCGCCGTTTCCGCCCGCTTCCGCAGCTCCGCCGGGAACTGATTACGCACGCCCAGAACTCTGAACACGTCAGCATTTCGAGGGCGGTCTTGGCGGAGGTTAGGGAGTGCGCGCGCCGCGAGGCGCGCCGCTCTGTTCTCTGCGACCCGAATGGGGCGCAGAGTGGAAGGTGGAGCGGCGGCGAATACCTCGCACGCGTACGCCCACAAGGGGCGCACGCATGCGGTGAATAATCGCCGCTTTAGGGAAACAGAAAGTTCAGGAGAGCGGAGAAGAGGTTTCAAAAGAAGAGTGCGGTATTTGATTTTGGCCGCGAGATATCGAGCGTGCGCATGCCAGCGGAGACCGCTGTCAAGCATCACGCCCAGATATCTCGCTTCGCTCTGCCAAGCAGCGCGCCCGCCAAGCTCACCGTTTCATTGGGGTTTGCCCTCTTACGAGTGAAGTTGACGGCGACGCACTTGTCGAGGTTCAGAGCGAGTCGTTTCCGACTGAGCCATTCAGAAAGGGCGGCGAGACAGTCACTTAAGTACTTGACTGACTGCCTGACGTTCGCCGATTTCGCGTAGTACGCGAAATCATCCGCGAACATCAGGAGCCCGCAGCATTGAATACCAGTTTTGTTTCAGCAGGTAGCGGCGCGTCGTTGACGTATAGCCGAGAGGTAGAGAGAGAACGCTCCCTGAGGCACGCCCGCCTCGGCTCGTCTGAGGACGAATATACGTTATTGACACGCACTTTGAACTGCCTGTCGGAGAGAAAACTCGCGATCAATCTGACGTAGCAACGCTTCATCCTCGACTTTCCGTGAGGCACGCGAGTAAACCCGCGTGCCACACAGAGTCGAAGGCCGATCGCATGTCCAGAAAGACCGCTGGCAAGTTCTGCCGTCTCTCGAGGGCGAGGCCGATCTCCGTGCAAAGCCGCATTAGCTGCTGCGCGGAGCTGTGACCAGCTCTAAAGCCAAATTGCTCATCCCTGAGAAGAGTGAGACGACGTATTTCCTGTTGCATACGCGACAGAATCAGTCTCTCAAACGTCTTCCCTAGGATGGAGAGGAGACTGATTGGTCTATAACTGCTCGGGATTAATTTATTTTTGCCAGGTTTTGCATTAGGGCGATGGTCGCAATCCTCCACGCCTTTGGGAAATAGCCGCGCGCCAGGCACGCATTCAGGAGCTCGAGTAAGAACTCGACTCCGCGCCCGCCCAGAGCACGCAGCTGCGCCCCGTTCAATCCTCCGGGCCCGCTGCTCGCCTCACACTGATGTTATGGAGTGCTTTGCGGAGCTCCGCTCCCGTAACTCGGCGCGCCGAGGAGAGAGGGAACAGCGGGCCAATGGCGTTGGAGCTGGCCGCCCGCGCCAATGGCGCACCACCGGTGACTGTGGCGGCCGTAGGTGGCGCGGCGGCGCCCGTTTGAACGCGCGGAACTGCAACTCAGCGAATTCGCGAAGATTTCGCTTTCGTCGCGTCGTCCCACGCGTAAACGGGCTGAGGTAGTGGAGCGCGGTGCCTCGCCCGGCGTTGCTCTGAATCGGCATTTACTCCCGGTTTGCGGCCCAGCGCACGAGAAAGTCCCAAATGTGCCTCTCGTGGAGGTTGCATTTTGAAATAGTTTCTGACCATTGAGCAGTTTTCTCCTCTCGTAGAGATGAGCGGAATTCTCGGCTTAAACTGCGCGCCCGCTCAACGTCAACGGGATCGCCATAGCGGCGATGAACTTTGTTAGCGATGTTGTGCGTCGGGTATTAAATATTGTCCGGCCTGGGCCGCCGGGTGGGGTGGGTGCGCCGTGATTGGCGGAAAGGTCGCTCTGATTGGCTGGCGGTCTCTGCCAACCCGCGCCTCGCGCCGGGCGTCCACGAGGTCGGACGGCGTGTGGCAGCTCCCTCGCAGTCGCGGATTGGCGGGAGCAGAGATTTCCAGGCCGGGTTAAAGTTGAGCCCGGCGTCCGCGTTGATGTTTTGCGGCCGTCTATTGATCTCTAAAACTTATTTGAAGCGCCTGGGCCAGTACCTATTTTCTTTCTGCAGGAGCCGAGTCTTGTCGAACTCGATGGCATGTCCCGAAACCTTCGAGTGGTGTGCTATAGCGGAACGGTTGGTATTGTTCTTATTGTAATGGGAGATGTGCTCCCTAAGGCGTTCCGATACAGTGCGCCCGGTCTCACCGATGTACGTACTGCCACAGCTGCAGGGAACTTCGTAGACACCGGCCGACTGGAGATGTGGTGACGCGTCTTTGATGCGTACCAGGGCGTTGTGCAGCTTGTCAGGAGCTGTGTAAACCGTCCGGATGTTGATTTTTCGAACAGTTTTCCCAATCGGTCGGTGACACCGCGGACGTAAGGAAATTTTACGGCTAATTTTATTCTCCCACTCTCCTCCATGTCCGTAGTACCCTGTCGATTTTCAGTGCTGCCGCCGTCTTCGGTGACACCACTCCTGTCTAGGATGCCAAGACCTTCGGGGTTGCCGCAACCCTCGGAGTGGCCCGTAGCACAGGTCAGCGCACGTCTGATCGCAGTTCGGGAATAGCCGTTGGCCCTGAACGTATTTTGGAGTTTTCGGAGTTCATCACGCAACGAGCGCTCGTCGCACACCTTGATAGCTCGTGTGGTTAACGTCTTTAATATGCCTAATTTTTTAGATGTGTGGTTAACGTCTTTAATATGCCTAATTTTGTAGATGTGTGGTTAACGTCTTTAATATGCCTAATTTTTTAGATGAAATTATTTTGTAAGGGTCACTATTTTTATTTTCACTTTATTAGCGTTTCGAAATCGAGACGTACCTAAAACACTTTAGTTTCTAAATAGCACAGGATTTGTTAATATGAAGTTATTCAAGGTTAAATTTTCGGAAAACACAATCTGATTTTCCGAACTCTTAAATCACAAACATTATTTTAAGACATTTCTTGCACAACATAATATACTCCATCATTCGAAGTATACCTGCGTGAAAGAAGATCCTCAAATGCCTTCAAAATTTCACCACGAATCTAAATCAGCATGGATAACTTCCGTACCTAACCTCACAATGGCCCGGTGCACTGGACTGAACTGACGCCAAAGAGTATATCTCAGAGATGGCTCTCAATGTTAAACGGAGAAGCCTTATTTGCCAACTTCCGGTGCCGCCATGTGCAACCGTATTGATTGTTCCGAACCGAACCGAACCGCTATTGGCTGTTCATTTGCCCAATAGAAATTGGGCAAATGAACAACAGACCTAATAACGAAAATTGAAAAAAAAAAAAAAGTTACACGGAAAGTTTAAAATGTTCTCCATATTCACTCCATATAATTTTCAAAATCACTCCCTATATTTTTTTTAACATAAAATAAATTACTATTTTTTAATTTCAATAGCATTAACAATTTTGTTATACATAAGGCAATAAACACAGACTAGTACACAAGTTTAAATGTAACTTTACTTGTTTTTTCTTAATAAAATTTCCAATAATTACTTTTTATAGACAGTCAGATATCCATTTATTAAAACAAAATGATTTTTACATTACAATAGTATCTTGTAATGTAAGAAACAGCATTTTATTAAGAAAAAACTTATTAACAGACAGCCTGTTTTGGCCTGTTTCATTTTGTAACTTTACTTAGAGACATACCAAATTAACGTGAATACTATTTTATTACAGAGCACTTTATATGAACAGTGCTTAAAAGAAAAAAATGAAAACATTTTCACACCTTTGCTCAGGTAAAACAAATTGTTACGATACAATTGGTAAAAGTGCCATTTTATTTTGTGAGTAGGAAAGATGGTGACAAGAGGCCAATAGGTGAAGTGCCCCAATCCTTTACAGGATGCAAAATGAAATCGCTTTCACTGTGAGTCTTTTTTTCCTTTCATTTCAATTCAAAAATATAAATCACCTAATTATGTAGTTACACTAGTGCTAAAAATTGAACTTTTAGCATGTTGTCCAAACCTCAAACGTAACTGCACTTACTGCTTTAGATATAATAAAAATAACAAACATTCTATTTTTGTTATCTACATTTCCTAACAAGGTTTAACAATCTATCTTTCCAGTTCCAGTTTCAATTTTATTGAGATGCATTGTAATGTCTCCCATGTCTCTCATGATTTTCTCCCCCATACGTCACATACAGTTTTTGAATAAATAAATATATGTCACATGCATTATAACATCCCATTTTTTAACCAATGAGTGAAATTTCCCATTGTCCAGCTCTGATCCAAAATGTTCATTATAACAGAATACTGCATTTAAAACTACAGCTCAGGTGTTGATGACATACAGATGACGAAAATAAGGGTGCGCTTACAATTTAACATTTATGAGAACGTAACTAAAAATATGAGTTGGAAAACGATATTTTTACAATACCCCATCAGAGTTCCAAGTATTGTTTCTTTGGTTGTAATCTACTAAATGAGATCTTTTTGGACCTTCGATTACATTTTTTATGGTTTGGTTACAAAGAGTGGAATGTAACTGGTCCAACAATGCTTATGATCCAAAATTTAATTCTGGAAATTGATTGTCAATGTGCAATAATTTGATTGCACCAGGAACTGAGCCTGGGACAGATATTCAAACAACTGAGCTGTGGAATTAAACACTGCATTCATTACTCATGACAATTCACAATCTAATAGAGATCAGCATTCACATTCAGAATGTAATTGGCGTATAGCATTACATATGCAACTTATATCAATACCAATAATACAAATTAATTAAACTAATATTAAAAATATATCACAGACCAGATACTAAGCACTAAAGAAATCCTAAAAATGCATAAAATTAGTCTCTGAAACAGGGACACAAAGTTTTTGTATTCCTAATTTCTCAATAAAGTGTCTTAACATAGCAAAAAAGTCATTCCAAATTTGTGAAAATGACTATCTTTTACAGAATGAATTTCATCTTCAAATTTAATTTAATTTAATTAGAATTTCCTAATCAGATGTGGGAAATATAGTTTATGTAATGGATCTGTATCCAATGACAGAATATACACTGATCTTAAAACTCTCAATACTTGTACCATTACAAACTTAGCGTAGAGGTATGTTCACAGACTTTGTGCAGAATGAAGAAAGTCATTCACTGCACATAACAATAATTCTTTAAAATGATCACCCTGAGTTCTCAAAGAGAACAAATTTAAAAAGAAAATCTTTTTTCCATGTTAATCGACATTATTGGGGTATAATTTTCACTTCTACACAAGGTTCTGAAAAGCAAAATCTGCTGATGAGAAACACTTTATTCACATTATTTTACTATTTTATGGCAATGCATATTGCCCACAAATTGTTGTCTGAACAAATAAATTATACTTATTTCTACTGAAAAGAAGTCTCACCGAGAGTAACATCCACTGAAATTTCTGGATTTCGAATCTGGACATCTGAAATCGAAAATATACATTAGAGTATCACTTTACGACACAATACTGAAACGCCTAAATGCATATTGAAGAAAATGAACTTACTTCTTTCAACTGGAACGCTTGCATCGAAATCCTCGAAATCCAAGGCTTCCTCGGAAAGGGGATTTCGTGGTTCAGAAAATTTTATTGGAACAGCATACTCATACGTCCTGCTGTTCCACAAAATGTTCTTTACACACAAATCTAGTCGTGGTCAATCTCTTCCAAGAACATTTGGCAAGAGCTGGGTCTCCAATTGCTTTTAACCATTCTCTGCATCTAAATCATAAATACATTCATTTTACTGACACAATTCAACAAAATAATAATAATAAATCAGTGTAAATCAACAAACTACATGCATAGAAACGTAAGATACGAAAAATGTTACTCACTTTTTAACGTTTCTCGGAAATCCAAATAGCCGCGTTGTAACGGCTAATTTTGGTTTCGAATTAGTGCAATTGGGCACCCAGCATCTTCTCGTAGATTTCGACATTACAAAACCGCAGATATCTTCCCAGACACGAAATCACCTGTCGCAGGCAACAGCAGCACACAGATATACTCTTTACACCCAGAAAACGCTCGTCAGGGCAGATGCAAGCTCATCAAACGCCTCAGACAAACACCTTTGAATCAACCACCTCAGTCACGCCAAACCAGGGTGCCCAGTAAATTTGTTGACGTAGTCGCCACCTGTAGGAAATAGTTCCGCCAATCCCGCCATATTTGGTCTTTGAAATCGCTAATTATCCCGCCAAGTATTTAAAAGCGAGTATTCAATAAAACTAATAATAAAAAGAACAATATACCCTTTAATTGTATAAACTTTATTAAAAATTGTATAATTTGAACATTTACTACTTATTACTCTGGAATGTGTACACAAGGTAAATTGTCGCTTACAAAGTGATTTTCAAATGCGTTCAGAGTATTTTCTGTTTCGTCATCTTTAGCTTTAGCATACATATCCTTATAATTGAATCTTTTAAATATTTCCTCAGTGAATTTAAACTTTTCGCAACAAATTCCGTCGGCGTACATGCAAATTCTAATTCGCATGAGCGCTTCCAAAAGTGGGAATTGCATTTTGTTTCGTGTTTTGTCTTAATCGTGTTCATGATTGAAAATGATCTTTCGACCACAGCATTGCTGGATGGAAGGGACAGTAATTTTAGTGCAAGAAGCGCGAGTTCTCTAAAAGCATATCTGCCACCAGCATCTTTGTGTTTGTAAACTAATGGCCAAAAATCATTGCTGTTTTTCAACTGAGGTGATGGGTAACATGTCCAATCAACGGTAACCAACTTGTTCCACTGATTTTCCAGAAGACCAATGTCCATTTTCGGTGATTTTACAATAAACTTGAATATCGGCAGTTTTAAAAAAGTTGGTCGTGTTTGATTTAAACAAATCTCTGGGGACAACACTTGTAAACTGAAGTATCCAAATTAAACACACCAGGGTTCTCAAAACAAATTTATTGACAAAACCAGGTACAATGCCGTAGTGCCGAATAACCAGAAGAACTTGCCGAGAGAGCGTAGCCGTGTCGTCGTAATCCAGGAGATATACCAAAGAAGAGCCGAGTCACCAAATAGCCGAAGGGAAGTCCAAAGTCGAAGCACTGTGTCCGTCGTCTTTCTCTCTGCACAATAACACCACTGTCTCGCCGGATCCTCACTCTACCACGGTCGCTCGCTAACTGCCTCAGCGCTGCGCCGAGGCGTTCTTGTAGCGGCCGTGGGCCGTAGGCCCGCTGACTGGCAGCGTAGTAGGGGCGGGGTCGAGTTTATCCCCGCCCGCTCCGGCGTGACGACCGCGTTCAGCCGGGCACGGCTGGCCCGCGCTGGCTGCTTCCCACTGCCGCCAGGGGCGGTAACGCCCTGCTGACGTCATTGTGTGGCGGCACTTTTGGTTAAGTGTGGCCGGTCACGACATAAACTTTTCATCAAATCTAAATTATCAGGTAAACGATCAGACAATTCTATACAGAGTTTTCGAATATAATGAAAAGCTCTCGTTTCCAAAGTTTTCTTTTGATCGCCTAACAACTTACATTTTGACAGCTCTCTATACTCAACACCAAAATCTATTTTGTCCACGGATAGAAAGGTTAAATCATTGTCTAATGCCGAAATCAGAGTTTTGAAATCTTTGTGAACAAACGATGGTTTGAGTATTTTAGTAGCTAAAAGTCTAATTAGAGCACATAAATCTTCGTAAGATTTTCCAATGTCAATGTCATTCTTTTGAAAAATCAGGTTCACACAACTAACTTCTGCAAGAATTGGTTTTATAATTAACAAATATAAGTAATTAGTATCGTCTTGTAACATTTCATTCAACATTCGTGCCTTGTAACATTTTTCTTTCGGCACACATGAATGAAAATGTGTTTTCAGTTCTAGCCATTGATCCAAAATTACTTTCACTACCTCATACCTCGACAACCATCGCGTATCTGATAGCTGTACGAATTCATGAAATTGTTTTTCTGAAACTCCCTGATTAAGCAAATCAAAAACACGACGATATTCCATTTTTCTCAATGAAACCAATCGAAAATTTCTCGGCACAAAAATTCAACAATCGAAGGCATTTCTTTTGCAGCTTCAGAACTAGCATTGTTCAGAGAATGACAAACACATCGGCCTAATATCAAGTCAGGGTTTTCTTCTTTCAATAGCGTATACAAAGAATGATTTTTTCCGCACATATTGTTGGCACCATCAGTTCCCACACCGATCATGTTGGAAGGATTTAAGCCAATACTTCCTAGAGTAGAGGGCCACAGCGCTGCTGTCGAAATTTTTCAACATGGCGGACGGAATGGGCCGACGAACCAGTTGTCGTCACATGTTCTGCACGTGTTCTTGTATGCAAATTGGTCCATGCAGTCCGTGTTATGTACAGTTTTTTCTTCTCTGTGCTGTTGTGTGTTGCGAGTGTTAGGGGATAGTTGATTAATTTCTCATTGTGCAGTTAAGTACACATTTTCGACATGGTTGGAAAATGTTGTGTTCCGAATTGCAGGGGAAATTATGATAAAGCAAACCGTGTATCCGTTTTTCACTTTCCAGCTGAGAAAGAAATACGGAGCAAGTGGCTCGCTGCTATTTGTAGAGAGAATTATGTGCCTACGAAGCATTCTGTGGTAAGTAAAATCACTCATCAGTTAAAACAATGCATTCATTGCAATAAATGGCTGTGCTATTGAATGTTAGGGGGCTGTGTGATAATTGATAAAATATATTAATATTATCCGCATAAAAACAAACTTTTGTGAATTTCATGTAAATGTTCTTTATAAGCAACATTTTAATATATTACTTTGTTTAATTGTTGATGTATTTAATTATATTATAGTTGAAAATTTGAGATTAAACTTGAATTTGTGCTATTGGTAATCTCTATTTTGCAGGTGTGTGAATTGCATTTCACTCCATCAGATATAATGAGGGAAACTGTATTTTATTCAGAAGATGGACAACAAATACCACTCCGACTAGAGAAACCTCGCCTTGTACCAGAAGCTGTCCCTAGCATTCTTCCAAATTGCCCAGAATATCTTTCTACGAAGACAACAAGACGAGAAAATCCCGAGGAAAAAAGAGGAAGAGGGAATGCCAACAGCTGCAGCTTGCTATCACGGAAAGTGCTGCAGAATATACTGATTTTGTGTCCTCAAGGGAATTTGCTACTTTTGAGGAATTGAAGACAAAACTAAATTTAGTGACCCTCGGCAAATTTTGGAATATAATTCAGAAAGAAAACTGCATTGCATTTCTGCATATGAACTTTTGCCTGTTTCCAAAAATAATTTGTTCTGTTCAGGTCAGCAATGCATTAGACTTGAGTGTATATATAAAGGATGTTAAAGTAGATTCTTTTAACAATTTTAGTGTTCCTAATAGCGTCATAGCATTGATGCACTAAACACTGTTTTGCAAAGGTCGAAGATTATAGTATTTGTGGAAATAATGAAGAATCAGTGAAAAATGTGTTGTTATTAATATTAGAACTATTAAAATCTGTGGATGTGGAACATGGAACATCATTTGAAAACCCACTACTATTTAATACAGAGCAAGTCAAGGTCTTACTTACCAAAGTAAGGAAATACAGCCCATGTTTTCTATGCAGTAGTGCATAGCATTTCGCCTCATTGCTACCGATCCATGAGGAGCAGTGGTTACATAATATTGCCTCATGAAAGTACCATTAGAAAATTTTGTACTTCTCTTGGATATGCTCCACATTTAGAGCAAAGTAAAGAACAATTTTTAGGCTACACAAGTAGTAAATTCTCCAATTTGGAGAATGATAAGTATGTTACATTAATGATGGATGAAGTACATATTAAACCTACGATGGACTACAAAGGGGGGATCATGCAAAAAATTGCTGTGGATCTCCACAAATGTCTTTTTAAATAATTATTGTAAAAAGAGAAATTTCACAATTATGAACCCAATGAAAAGAAAAAAAATTGTATTTTCTAGGCCAGAACAAAAATACATTTTTTGACTATAATTTATTTTTTTGGTTCCCTATTTCATATACATGCAATATTGCTTTCAGGACATAAGTAAGCCAACAAATTTCTTATCCCCTTGATAGAGGTCTAGTAAAATGTGGTTTAGTAGTAGAGTAAAGGAGAGTTTTCTTGTATACAAATTTGTGGATGTCTTAAAATTGCTCATACATTAAATTTTTTTTCATTCATCTGTACAGTTATCGCCTATTTCTGGTAAGAGTCATTAAAAGAGAAAAATATTTTATTGTATAATGCAATTAGGATATATTAAATTTTTAATATAATTTCTCGTAGGGATATAATTTACAGGCAATTTTTATACGACACAAAGTGCAAATTACGCTTATCCCTAATTGTTTTAACTACCAATAAGTGAATTCTAATGTAAAGAAAAATTTGAGAAGGCTACCAAAAATTCTATTAGTAACCCGAGCTGTAAACTCGGCCCTTGCTGCATAAGAAAGGTTTCTAGCGAGTCGCCCTTTCCGTCTGCCATTTTGAAAGTACTCTCAGGCCTTCTTCTCTAGAGGGTGTTGTTTAAGCCAACGGTTCTTAAAAATTCAGTCAGTGCTTCATGTAGTGATTTCGCTGTAGCTCTTTCCAAAGCCTATCCAAAGCTCTTTCCAAGCCTATACAAAAAATGAAATTATTTGCACTTAGTATATATGTGTATAGACAATATACATATAAGTATTAATTTGAAAAATAATATTTGAATTACCTAAAAAGTCCGTTACAAGCGACACCGTATTTCACTAAAATATTTAATGCAGACACTCATATATTTTACTGTAGAAAATCCGTGGATTCGTCAACTATAAGTGAGTATGGCATACTCCAAACATCTTCAACCAGATCTTTGAGTAAACATAGCACAATAACATTTTTAACAATGCTTGCACACTTAGTTTCATGTAATTTGATTTTTTAAAACCAAGTTCCTGTACCCAATGTTTTGAGAGCATCACATAAGTGATTCACACTTTTAATGGAATTGTGCATTGCATATAGAGTGCTAAACGCATATCTCTTTCTTTTTCAGATTGAGAAATTGATGGCACAAAAGAAAGTCGTGACTGTTGTCTTGAAGGATTCAAATTACTCATACTCTTCGTATGTTTTGCAGTCTTTCCATGATCCTGAAGATCCCGTTTGTGACTTCTTATTATTCTAAAATTTGCAAAAGGACCCTCTCAATTACACCACCAACTGAATGGTGGGTCAACTCTTTCTATATGACTTTTTCTTCGATTTACCTGTCTTTTACGAAGGAATGTTATATAGAAGAGTTAGAATCCTTTACCCCAATACTGTAATTACATGCTTGCATATCTTCTAACTAGGGCCCTTAGAAGCAAACGTGACATACGAATATTGAGGTTCGTATCCGAACTGAAATAATTTTGGAACTTCTATTTAAAGGACAAGTTAAAGGACATTGTATACTTATCGATTGCTATGGATTTTACCTATTTTTAATCATTTATTTCACACATATCTAAAATATTAATGCAATAACAGGTTAATCATTGAGCGAATTAAAATTTCAATTATATCGTTTATATTTTTTAATTTATTCCTATTATTACAAAATCATTTAGAGCGATAAAATGATGATGAAACGCGTAAAAATAAAGCAATTCAGAGATAGAGTGAGAGCAATTGATAGAGAGACAGAGATAATGACACCTGTCCTTGAGATAAGGCACCTGCACGCTTATCATATGGGAGCATCTGAATGAAGATCAATTCTTCACTCCATTCAATACTAGGTCATTATTTTATTATGCGTTGAGAAATCTAGTTTAAGAATGGCGATCAATTCTTCACTCGATTCAATACTAGGTCATTATTTTATTAGATTATTTTTTTATGCGTTGCGATTCCGTGTGGAGGACCTGGGTTTTACGCGTTGAGGCCCTCTCCTTTCAACGATGCTCAACAATTTTGTTTGTTTGTGAAAAATGAGGTAAAATGGAATAGAAATAGCTAGTATGGAAGCATATTGGTACGAAATTTGTGAAAAAGAGGGAGAAATGAAAGAGAGAGGGCGTTGAGAAAATCTAGTCCGAAAACCCCCTTTTATATACTACTTCTGTGCTTTCATCAACAATCAAAGGAAATTTTTCAGTTTGTAAAGTCTTAACTAATTCACTGTGAGATAATTTTCCTGTTACATTTGTAACAACGGCGTGGGTCTTAGTTTTTTCGAATGTAATTTCTTTGGCTATTTCAGAATCCGAGCAAACATTTTGAATAAGTTTCTTTAGGTCACCTGAAAAATAATATTATTTGAATACCTATAGTGTCGTAATTAAAATTAATTTGTTGTGAATGAAATACAACAAAACATAGCCTACATTTATTAAATAACGAATTTGTAGACCAAGCCGAAGCTACTAACCAGCAATGTTAAAAGGTAGATTATTTTTTGCCAAAAAACAAGCCATTCTTATTTCTCCAAATTTGATTTTATCGTCAAATGACTTTTTTGAATGAGTTTGCCCAAACTGGGTGATTGATAGTTGACTTGCTATACCTGAAAACAAGTAGTTAACTTTTTAAAAGATTGGTGTTTTATATATTTAAAAAATAGATAAAACGAAATTGCGTATAATTTGCGGATTTAAAATATATACATGCACAATCATAGGCAAGCAATGATAAATTAATTGATTGTTGGTAATTTCGTTTGTAAAATTTTAATTAATTATTCAATATTAATTAAACTAAACTGAGCTTAAAACCGCGGAATAGAAGTTCACCTTTCACACATGCTTCATGCTTTAAACTATTTGCATGTTTATTTAGAATAAATCTTCTACCAGCACACTTAGGATCACACCTACATGATTTGCAATAAAAATATCCTTCACCCTTGGTACTTTCTTGAAGCAAACCTACAAATTCCTTGTCTTCCTCCCATTATTTAGAATTTTTTTGGTCACAGTGCCTTTTTCGAGCTTTTCGTGGCGGAGTTCCTAGCCTAGAACTCTGTGCATCGCTTTCGCTGCTGTCAGAATCCATTATAAATAAATGCACGTAACACAGAACAAACAGCAATCAGCACCGTTAATACGTAGTTGTTTAGTTTCAACAACAAAACAACACAAAACAGGAACAAAGATTCACCATTGATTCCGCAACAAAACAACAGGGAATGGGCCACAGAACAGTATAATAATGTCTATGGGCGCGAACGGCGAACTGTTGAAGTTTTTTTTAGTTTATGGCCTGGACTTTATGTATGCTTGACGCGTCGTCGCATGGCTCACGCAACGTCGCTCGTCGTTATAAAAATAATTCAAAGTGATGATATATGTCAAACTAATTAAATATATGTAGTTTTTAGGTCTAGGGTGGTAGATAGGTAGAATCAAGTGAAAATTGGTAGATCTACCAAAAAGTTGGTAGACATGACATCACTGCTGCCTGACTCGTGGCACTCGCCACTCCTCAGCGGGCTTACGCGCACAGCGTAAAGCCACCACCTCCTAGAGTTATAACTCATATAGGAGGTGGTGGTAGAGCCCCGGCGACCGCAGTCACCCGTGGAAAAAAATGTTCCCCAGCGGCGTCCCAGCACATGGGTTGCCCTACGAGCATAGCTCGTCTACGCACAGCTCTGGGCGCAAGTTTTGTGCCTTCGCACGGTGTGTTCACTCAGCTCAAAAACCGACCGCCGCGCTTGGCGCTCTCGCTTATATATACTTTCCAGACACGTGACACGCAACATCTTGCTTTCGCGCGACACTTCATGCCACGTGACTGTCGCACCACCACGCATTTTGGGCATCCCTTCCCATGGATTTGTTGGAAGTTCCCAAATACCTCGGGGTGCCTCCGCCCATAGCTACTGTCTATTCATTCTACTTCCTTTCTCTACCCAGTATTCTCTGGTGCCCTGCGACGCGGTGCCTGCAAGGCGCCGGTCTTCCTGCTTGTCTAACAATACGTTACAGTTGATTCAAAACGTACATTTGATGAATTCTTTGTGCCAGGCCTGCAACAGACTACGCCGAGGAATGCGTTGCGAGAAATGCGCGACGTGAAATGTAGAAAATCGAAACAAGGGACACTTATGGATCCCCACACACTAGAAAGTGTTTTCTCGTTCGTCTCTACGGAGGCGAAAGATCTCCTTGCTCGAGTCGGTCAACGAGCGAGTTTTTTCGGACACATTTCTACTCCTTCATTTTTTATATGACATTTAGGCCTTCGCTACAGCAGGAAAACCCTAATCAGTGGATAGAATTGAGTGATGTTATAATATTTAGCAGTAAATGACATGAAAAACAAAGCTTTTAATTAGTTACTTGAATTTTCTCTTTAAACGGGAATGAACAAGAAAAAACTTGTGTGAAAGCTTGTGTGAAAACTTACTTGAACGAAACCCGTTCATAATGAGCAATATAAAAATAAAAATTTGAAGCAAGAAACTCGGAGCAGTATCTTGAAAGAATTTAATTAATTATAATCTTAACTTGTATTTATTATTTATGAATGAATTTATAAATTTTGAATTTTATTTTGAATTAGTTGATCGTTAACAATTTATTCATAATTCAACCAATAAATACAGCAAAACAGAGGATTGGAATTTCGGAGCTCAAGAAAATAGGCACTCCTCCCTTAACAGTCACATACATTCCCGTTTTTTACATTAAATAATGATTTGTATGCAATGCAGGAATGTATTTCTATTTACGCTATTCGAACTAGTTAAACAGATGGTTTACGATTATGGCAGCAAAACAAGGATTTCACGGGTTGAAGTTATACAAGAGCTGGCCGGTTGCGCTAGCCGAATTCATTTACAACGCTCCGTGAAGTCACGAAGGTTAGGTGAATTCGAGACTCGCGGGTTCCTGGTTGGGTGACCGGCAAGGAACCCCGGAATCTAACGGCGTCGAGCCCCTGGCCGAAGGGATAAAAGGCACTGACTGACTCCGACGTGACTCGACAAAACACAGTAATTACACAACAGTAAAGTAATGATAATAATTACTTGGTAACGGAGGATTACTCCAACAAAAGCGCTCAACGCCCAACAAGGGTTTAGAGACGCGTTGCGTTAACAACGACGCAACAGCTTTTAATAAAACAAGAAATGGAACTCGCAGGTGATCTCATCGCTAACTGCTATCCCACTCGGCTTGTAGCGCATAAAGGCATTTCAAGACATTGAATAACCTATTTCTAGTGTGTGGACGCAGCCTCGCCGGCCTCTTTCCACATTTCTCGTCGCACATTTCTGGCAACGCATCTCTTGGTGTAGTCTGTTGCAGGCCTAAAGGTGGCCGTTCTGGATAGAAGTCCCTTAGTGTGTCCCCCGCGGCTGAAGCTGGCTGGCCGGCCAGCGGTTTGCAAACGTTCTTGTGAATACGAATGTAGGTCGAAGATCTTTCATTATTGCCAAATATACCAGGGTAGTGTTCGTTTTCGAAATAAAAAAAAATTATTTGTGTGAAAGATATCGAGGCAATAGTGCTTGTTGCAATGTACTGGAGTCGAATTTAAGTGGCCAATGGAAATCAAAGCCATAACCACGAGCGCGGGAAGTGTATTTGCCTTACGCGGACACAAAGCAAAACATTATGTAAGTAGTGTTTCAATATAGACTTTTATTTCACTTAGATTTAATTGATTTGAATTGCGTACATTTTTACCTATATGTTCGATGGAGGTGCAACCTCCAGTCTGTTGGGGCACCAGCCGCCACTGTAAGGGGCCACGATGAAACTAAAAAATTCACAAATTCAGCAGTTTAGTGATGGTGGTGGTGTAAAAATTGTGTATTAGTGTTTAAATTAAACCAAAAACGTACTTCACATTTTGAAATAATAATAATAATAATAATAATAATAATAATAATAATTGTATATCTCTATAAGAAGTGTAGTTTTGAATAAGCTATTAAGAATTTCACTTGAGGATAGAATACATTCAAGAAAAATATATTTTCCATGAAATTTTCTGAATACAATAGTTTTATTACGTTATCACCACTAGTAGCAGCAATAACAATTTAGATCATGAAACAGGAGTAAAAGGAGTTCAAACAATAGTGCTTGTTTGCGGAGTGCGATCACCGCACTGCGCAAGTGCATTCGGAGTGCGATAACCGTATTTTCGAAAACTTGTTAATTTTTGAATTGTGCGAATATTATTTCCGGCAATTGCCTCGATGCACAACTAATACAAACACTCGTGTGGCCAATGGAAATAAAAGTAGCATGTCCGCGGGAGCAGAACATACCCGATAATTATCGGGTATGTAAGTAGTTTGAAAATAGATTTAACTGTAAATTTACTGTAATATAGTTTTATTTAATTGTAATGGTTTTCTAACCTTAATAAAAAATACTATAATATATTTTTAGCACTTTATTTCTTTTTTAACGTTTCGACCCTATTTCGTGTATTTTTCAAAATTCTATTGTCTAGGTTTGTTGAAACCACATCATAAACAAAAACATTTTAATAAAGAAATGCCCATGGTATAAAAAAAACTGGTCTAGTGGCGAAAATCGTCCGGCCAACTAGTATGACAAGTCGTTTTTAAAAATTAGCTCTAGATTCTAAAGAGTTTACACATGATCATTACAATTAAGTAAACAAAATAACACGTAATATAATAACTTAGTTGTAATTCATTTACATGATTGCTTACTTTTATTACGGTGTATATTATTGTTCTGAATTCTGGAAGTTAAATTCCCGACATTCTATGAAGCTGCAACCCCCATTGTGTTGGAGGCACTAGTCGCCACTGAGGTGAATTACTAGAATATGTACTTACTATGCATAACCACGCTTTCGTTGTTATTTTCCATTAATCAATTGTAATCATTGTCATTTAATTTTCTCCTTTTCTGAAGAAAACCTTTATTATCTTCTTGCTTTGATGCGGAAAACTAGCTGCTTGATGTGACATCTATCACTACTATCACAGGGTTTAACGAAGCAATTTCAACCCACTTTGAAAACTTCTTAATTTATTTCAAAATTTGGAATAAAGTTTTTACTGCGAAAAAGATCACTCAGTACAGATCTGACTACAGAAGCCATATTGCCCAAATGGCCCAAACCGATCGGTATATGCGAGAACTAGCCTCACACAAGCTTCAAATTTCGACTGGGACTATATCTTACACCGTGGTGAAGACAGTTTTAAATGGCCGCTCCCACCAAGGAGGTTATAATATATGGAGGTGATATCGGCCCCAGAAAGTGAAGCCGATCGCTGTGGGTCCGCCATGTTTGGTTGACCAAAACATCAGTGCGTCTCGTGCATTCCGGCTTGCTAGCCAAAATTAGCTTGCAAGTTTTTCTTTCCGTTTAATGCTTTGCGTTCCACTGTACCGCGAGTTACTTATTTTTATTCCGAAAAAACAATAGCTTAATAAACATTTTTTCCTAAGAAATAAATTGTTTGGCTATATATTCCTCAAGGTGAGTATCTTAACGAAAGGGCCAGTCGTAATTGCACATCGTAAACCAAGGCCTATTTTTATTACATAATACCCGCTGCTTTTTACTCTTCAGCTTTTTTCAAAGATTCAAGCAATTTTTATAAAATTATTTTGCTTTAATAGTAATGTCACAAACGTAAACATTGAAATAAATCAAACAGTTTATCTGCAAAAATATTTTGTATTATTTGTTTACCTTACTCATGCAAAAAATTAAATGTATCCCCTCTTTGAATTGCCTATTCCTTAGATCTGTAAGAAATGTTACATTAATTATACATTTATTGATTTTTCTAATAAAATAATGAATTTGCAATTGAACAATATTTGTTTTCAGATATGTTTAAATTGATTTGGCTTCAGGAAAACTAAATTTGAGTAGATTTATAAAGTTATTCTTGTCTATGAATTTCATCTTGGTTTCATTATTGAATCCTGAACGCTTCTGTTCAGGGCAATCCGAATTATTGGATTTGCTCTGGCAATTAGTTACTATTTCCTTTAAGAATTTTTCAATTTTCAGGCTCCTTCCATATAGACAAACTTAATTACTTTCTTTTGTCAAATCTGGAACATGATTAGCAATTTTCACATCGATTTATGTGATATTAAATTCAGTTCATATTGAATGCAACACATTGTAAAAGCTCCTGCATTCAGAATGTGTTCACTGCTGATTGATTTTGTTTTCCAATCTCATTTTAAAATATTGTATTTTCTCTCTTCCATGAAGTGACAGATACAATTGTTTCAAGAATACAGCAGCTCAACTGATGTCACTGCAGCGCCTCTGACCGGGAGGTCCTAGGTTTGAGTTCTGACGGCGGCAGGATTTTCAACACTAGCTTTTCAGCTAGGTCGAATTCAGTCGCTGTCTGAAGGAGCTTTCTAGCGGCCGGCTGCTCTGATCGTTAGTTTTCCGTGGTTTCTCCGATCAACACCAGGCGAATGCCGGAGGAATACCCTACCAAACGGGCCATGGATTGCGCGCGATCTGTCCTTTCTCTTCCTTGTCCTATCCTCTCCCCTTACACACACACACTAACATGCACCACACTATCACATATTTTGGGAGACCGGTCGGGAGTTTGGAGCTTGTCCCGGCTGGGATGGTGCCCCGCTGGTGGGAGAGTCCTGGTTAGGGGGAACCCCACTAGCCGACGGTAGGTCGGTGCCGGATCTTGCCATCCAGCGGGGGAAAATCACCGCCTTCTCCCGAGAAAAAACATACACTACACTCACGGGACTAATGGCCGAAGCAGTTGACGTGCCCGGAAACACGAAAAAATCAATTCAAGATTACATGTCATCAAGCACATAAATTAAATTCTTATCAGCTTCACACAAATGAAACAATTTTTAAAATATATTTCCTCTACCATTTAATGAATTTGGGGGGAGATTTAATATTTTTCGCAGGTGTTTTGCCGCAGAAGAGGCTTTGAAGAAGGCTCATATCGTTAAGACCATAGTACAGAGCATACGTATTTACGGAGCTGAAACATGGACACTGTACAGAAGGGTTGTAGGTTGGTGGAAGGAAATGTAGGTTGATGGCCCTTGAAATGGACTACTGAAGAAGGTGCTGCCAGGTGTCCAGGTTGGATCGTATTAGAAATGACACAATAAGAATGTAAAAGCATTATCCTGGATTCAATGGGAATAAAACTATTAAATTGGCATGGACATTACAGTAATTGAGACGCAATAGGTGGCCTAAGAAGATCTGAGCATGGACACCTCCAGAGCACAAGCAGCGTGGAAGAACACCCAGAAGTTGGAGAAAGGACATCCAAGAATAAATGAAGGCAAGGTGCCTCAAAGATGCAGACTAGGAAGATCGGAAGAGGCGGAAACTGAAAAGCGAGAAGCGGCAACAACTGTAAAAACCAACTTGCGGCATATGTATTTATTGATTTCATTTAATTTAATACTATGCGAATTTTATTTATTATTTTCCCATTGTTTTCAGCGCTAATGTGAAGTTAGTTGAGATAGTTTTAAAAGTAGTTTCTTCGATGCAGTATTCTTGTGTAAAATTAATTTTTATTGATTATTAATTTTTCTGAATCCCATTTATTAATAATTGAAAAATAATGGATAGGCCAATTACATCTGGGCCTATTCTTAGCATTCGTCTTTTAAGTTTAAAGCAAATTCAAAGTTCTCTTCAAAAGGAAATTGTAAATTAATTTTGTGGATTGTGGAAGCAATCAGTGGAAGAAAAGTCCATGTCACTCATACTTGTTTGACAATATGAATCGCAAAATTATTACAGGTAAGATTATAGATTTTTATATCTTAATTTCATCTTTTAAAATTGACAGGTGTGTATTTTCATAATTAAAATAGTTATTGCTATAGTTATTATCTATAACTATTAATTATCATTAGTTATGCTTTAATAGTAACAAATCCAATTTTTTTTAACTTTCTATATGCAGGGATGTGTGAAGTCTGTTGAAACAATTATCAACAAACATAAAAAACAAGCAGCTCTGACCACACCCCAAGACCCCTAAAAAGACCCGTCCAGTTACTGATTTAGACAATTTTACAAAGGATGGAATTTCCAATAAAATATATTGTAGTTTGAGTGCAGATAATCATTTATAATTTTTAATTAGTCTGTTATTTTAGAATTTTATTAATCTTGTAATGATTTACACGATCCCCGATGGTGTGCGTTTGGATGATGAACAGTTCGAAAACATTTACAGCAAAGACGCCATAGTAAAAAATAAAACCGATTGAGGAAGAAAATAAAGCGAACCCGATACTTGTGCGAGTTTGGACCATAGACATTAGATCCGGCTTTGATTTAGGAACATTTTAAAAGTTATCCCAGTAAAATCGCGTCAGGCAATAAGAAGTTATTGAAATTTTCGTATTTCGTATATTTGTGTTAAGGAAAATATTAATGGAGTCCATTGTTGGAGCGGTGAAACGCTTATAAAGAAGAGGGTTTTTCGAATACTGCAAGAGAACGCGATAAGATATCAAATTCAGACTTTCGGGGGTCAAAAGAAGAAAATTAGCTGCATCATGCAAAATTTATCCCATTGAAATATCTTGACGGGAAGTATCAAAATTTTAATAAAACAGATAAATTAATTAACAAAAGCAGAAGAAGCGATTAGCGAACAATTGCAGTTCCATTTCACATTCAAAACGGAAAATAGGGAAAATAAAGATTTTGACAAAGGAAAACAAGAGGAAACATCAAATTTTAGGAAATTCGGAGAATTTTAAAAACTAAAACGAAATAAAGTGTTTCGAAAACGTTAAATTAAATATTTTGAGAGAACCATGACCGATCTCAGTTATCGAGGATCAGGAAAGTGTTGAAGCAAGAATAAATTCAGCGTACATTCAAATCGGAAAAAACTCACCAAATAGCAGAAACTACCTGGACAGTTCTTGACCTCCTTGTTCATGCACCAGTGGCTTTCAAATTTAATTCATAGCTATGTATTCGAACAAGTTTTCTAAGTCAATAGATAATTCGTAACATCATGATCATACGGATTGGGGGCCTTTCCCCAAAAAAGGGAAAAATAAAAAAAAAAAAAAGAAAAAATGCTTTGGAAAAGTTTTGCCAGAACGTCCGGGACTGTGAAGGAACGTGTTTCCGTGGGATGTTGAAAATTTTAGGCGGAAGGAAGGGACATTAAAAATATCAAATACTTTATGTACATTTGTTTAACAGTTCGTGAAAGGAATTTCAAAAAGGGGATTTTCGAATTACAGAATTCGCAACGCCGTTGGACTTGCGAGCAAACGGTAATGAGCGTGGCAGTATGAAATTTTGCAACGGTGGGAGCGCGACGTTGCCTTTACAATTAGAGGCGCGAATTCGATTCGGATTCAGAGTTTTAATAACTTGAAGGTTTGTGAAAAGATGGCAGCGTGAATTCCGACAGGTTGAGTGAACTATGATGCGTACGCGAGTGTTCCGGAACTGAGTGGCGACAACGGAGGCGCTGTTGGCGTGGATAATCCACACGACACAGGATTCGTCGGAAGGGCATCATACGTGGCAAAGTATTTTGACATTTGTTTTTTTTTGCGAATTGAAGAACGCTCTGTCGAAGACCAAGTCATGTAATTAATAGATTTTAATACGTAAATCTCGACAGAATGCATTCTGGGGTTTAATTATGTGTGAATGACATTTGTTTCTGTTGTTGTAAATAATCTGTGAATGAGAGTATATATCCATGTATCTATGTGTGGGAAAGATTTATTTGTTGCTGTTCTTTATTTGCTGGTTATGTTGATGTGTGCAGTCAGAGGCACCAGTGCTACTAAATATTTAAATTGAAAGGGAATATAGAAGGAGGCAATGAATAAATTTCATGGCCATCTTTGGAGTCATGGATTTGTAAAATCAATATGTTTTCGTAATCATTCACGTAGCACTAGAACTGATCCACGCACGTGAGCGCAGTACCTTTGCTCTCGCTACAGACGCACCAGATCACGCCCGGGGACAAAAGGCCAGAAGCTAGCAGACGGCAATTGTGAGTGGGAGAATGGGAAGGTTATTATAGTGGCAACCAACGCAGGCTAGTTTTTTTGGTTTGTTTGTTCATAAGAAGGGCAGAGCGGGGCACCATTAAAAGTAGCAGAAACGTCCCGGGACGGTAGAGAGATGGGGGGCCCGGAAACAACGGTGGGCTCGGGCTAGGCCGGTGTACGGACACGACGACACGGACGCACGCCGCCGCCAAAAAAGAGGTAGCGGAACCCATTACAATCTATACAATGATTAATTTATTTTGTAGTGTTTTATGTGAAGTACCATGAATTACATTTTATGTAGGCCTTGGTGTTTCTGTACAATACCTGTATTATAGAGATTGCACATGATGAAGCATTAAATTTTGAGGATTAGACCTCCTTGAGGAAAAGAACAGCTTTGGGTTTTTAATTGGGAGGAAGACAGGAGGATGCCATGTGAGGGAGCAAAACAACAATTTTTAAAAGAGTACTTTCTAAGGAATTATATTAGATACCCAAACAAAGTCCAGCACACCAAATATTGTAGGTTTTTGAATGAAATATGACTGTATATGTGAATGGTAATCTCGTGTACTTTTTTCTGGAACATTAACCTTAATTACTGACTTTTGTGTTAATAATGCTTTTGAGATGGTAGTAGTATCAATTTATTCATGGTTTCGTCTGTTAATGATTTATATAGAAAAAAATAAATACCATAATTATAAGATTATTCATTTATAAATATGGTAATTTTTGTGTGGTCTAATGAATCTTTTCGAACAGTTCAGTGCTATAATAATAATAATAAATAATAATAAATAATAATAATAATATTTATTGAGTCAAAAAATACAATTTCAATCGTGTATGACAGTCAGATATGGCGGAGGAAGTTACATTGACTGTCAACACATGGGACCATCTCAGCATTTGTCAAAGGATAAAGGGGAAACTGACAAAACCCTGATCTTGGTCATTGATCTTAAATAATAATAATAATAACAGAAATAGTAATAATTATAATAGAAATCAATTATAATAGTAAAATACTAATAATAAAATACTATTCATTCAGAAATGATTTAACGATATTAATGATCCCCTAATGCATTTGAAATCAGGATGAAGGAATAGAATTTGGGTTTGGCATTCTCCTTCTACATCAGTCCAACTGCAATTTAACACAGGCAGGATGGGATATGCTAGTTCTTTTTCTTTGCTCCAACTTAACAGTCAACATGAAACAGAGAATCAATGGATTAGAATTTTTTTTTTTTTAGGGGAGGTAGTGATGGATTTGTGTATTCCTTCACACTGTAGAACATGTTGTTAAGGAAGCTTTCAATTTACTTTAAATCTATGTATTGTATTAATATTTTTAAATTTCATGGCTCAATTTGTTTAAAGTGTAATGCCTCTATTGGGGTACTTTTTGATAAAGTGTAGTTTCAGATTGGGAACATGAGGTTATCCTTTTGTCGAGTTATAGTTGTGTACATCAGAATTTAGAGTGAAAGTGTCTTTGTTTTCCATGAGAATCTTCTTTGTAAGAAACTATTTCAAATATGTACATGCACTTAGTGGAAGAATCTTAATTTTTGAACAAGGGTTTGCAAGACTCAGCATGAGTGCTGGTCATTTTTCGCGTATTCTTTGGATAATAAATGTGAGTGCTTTCAGGGGCATTTCCCCAAAATATTAATCCATATTTCAAGTGTGAGTGCACATTTGCATAATACATTGTCCTTAGAGTCTCAATGTTGGAGCTTGACCTGAGGGTGTTTGTACCTGAGGGTGTATTAATATTGATGTAGTTGTTGTCATTGTTTCATTTTTTGTAACCCATTTGTAAGTTGATTGGTAACATTTGCATCTTTACTTGTCATTTGGTTTTGGGCACGTGGCATCATGTTTCTCTCCCCAAATCCCACATGCATTTCGGAATTCTCTTTCGAAACACGCTAATTGTAGTAGTGAAAATAACCATGATCTTACATTGAACTTTTTCACAGCATTACAAGAGTATGTGTTTAACTGGTATAATAAATATCTTAATCTTGTACTGCGTGGAGACCTAGTAGAAATAATTTCGCGTACTTTTGTAACAGAAAGTGAAATATAATATGGTTATACTTATTTGAATTCTTTAGCAAGTTAATGAGGTTTACTGAGAAATAATTGCATGATCATGGAGTCGTTTATAAATTCAGAAAATAACTGAAAAAGGGAAAGGGGTGCAATATCATTGTCAATTTTATACATCTACTGTACTTATACTGTAACAATTGCGTCTTTCAATGGCGCCTTCCCGAACTAGATGGTTCTGGGGTATGTAAATAAAGGAGGAAAATAAATAAAGAGAAAGTGTGCCTCAAGTGAAGACTATCTGTATAAAAGTAATACCTATTTTAATTTACCGCATACAATTGTAACAATACTGACAGTGTATATGCCTGTTTCAAGAAGTAACTTTTAAAATATCAAAAGGTTTTATTTATTACCATATGTGATGTCTCTTCCTCCTCCTTCTTACTATCTATTCTATTTGCCCCACTCTGCTATTCTTACTCCATCGTTGGATCGCCATTTAATGTAATATAACACTCTCTACCTGCTCTTTCCTGCTATTTTCTTCCTATCATTCATTAATTTTATCTTCTAACCTCTATACCTTATCTATGCCCGTGATTTTATCAAATATATATATATATATATATAATAAATCCCCTTTTTTCTTTTCCCTTTAACTATCTATGCCGTGGATACGCTGGCGGTCCTATACAGGAATCGCAGTGAGGTAACTGGATTATGCGTGCTAGGTTAAATTACTGGGGGTGGTATGCTGCCTGTGCTGAGCAGCATACCACCCCCAGACATAAGGAGAAAGAATGCACTCAAAAAGGAATATGAGAAGATTATGAACAATCCGTTACTTCCTATCATGAAGATTTTGGGCCCAAGAACAACGAGACAACTGAAATTACGTCATCCACGATTTAAAACCCGCTCAAAGTTTGAGCCTCAGACTATAATAGCTTCAATGATTGGCAAGAAACCTGAAACAGATCTGTATCTTCACTATGGAAAACTATTTTATAGGAAAATCAAAAACCTGGAGGTTTCTACTTCCACGCAGCACTTGGAAACTTTTATTAAATATTGGAGTTATGTAGCAATCCTCTGGGTACATAATTGCTCCCATGAACAAAGGGTCAGACAAAAGCCCATGACGGAAACTCCAGTTTCAATCTTATTTAGATTTGTTTTCGATTTCCTCGCAGGCGCTTCCTCTTGGAAAACGCCTCACAAACATGTTATCGCTACTGTCGTCACCATGTATTACTAACCAGAGCATATAAAAGCACGAGCCGAATAGCCGAGTAGCATTCAGCCGGAGCCGTATCACTGCAACTACGTCTCGTTAAACAATTGTATACTTTCGGCCAAATTGAAAATTGAACTTGCCTAAATTTAAATAAAATTAATTGAAACACAACACACACACACACACACACACAACAGGACACCCCCTTGTAGACACTGCCCGTGCGGGTGGCGAGGGCTTGCGGCTTCGTTGATGTTGAGGGCTATGCAGCGGCAGTTGCAGATGCATCTGCTGGTAGGGTTTCCCATTTTGGGACAGGTCTCAACGGAGGACCCCAGACGAAGTGTGTCCTACAACGACCTGCCTGACCTCACTCTCCCTAAACCTCCTTTTTTCCCCTCAGGTCTCCTGCCTTGGGAGTTCGTGAGTGGCAACCGGGGGGCCCCTAAGCTGTGTCAAGCATTTCTCCCACTTACTTGTGCTTGACCCCTCTCTCTCTGTCTTCTATCCTATCAGGCCCCCTTGGCCAACTCTTGTTTTTCGACCCTGACGCTATTAGGTTTCGAGGGCTAGGCGTGTCTTCCTGTTTCTACAACAATGCTCTTCTTTTACTTGAACCAGTCTACTTTTCATACACATCAATCGCATACACCTGCCCAAATGCAATAACCCGAATTTACCAAATACCAATATCTTAGATGGCCTTTTCCCCACCTTTTCACTCTGTTTTGGCGCTGCCCGAAGTCGACAGGGGGTACAGCATAGAAACTGTTAAACCCGCACTCCCAGGCCGCCTGATAGTACGGGGGCCAGGCAGGAAGCCACCTGCCCCGGCTGCCATCAGCAGGTGATAATCCCTCGGTCGTATTAGTGCCGGGTGGCACGGCAGGCCTGATGCGACGGGGAGGCTGTGCTGAGGCCACTGTCTTCGGAGGACGGCAATTGGATTGGTGTCGAGGTGGGGTTTACGGAGGAACTCGGGATACATACCATACCTACATTCAGAGAGAAGAGGAGACAGGATAATAACCGCAAAATAAAAAAGAGATTTAAAAGTGCAAAAACCAAATTCCCAGCCCAAACCAAAGAGAGGAATGAAGAGAAGGTGAACGGACTCCATGTCCAGAAGCAGCCGTAGAAGAAATAGGAACCAATTATCGACGTCCTTGGAAAATTGATCGGCGAACTTAATGAGATGATCCAATCCAAGAGAAACTTTGGGCAAGCTAATCCAGGAGCAATCAGCCAGGTTGGGAATGCCTACAATCGACTGAAGGTCCCAGGTTTGCAGAGTAGCGCTCTGTTATTGGATTCCTAGTGCTGTGACTCCAGGGCACCAACAATTTCTCCGTCGGTCACGAAACAGACGCTGATGATGAATCAGAGGACGTCTCAGATGCGGGACGTACACCCGGAACCCAAAAGGGAGACTAAAGAATGACAAAACCGGGCAGGAGGAAGGAGGCAAAATTTCCCTCGAAGATAAAACAACCCCGCAGAGGCGAAGAAAGGTGGTGGCAGAAGGTCAATCCGTAAGGAAAAGAGGAAGAAAGAGGAAAGGGAACGGAGCTGCCTTTGAAACAGCCCGAAAAGCAAAAGAAGAGGACAGACAGGAATAGACGTAAGAAACGGGCCAGTGGCCAAATGCGTTTGGTTTTGCGAAAGAGAAAAAGAGGTATGCGATATCCTAGTCGGTTAAAGAAGGAGTTCCTGAGAGCAGGTCCGACCTCAGTGATAAGATCCGCAAAACAGTCTCTGGAGACCTGTTAATAATCCTCTCAAAGGATAATACAGACAAGGGGGCAGGGTCTTCAGAAAACAATGACTGATCTGCTGGGGAAGGAGCAGAAATCGTCAGTAAGAGTCCACAAGAACATGTTGAGATACTGGATCTTGATGAGATTACTATAAAGAGGATATTCGGCAGCCCTGCAGAAAGCGGCTGGAGAAGAAATGCACTGACACTAGGTGCGATTAGATCCTTGGCAATGCTTACGGGGTAACGGATTGTTTCTGTGAACTGGATTGCGGGACAGGATATGAACATCACCATAGTGGAAAAGATCCGGGGCGAAAACGGCAAGATAAGGATTGGTTTAACTGCCGGATCAGAAGAATTGAGAAACCGACCAAGTGTTTTAAGGCTGGCACTACGGTCATATCTCAACGAAGTGTAAGAGTGATGGGACTGGAACCAGACTCTGTAACAGATGCGGAGAAGGAGGTCACTAGCAGCTGACTGCAAGAAAGAGGCACGATGCGCTTATGCCTCGAAAAGGTCATCGAGAGAATTGTGCCACCAGCTGGCGGCAATAGGTGCCCAGATTTGGGAAGCACTTCAGAGAATAAAAGCTCGACGATCGGAAAGGATACAAATCAATTTAAATCATGAAGTTGGCAGATCTGCCATGCAGACAGTACGGGAAGAAAGAGTGGATCTGGCAAATGACGGAACCATCAAACATCCGCCACAACCCCGGGGTAACGGATACGACAAATACAGCTGTCATCTGGCTGTGGCAAATGCCCGTTCCAGAGTGTGAAGATTCCAGCTGGATACGGGTGGCGCAGATCGAGGGGGTCCTTTTTAAGTTGCTACGCTCCAGCCTTTCAGTGATGAGTTCAAGGATTTCCTTGATAGACTTACTGCGGATGCGGAGCAGCACTCCGGTGACTATAGCCGGAGACTTCAATGCCGGGCTGCCGACTGGGTAAGGAAAACGAACGGACGAGGAGGCATTGCTGGGGCCATGCTACTTCAGACGTCGTCTTGCTCAACGTGGTGGGTCATCCAACGTTCATCGGAGATGCTACCTCTTTTGGATCGACCCTTTTTCAGAGCAGCGTGCAAGAACCTGCCCTGGGAAGTGGCGGATTTATTTCTGCCAGCGACCATTTTGTGATTCGTGGGAGTTATCCATCGGGCAATCGCTAAAAGAGGACAAAGAAATACCAAGGCAGTTAGCTGGAAAGCATCCGCTTTTGACCCAAAGACCTTTGCAGTGGCTTTGACTACGAACAATACACGGTGAAAATGCGGAAAGTAAGACAGCTAATCTGATGAAGAGAGTAAGGAAGCGTGTGACGCTACCATGCCCGAAAACGCGGCACGCATCGTTTGCCATCTTGCACTGTGGAATGATGACATTGCGCTCCCCCGGAAAGATTGTCTGAGGAAAAAAAGAGCATCCAGCGTGGCAGGAAGGCCCAATTCTCAGGAATTGGGGGACATTATTCAAAATTGCGCCGAAGGCTTGTTTGGGTTATCAGGAAAGCAACAGCAATGCTGGCTGGAACTGCCCCAAGTAGAGAGCGACCCTGGGTAGACCATATAAGGTAGTCTGACCTCTAAAAGTCGCCAATGCTACAACCGAGTGTCCGGAACTTGAGGAAAATTGTCTTGAACTGTTTCCCAAAAAATTGAATTCACCCAGTTCATAGACGCCACAGAGTTCAACTCAATTGAGGAAATTTCCCCCTATCACAGAAAATCAACTAAGGAAGGTGTGATAGAGTGGGAATAAAAAAAGCTCCTGGCCCAGATAATCCGAACATCCATTAAAAAGCCGTCAAGATGGCACCCTACTGTTTCTGAGTGTTCAATACTTGCCTTCAAGAGGGTATTTCCACGAAAATGGAAGCTCCCAAAAACTGGTGCTCCCTTCCAAAAACAAGAACCGACGAACCAACATCTACCGTCCACTCTGCAGCCGGATACAGCCGGAAGATACTTGAGCGCATAGTACACCCAAGAATAGAGGCGCCATCGGCCGCAACGGCCAGTAAAAAATATGGTTTCCGGAAAGGTGCGTCCACTCGACGCGATTGACCTGGTGGGGGAAAAAGCCAAAAACGCCATTTCAGGGAAAAAGGTGGAAAGAGGGAAAGATGAGGCACGCCCGGGCGACACTGGACATCAAGAGCGCCTTTAATTCCGCCAAGTGGACTGCACTAAAACACTCGCCGAAAGACAGTACCCAAATCTGGCGATAGTGTCAACATTATGACCGAACATTAACGACGACAGGACGGTGTTAAAGAGACAGAGGATGAGGTGTTCCCCGCAAGGTTCAGTTCTGGGACCTTTCTGTGAAATAATGATGACGGGCCTCTGAAACAAGACCAAGGGGACTAAAATGGTGATAGCTGATGATCTGCCTTATCGTCAAAACATCTGATATAAGTTTCTTCAAAACACTTAGAAAGATCAGCCAGTGGATGGAATCAGTAGGGCTGAATTGGCGGAACATAAAACTGAGGCAGTCCCTCATTCGGTCGAAACAGCTGGGGGCATTACACTTCAGGTTGGAGGGGATGAAATCACTTCAACCCTTCATTAGATATCTGAGTCCTGATAGATGCGCGGCAAATTTAACGCAAGCTGAACACGTGAGTGCCAAGGCGTCAGCAGAACGACCTTATCACGACTAATGCCCAACATGAGGACCAAAGCAAAAGAGGAGCTCTACTCATCAGTAGTAACATCAATACTGATGTATGGAGTTCCCATATCAATACACTGCAGATCCAAGCTCTCGCAGGAAAAACGCCCTGTTTATAACTAAGCGCCCTGGAGTCTCCAGTGCTTTCCGCACGTGTCTGAAGACGCAGGGGCCATTGCCGGATGCTGCCTGTTGGAGTACTCTCCGAAGAGCGAAAAGCCCTTTACCGGGAGAAAAAAATCACGTCTATGAGTCCAGAACAACTCAGACTACAGGAACGGCGTAAAGCCTGAGTATGGCAAACGATTGGGGTTCTCAACGAAAGGCAGGTGGGCGTACCGCCTTATCCCAATTAGATGTTTGATCAACAGGAAACATGGCGAGGTCAATCCACTACCCTACAGCTTCCATCGACATGGGTGCTTCGAAATCTCCGCTCGCCACGACGACTCTCCAGAATGCCCGGATGCCCTGAGTCAGTGAAGATGGTAGAACACACGTTCTTCAGTGCCCAGATCATTAGTGCACGCGTGTGGGAATCAACAGTTCGTTTGAACTTCGCCTGAGTCCCTAGTTAATGCAATGCCTCCCCAAAAGAGCTTGGAGGCGACGAACGGATTCGCGAAGGAAGTCCTACTGGGCTTCGTCGTCTTGAAAAAAATACGAGCTGAAATCAATGCCCAACGTAGATGGTATGTAGCGTAACCACAACCCCTGGGAAGAACAACAGCTAGTTCTCCCCGTGAAGTAATATAAGCGGTAGTTCCACGGGGGAAAAGATGAGAGGTGGTTTAGTCGGTAGGGGAATGCTTATCCGAGCCTGAATATCCAGGGGGAGCTATATTCCTGGAATACGAAGAGTATTTTTTCCACCTCAACGAAAACACACACACACACACACACACACACACACACACACACGCACGCGCGCGCGCGTATATGCGTCCCTTTTTTCAGCTCATCTCTCGTACTGAAGATGTCCGGTGTCCGCTGTTCGATGCTCCTGGATGTTCGGTCGCCGGCCATCCTTCTTCGCGGTCGCCTCCGAAAACCACTCTTCGTCAACCACTATATTTCACCTAAATGTGAAAGTCCAGCCGCTAACCCATCACCGACTAATAAATTATTTGTATATTTGCGGCGTACTGCTCGGCAAAATACTTAACACGAAGACAGAAACAATTTTTCGCGTATCGTCAAACACGTCACTTCTAGAAAAGTTCTATTGCTTACTTTCGTTTATCTTGGAAAATAATCGTCTGAATTATACTGACGTGTATTAATTCAGTTAGGTCCCATAATAAAATGTTTACCGCGCCAAATTTCTCACACTAGAAATACAACGTAATTGATTATCCGTAATTATAAATTTACTAGTGAAATAACAGATTCAAATGAATTTAAATTTTGCTCCTTTCTAATATTCCAAAATATTTATAAATCTTCGACGTTACTTCGTTAACTATTTTACACTTTCAAAATTAAACAATTTATTTCAGTACACGAGGGTTCATCAAGTCCACGACACATCTATTCTTTCTTCATTCTTCTATCAACCTAATTGTTACACAGATTTTGTCCAAATAATTGATACACGCTTTCTGTTTTTCTCGAAGATTTCTTAACTTCACGAGCATGGCGTCATTTGTTTATACTATTGACTTCATTCCAACTTCCAAAATTTTATAATTACTTGCTCCGAAAATGCGACAAAGTTGATATTAATTTTGTCGTCTTCCGTATTTTATTCTATTCTTTTTCCCAACGTTTCAACCAAATCGGTCCGTGCGTTTGGAATTATTCTCGAAAAAACCCCGTTTGTACGTTTTTTTCCAAACAACAATGGCCATATTCTGTCTATTTTATTAAAAAATTTATATATTTCAGTTTATAACTTCCCAATGCGTCAACCGAATTTAATGCCTTTTTTTATTGCGTTCTATAATTTCTGCTTTTTCCGGGTAATTATATTCAGTTTTCCAAATCACATGCTATAATTTCTTATTTTAATTTGGGTTTACAAACATGTTTCTATCAGCACTGTTGCACTCCTCATATACGTTTATTCATTGCCACTTTTTGGCAACGTTGCATCTGGGGTTTTGGTCTCGAAACGTTGGATCATTACACATAAGAATCCCTATAACATGGATTGCACCATATTTTCATGGAGAAGTAATAGATATAAAAAGAAAGTCTGTCACTGATAAGAACAGGCAAGTTACTGAAGACCTTACGTATATTAATTATGAAATTTTATTAACAATTACTTCTTTAAAAAATTAATTAAAGGAAAAAAGGATATTAATAGCACTGAACTGTTCGAAAAGATTCATTAGACCACACAAAAATTACCATATTTATAAATGAATAATCTTATAATTATGGTATTTATTTTTTTCTATATAAATCATTAACAGATGAAACCATGAATAAATTGATACTACTACCATCTCAAAAGCATTATTAACACAAAAGTCAGACCACATATAACTTTTAATTTTGAATTTTCCATTTGCTCTTAACACATTTTAACATCTCGCAAGTCCAGACTTATGGATAATGATAACTCTTATTTAACTTAATTGTTCACCAAGTTAATATTACTTTATTAATGAAACTCTTGTTTAATTCTAACAAAATAAGTAAGAAAAATTACAGAACCATGTTACCACATCAAATGATGCATAGCTCAGTGTTTAAAGTTGCAACATAATCAGTACAGTCAAATTAACAAAAAGAAAAAAAAACAAGGGCAGTATGATCCAAGTGAGTGGTATTATCACTTAACCCTTAAGCAATACAATGGGTTGTTTTGAACAAAAGTCGATTGCATGTTTACCTCAGAAGTAAACTATTTCTACTTCCCCAACCTGGTCAAGGACTTGAAGGAAAATGTTTAATAAAGACAGGAACTACTACTAAATTATGAAATCCCTTGCTAAAAAAACTTCTGCAAGAAAAGCCACTTCAGTTCTGAAAATCATGTTCCTTTTATTTCAGTGTATTTCAAACTACTTTTTACAACACATTGCATTTTTTTTCAAATTACTATGAGTACAATAACAATTAAACCTATTCATAATCGAAATTGCATTAACATAATATAAAGTATGTGTCCATGTACAAACCTCATCAAATACATCAAAAGTTGAAATTAAATTTTTCAATTCACAATCTAAACATAAGTAAGAAATGTTGTTATTTACATTCTGATAAGTAAAATATTTACAGTTCTTTAAATACAATAACACATTTTACAGATAATCAACGATCTACTTCACCAAACACTATATCCAAAGTTCCTGAAACATTAAAATCAACACATAGGTATTACTTACAATATAACTGTAGATAAACAGAAACAAAAATATGTATCTTGATATGAGAAGTAAGGATAAATGATTTTGAATTGAAAGAACAAAGCACATCAATGTTCTTGCTTAGACCATGGTGCCTGGTACTGTACAAAAGTAAAATATTACTTGTGCATCAATAGTGTGATGTCTATTTTCGAAGTTTCATTATTTGATATTATTAATTATTCATTATTTGAAGTTGTCAAGGGTGCTAAAAAAACTGATTAAAAATTGAAATATAAATTCCATTCATTTTTCAGCGAGACCTAATTTTCACAAGACACAATATGCAACCTTATGTGCTTCGCATGTTCGTATACTCTGTCGCTTTCCACTCCTGAGAAGGCCTGAGAGAGAAGATTACCCCACCCTGACATAGCCTGTGCTCTGGAGCACAGATTTGCTGATCCTAATGTTAAAGGAAGAAACAAAAGCTTCATTGTAACATGAAAGAAAATCTCAAATGCAATTCTGAAATGAATGAGCAACTGTACCAAGTGTGGATCACTTCTCACATTGTATTCTGCTAGAGGGTCAATTCCTTCAAACAGTCCATTAACAACAGTAGGTCACCATGGATAATAATGATCATTAGGGCTCAGATAATTATGTAAGAACATATTTTCTTAACGTTACTCTACCAAGAAAAATCAAAGATATATTCACATTTCATATCGGTTAGTGCCAAAAAGGGTTGACTTTTTAATACATATATTTATATATTTTCCCCAAAAGAACATTTTTACATATTATTGATTTTTTCCATTTTTCTGCAATTTTTAAATTTAATTCATCAATTTTTTTGTATGTTTTTGTGAAAGAATCCTCCAGACAAACACTTCAGCATTGACAATCACTTTTTCAGCTTCCTCTTTAAAATGCTGCTATTGCATCCTGTTGAAATGACTCTTTTCATTATATCGACGGCATTGCAAATAAAGGGCAAGGTGACCACGCAATCCATAGCTTCTGGTGTGTGAGTTTTCAACATGAGTATCGCAGAGAACCGAACGCAAGTTTGGTTTGTGAAAATTAAATGTTCAGCAGATGATATCGCACACCCACTACACATATTTCAGGGGTCTCCCGAGACCTTGATACCCTTCACCAGAAACTACACCCAGCAGGACAGGAGGTGCATCCCCCGCCCCCGATTGTCACGCGTGAGCCTCCACCATTGTAAATTATCTCTTCGGGCCCAAAATCTGCAGTAAAATCATGATGTGGCACTGAAGCTTTTGGATTAGAACTTATGAGGCAGTGGTAACACTGGTTGAGAATTAGCACACGCAAATACGAGTTTTCAGAGCAGTCTAGCAATATTACTTTCCTAAAAATATTTGCAGTGAAATTTAAATGATCTAAGAGTCAATTGCTTAAATTTAAATCTGCATTGTTTTTAATCCCTAATCCCTGAGAAATATTGAACAGCAACATTGTGGATTCAGTTTATATTTTCAGTACAACTTATACTACATTTTACTTAAAAATGCCGAAGGACAAAATTTCTCTGACATGAGTGTATGATTGAAACACTTCACAGAAGAATTTGAACACTTTTCTACACTTCTTTGCCAGTTATGTAAAACAAATGTGGCATGTGCTCAGGGATTTCAAATCTTTCATACATCAAAAAATCAACATACATTCACGTCATGTCATCAAACATGAATTTCAAAGATACATATCCAAACCCAAAACAGTTCTTATTGATTGATTCACATGATCTCCAAAGTATTGAGCATCATAAATCTAACTTTTGAATTAATTTGTGTTGTGTTATGGTTTGTGCCAACATTCCCATAGGGAAATTAAGCAATCCAATGCTACGTTAATTTCTGTTAAAAATATCCACATGAAACAATTCCTCACAGATCTACAATAAGAAAGACTGTATGGAAACAATGGATTGCTTTTATGAGAAATTGGTGATGGTCCCGTCTGTGTATCAACTGACTTAACAACTGATGTGCAAGAAAATCATATTCGGAATGTTGAATCATGTTCGGAATAGATTTAATGAATAGTTAAAAGTGTAAGTCTATTTTGATAACTCGTGAAGTGTTACCCAAATGAAACCATCAAATTACGGCAAAACTGTTCTCATACAATGGGATTTTTGTGGTCTCCTGGAGTTACGCACAGTAATATCTTCCTTCTGATACTAATGCACATGTGCAAGGCAGCGGAAGCCCTGCAGGTGTTGTATCCACAATTACTACTCATAACTTGCCTTGTACATGCATTGTATTGCAGAACTGATTAGATCTCAGGTTGACTCCTTGATATATAAAAGAATTAATGCGATGGGGCTTCTAAATTGATTCTTTCAGCTACAATGCTTAAAGATTTTATTTTATTCATACAAATTATATATCAATTTGATTCTCATACCATTCTTGATCCATGCTGGTATATACCAGCAATTACTTTATGCTGAAAAATTACATTGCACTTCAGCACACTTTTGAACAGTTTACCTGCTTGAAACCGCCAGCCATTATCTGGCTTGCTCAAACATAGTTGCCTGTGCAATTCCCTCTCCATTCTATGGGTTGCATTTTAAACTGATCACCCGGTATATAAGAGAACATTTTACTTACCAATAATTGCTACAATGTCTGCCAACATATGATTTTTTCCTACTTTATCCAAAGCAGCAAGATGTGCAAATCCTGGTGCTTTTATTTTGCACCGGTATGGTTTTGAACTTCCATCAGAAACAAGATAAATACCAAATTCACCTGATTAGACAAAAAATTAAAGTTCATTTACATATACAATTAATTACAACTTTCTGCTAGTTACTGTATAATATTCATAAAAATAACTCAACGAAATTTAACACACATAAGGAAAATAAATCCTAAATTCAAATGGAGACTTGACCCAGTGAACATTGTTTAATAAATATATTTTATCTATTATAAAAACCTAGTGGTGCTACAACAATACAACTTTTTGGTAAGGGTTTTATTATAATATTGCCACTTCAACCATAACTTAAAAAATTTCTAACCAAATAGTGGTGCTAAAACAGTACGTACTTTCTTGTCAGTATTGACACACAAAATAATGGGAAAAGTACTCAAATTTTCGAAAAATTGTACATGACCATATTTCAATATCTATCTATAAGAAACAGATTTCATTCAGGGAAAAAAAATTATATCATTAATATTATACAGTAAAACCCCTCTTTTACACTTTTCATGGGACCATAGGAAAATGTGTAAATTATGGAAAGTAAATAAGGGAAATGATTTTTCTTCAAACTATAAATAAATTGTATTTAAATACTAAAAGACCAATAAGAATTATAATATTCAGTATTATACACAAATAAGATTATACAGACAAAAGAAATCAGATATTTTGGTTTGTTTTCTTTAGTTTGGGACTGATTGAATTTGAGACTAGTTCATACACTTTATCAAAAGTAGTATCACCACCATCTGCAGCAGAGAGGTATTTTTTTATTGTTTCTAGGGCTGCAAATGCTTGTGCACTCGTGGGAGGAGGTTGATCATAATCGTAACTGTCATCTTCACTTCCATCAGCATCTTCACCAACAGCATTGTTTTGAAGATAATCTTGAACAATATCTTCTAATGATGATTGTTCATCAGCAGTACTAACATCATTGTCCACAGATACAAACTCTTCAAATGAAGTTTGAGATTTTAATACTTGTCCAGCCTCACACTCAAAATCAGAAGCATCTTCCAGGGCCTCTTCTGTATCTGCCAGAATCCAGCTTTAAAACAGTTAGCAATAGTAGACTGCTTTACTTCCTCCATGATTTTGCAATAAAATGCAAGGCATCTAATATCGAAATCTTCATTTCTGCTGCATCCTTACCACATTCAATGTACCTTAAATATTTCTGACTAAATTTCTACGATAGTGCACTTTGAAATTATTAATGATGCCCAAATCCAAAGGCTGCAGTACACTTGTGCATTTGGCTGGAAAAACTCCATTCTTATGTTTTTAAATTCAACGTTTTGGGAGGGCTGGGCATTGATCTACAAATAGAAGGTTTTTCCATTTTGTGCTCCCATTTTAGCATCAAGAGCATGAACTTGCTGAGTAAATAACTCTGAAGTCATCCATGCTTTTTGTTTGAGGCATATGATGTTGGCAATGTTCTTATGTTTTTAAAGCAACGGGCTTTTTTGCTTTCAATAACAAAACGGAGGGCAAGGTTTCCGCTCCATTTGCGTTTGTCCCAACATTACTGTGAGTCGAACTTTACTATGTTTGCCCCATGGCATGGTTCATTTTTCATCGCAAACGTTTTATTCGGCAGAAGATTAAATAACCGGTTTCATCGATATTGAAAATATCTCTTGCATCATATCTACTAATTAATTCATGAAGGGTAGTCTTTCCGGGAAGAAACAATTTTTTTATCAACACTATCTGATTCTCCACAAATTGCCCTATATACAACATTGTACCGTTTCTAAAACGATCAATCCAACCATTGATGCAATAAAATCGTCTATTCCTAGTATATCTGCCATGTTTTAGCCTTTTCCTCAAAATTGTACCATTAATTGGTATATTGATGCCCTTGTTGTCTCTGAACCAGTTTTTTAAAATCTCTTCCAGTTTCTCATATTTTGAGTATTTCACGTACTTTCTCTTTTAGATTGTTGTCCGCACTCCCTTTTCACTCTGTCTGGATTATTTTTCGACACTTCACGATTGTATTTAGAGTTGAAATAGAAATTTCCAACTGCTTCACAACACAACACGTGGTCCGAAAAGCGTCCACTTTCTTCAAAATCTCCATTTTCTGTTCAATAGAAAACTTTTCTATCTTTCTTTTTCCCTTGTACACCACTTCTACAGCTCGAAGTTTTGCACAATTCCACCTCGCAATTTACTTAAAATTACTATCACTTTCGCACCATCACAAGCCACAATGAACGCAGTACTGAATGGCCTGTCTCCTCGGACCGACGCCACCCAGAACGACGCGACGTGAAAATCGCGCTCCTTGCGAGACCGGAAATCGGAAAACGGCTTGTGTTGTGGCAAGCAAACTGTTGTATATTGCGGGGAAAACTGAAATTATACTAACGTAAATGGGGTATTTATAACATGATGAATATACGAAAACTGATGGGACCGACAAGAAATGTTGTAAATGCCGGGAAAACGTAAATTGCGGGAACGTAAAAGCGGGGTTTTACTGTAGTTGTAGGAATTTGCAATTTTCACAAAATTAGGGTTTTCAATGAAAATGAGACAATATCTAGCAAAACAATTTAATCAAAAACAATGGAGCCACTTTTTTGAAAATTTGGAAAATTTCCCAGGGGCTTCATATGAGGAAACCCCCCCAAAATTAAAATATCAGATTCAAATTCACGGCACCGCAACATCACCCAGATCAATTCAGGAATATCAATTTTGAAGCAAATCGGCTGAAGAGTTTAGTCACTAGCATTGTTCACAGCTGGACGTACAGATGCTTTGCTGTAATTTGATTTTTTGCAATCAAGGACTCACAAAACATGGATTCTGGCTACACCACGTGAGAGAGGATTGTTTTTCCAAATTTAGCAACTGAATTTAACCACTTTTTCATTACCAGAGCTCTGCAATAGTTTTTATGCTGAAAATTCACCTCTTTTTCACGCAGCATTACATATCTTTCTCTCTAGTCTGTAGTGAGAAAAATATAAATGGCTTTCCACAATTCCCCATTCACTGTTATGTATTTTATTCTAAAAACAGTAGGAATTTAAACCTGAGTGCAAGAAATAACAAGCGAAGAGGTTTACAGTGACCTGGTGACATCCATTTCTGATGCGACAATAAATTGTTAATATTGCGGTAATTCTAACAAATATACTAAAACGCATAAGTACTATTAACATTTTTAAAAAATGTACATGAAATGATTTAAAGATCTAATATTGAGGAATAGACTGCATTATGAAACCTCTTTAAAAATGTAGCTGTAAGAATGGTTTTCTGAAAATTGAACCTATACGATCTTTGTAAGTGGGCGTGTTCTAATTGAGCCAAAAATTTAAGGTGCATTTTGGGTCATATTTCAAGGAATTCTGAAAACATTCTAAGGGCTTCCTGTAAAGTACTCCCCCCCCAAAAAAATGAAAATGATCTGCAACATCATCCAGATGAATTGGGAATATTTATTTTGGTGACTGTTTTGGTATCACTGGCCCACAAAATGTATTTTCTATTGAAGAATTGGCACTTTCTTGGAGCATTAAATAACTTCCTCTTACGATGCAGAAAATACAAGAAACTACATCACATACCCTTTGGAGCCTCAACTGCTGTGTAAGTTGCTCCTGCTGGTACCTGATACCCTTGAGTGAATAACTTGAAATGATGAATCAAAGCTTCCATTGATGTCTGAAAATTCAAACAATATACTTCATTGAATTACCTAAAAATTACATCAATTGCCACTTAACATAACTACACACAACAGTAACTTCCACCTCATTCACTATCTTCCTAAACTTCCAATTCATTAACAATATTGCAAGAGGGGATATTTAAATGATTCATCCTCAAGAATACGCTTTCTCAGCATTATTTAAAATTCTGGTAAATACCTTCATTTCTGATCTTGAAGGGGGTGTTACTTTCATATCATCAGCTTTAATTTCTCCAGGTGGCATTTTGTTGAGGCACTGATCAATTATTCTTAATGATTGACGCATTTCTTCAACACGGCAAAGGTATCTAAAACATGGTCAAATTAAGTGATTATTTTATACTTATGATATTATACTTACCTAAATCATTTTTAAAACAACTTTGTACTATATTGCAAGTTTTATTAACTTTTATTCAAAGCATATAAAAAATTATATCACGTTCATTTAACTTTGAAACAAATAATTTTTTCCCCCTGAAGCACTTAAGTTACTAGGTCACTCGTGTATTCCGTGTCTACATTTTCTATCTTGCTCTTTTCTACAATGGACATGGTCACGTTCTTAAAAAAAAGTCTTTAGGTGTGTATAATGATATCTGACATTTCAATTTTTAAGAAATATATACTTGAAATATAAATTTAAAAAAAAATCAAAATTTGTCTAAAATGTCAGATACAATTGTTCACACCTGAATGTTTTAATAACCAATTTATCATGGTTAGTACTGAACAGAGCTTATTGAGCTTACAGAGCTTAATTCTGAAGCAAAGCCAGAAGCACAAACAGAATTTTTATTGAGAATATTTGAAACAACCTTGGGACGGATTCCACATACATAATAATTATAACTAGTGAAAATCCGTCAAAATTTGACGGGAGATCTGAGATAAATGTAAAATACTATGCCCAGACTAATGTTGCATTGTTTGGATCTTCAGGGTATAACAAAGATATTCTGTAATGTGGAGTTCTCAAAATTTTGAACACGTATGGCCCGTGACCAAGTGGCAATGCAATATCGGTGCAAAATGACACAAAAGAGCACTATTATACTGACGGATATTATTTCTAATGTTTTTTTGATGTGTCATCATCTCTTATAAACAACTTTGATTTCTTCTGGTGTATTGCTCGAAGATAAACTTATTTTCCCATTTAATCAACACAGAGTAAACTCGTTTGCAGAATTTCTCTCACATGGGAAGTACAAAGCAGAACAAAACTGACATTTCATAGACAATCACCTAACAGAAAACGAAATGACCTCACTATCACAACACCTACGCTGACTTTCTCTTTCCCTGCGCCCAGTCAATGTACTATGTTTGCGTCTTTTGGGGCACGTGGGCAACGATTCGGAATTAGACATAACCTGTGAACGACTTCACTACTTCAGTACAACCGAGCAAAACTCACGTCCAAATGTTCTCTACAAAATACACCACAAAAGCAAATACATGCCAGCTATCAACGCCACAATGCAATTATTACATTGAAACAAAACCTTGACGAATTGTAAACGAATCTCAACAATCAAAACAAAACATCAAGCAGCACCACCTGAAGCAGCACGGACATCTATCGACTCATATACATCGATTTTGAAACAACCACCGTTTGGAAGAAAACATTTCACTATTGATAAGCGTACTATTAAAGAATCATTTAATTAATTAATTTACACCGTAAACGTTGGTGAATCAACACAAACAATATCTGATAACACATATAGGGATCACATTCGTTTATTTACAGGAAAAAATACTAAATCAGTTCAGTAGAAGCTCTAAACGAAGCCATGGCAGAATACCTAATTTTTTTAAATATATAGATTCATTTTTAAATCTACCATTGTTTTAAAAATTTTAGATATAAATTAACAAAGTACATTGGTACAAGCCCTTTCTTGACCTTGTAAAATGTCAAGAGGCGACCCGCTCCTTACCGCATTGCTAGAGAGGGTGTCACTGTTCATAAAACCCAAAGCATCAGAACTCTAACCATCCTTTTTAGTCTAACAAAAATAATACTATTTCCGCCTCCACCCGGTCTCTTCCACATCCTCTTCACCTAGTGAAAATGACCTTAAACACTGGTTATTTACTTGTCACATAGCGACCCACCCCCTGCGATCGTCTATTGACATTCATATAAATGATATTTTCATAAACAAAAATGGTTCATCATTTTGTTACATCACATCGCAAACATTCAAATTTCACCATACACTGATTGAGAAAAGATAATTAATAAACACATGAATCAATGAAATTCTCTCACAAAATTACCCTCTTCAGTCTCAACACACTCACCTGTCATAACAATCACCCTTTCGACCAATTGGAACATCAAATTCTAATTCATCATATGCATCATAAGGCTGAGCCTTCCGTAAATCCCATTTTATTCCAGATCCACGTAACATCACTCCACTAAAAATGTTTGTATAATAATTAGACAAATTTAAATTAATGAACAGTGTAAAGAAAATCTTACAATTTAAAAATTACTGCAACACAAGTCATAATTATCAGCCATTATTTTGATGTTCCATTAGTATATAACAGCATTGTACATTCTAGGATAAGCTGAAATGCAGTTTACCCAAATCCATAAGAAATTAAAGTTTACCTAAATCCATAGTTCAGAGCATCTTCAGCACTCACTACACCAATGTCTTCTGTTCTCTGAACCCATATTCGATTAGTAGTTAAAACATCCTCAACCTCATCTATACGTTCTCCAAATTTGCTTGAGAATTCATAAATGTCATCCAATAAGCCAAGTGGTATATCCTGCATTAAAGAAGTTTATACACACCAGATACCTTTGTCCTTTTCAATCATTGTACCTAGCTTTATAACTTACCAAATTACTTATTTAATTGTACACATATTTCAGAAGAGAATGAGAAAGGGAAATGCATAGTAATAATAATGCTGCCTTCTTGTACGACTTGCCTGATTTATCACATAATGTGAAACATGTGATACTTAATTGTATATAAATATCAATATAAAAATGCACAAACATAAACTATGTGGTGTTAGAAAGGGATTTCAAAAACTCTTAAAAAAATAACATATTAATCACATTCACATAAATGAACATTTCAGTGGATTATTAAATACACTGCTTCACAATCAAAACTAGAAACAAAAAGAAAAATGAGTTTATCCATATAAACAATACCATAAGGAGAAAGAAAATCCAAAATCTACAATTATTCCTTCATACCTGACTCACTCCACCTGGCCTGACATACGCTGCATGCATACGAGCCCCAGACACTCTTTCATAGAATTCCATCATTTTTTCTCTTTCTTCAAAAAGCCAAAAGAAGGGTGTAAGAGCTCCAATGTCCAAAGCATGTGTTCCAACAGCCATGATGTGGTTGAGAAGTCGTGTAATTTCTGCAAAAAGGGCTGAAAAACAAATTATTACATACAGTCAACTCTAGAATGACTTCGAGAGTACACGGCCTCGATGTTGGTGGTGGGGCTCAAGTACCTCAATGACCCTGAGAGCTAAGTCAGTGGTAGCATAGCTCCTGGTAGAGCCTCCCTTGGCTGACAGGTTGATGGAGATGTACTCCAGAAGAGGACTTCAACAGCAGTTTCAGTGAAGAAAATTTCCCTAAAACAAGGCTCCCGACTCCCCCCCACCCGACTGTCACCAGCCTCAGGTTTTGAGGGCAAATGAACAATTGTTGAAAGATTGAATTCCCTTATTTTTTTATTAGTAATAATGATACTCTGGAAAGGTATACAGTGAGGAGGATCTGCTGTGAAAGAGAAGATACAACAAGTGAAGTCCAAAATCAAATTCCCTGGCCCTACAGGGTGGGGTGGGGGGGGGAGGCTTTTGAGGCATTTGAGGCTTACGAAGATCTACCCTTACCAAATAGACACAATTAATACTCATAAGCTACATAGGAATCGAATACAAACTATTTCTGTTGACAACCACTACTCCAACAAGGGCAAGAAACGGGATCATATTTTTGTGGCCACCTGGAATGTTAGGAACTGAAGGAGACTGAAGTGGTTAGAGAACTCAAAGAGGAGAATGTAACTACATGTGGTGTTACTGAAACAAAGATAAAATTAAAAGGAACAAAGAAGTTAGAAAATTGCTAAGACATACAGCAGAGTAAATCAACACTATGGAGCTCAAGCAGGGGTTGCAAGTCTAGTGAAAGAAACATGGAGGAATAAAAATTGTCTTATAACTGGATCAATGAGAGGATGGTAATAATGAGATTGGGGATAAACAGAGGGCATTTGACTATTATTGGACTGTATGCACCAGAAGAAGATAAGGAAGAGCTCTTACGCTGGCACTACCAAAATCGGTTACCACAAAACCATATATATTCCATGTTGTAGAACGATTTAACTGCTAAATAATTACGCAAAAATAAAATTAATTGCTCTTGTATTTTTTGCGTAAGTAATGGCGAGCTAGCGGAAGATTATGCTAGCACAATCTCGATTATTTACCACAAAACCAAATACGCCATATTGTTGAGCGATTTAATTGCTAATTAATTACGCAAGAATTTATTTAATTGCTCTTCAAACTTCTGAGTAATTAATATTGTGAACTGTGGGACGCACCTACAGCCGACAGGTTGCGTGACGTCATGGGTGACGGGTAGCCGGCGAGCGTGCCAGGCTGTAGCCACCCGCCCGGCTGACTGGAAATTTAAATGAAAAACACGAACTAGCCGAGAGCTTACTTCGATATTGAAAATTATGCAAATACTTTGTTACGTTCACAAAGGTCCTCCAAGGACTTTGCTAATGATCGCTGAATGACCGTAAGCATGTCCTAATCTACGGTATGTTGAAAAGACTTGATTCTATCGTAGTACGTTAGACATCTGCGGTATGGAGTTACAAGTTAATTTTGTTGAAATTGTATTGTTTGAATTGTGTCGGGCTATATCGCAAAACATTGCCTATGTCATATTAACCCCCTACAGGCTTATAGCAGCAAGTATTTGTTCACGTGACTTACTGTTCTTTTACGGTGGGAAATTATTTTGTAAATCAAGGTTTGAATTTTGGACATTTTTTTGTAGCATCTACTAGTTTAAATCAGTAATGTGATTGACGACTCTGGATTGATTAAGTTTAAGTGCGCTTCAACGGCTAAGGTCATTTACGCCCGTGTCAAATTATTTTAAGACCAGTGCACATATTGCAGTGCCAAGCTAAGCACAATATTGCAGTGCGTTTTTTTTAAACTCTCGGGCCAAAAGCCAATAATTGGCATTATCATCTTCTCTCAGATCAGGCTGTACAAGCCAATCTCTCGCAAAAAGCCAAAATGCTTGCAAAGAGAAGATTCGTCAATTCTAAGAATCTCCGCTAGGGAGCTAGCAAGGTCATGCCTTCGACGGCTCTCTCTTATCTTAACAAAGTGTAAGGGAACATGCTCCACGGTAACATATTTTGCAGTATTCGCATTTAGGGGGTGGGTCCCCGTGGAGGAGATAACCGTAGGAGAAATGGCAGTGACCGATCCGGAGGCGTGTTAAAATGATCTCCTCGCGCCGAACATCACGAGATAAGGAAGACCAAGGATTTATGGCATCCTTGATTCTAGTGAGTTTAAAATCTGAGTTATGCCACTGTTTGCCATTCACTGCGGATAGAGCGTTTTATTAAGAGCTTAGTGTCTTCCGTGGGGACTGTGAAGATGTCTAATTCTCTTTTCTTCGTGGCAGACTTTGCCGCCTGGCCAGCTATTTCATTTCCTCTTATTCCCACGTGTCCAGGGACCCAACAAAAAACTAAAATATAGTGGCGGACCAATAGATGATGGATTTGGGGTTGGATGGTCATTGTCAGTGGGTCACAAGACAAGGAGAAGACAGATTCAAGAGAGCTTTTGGAATCACTGCAGATCACTACTTTCTTTAATGATATCGAGCAAATTTAAGTGCCTCCAAGAGCGCATACTTCTCTGCGGTATAGACACTGCACGAAGAATCTAATCGAAAACCTTGCGTGGCTCTACTGCAGTAGAAGGCACATCCGATTTTGCCGTTTTGAGAGGAGCCATCGGTGTAAATGAAGTAATGGCCAGGATACGTAGATTTTATCGCCTCAAATTCCGATAAGAATGTACTGGGGGGAGTTAAGGATTTAGGAAGGTTAGACAGTCCAAGATATATTTTCGGCCGGTGTAGTTTCCACGGAGAAACAAGGTTTCGAGGGGTTTCACAGGGTTGGGTAGTTTTATATTAAGCTCCTGTAAAATCCTACGGAGACGGACATCCAGGGGATGGGGTAACGATGGTCTAAGTGCTTCTGAAGTCAAGTGGGTTGGATGGAGGACTGCTTAGCGCGAGGGAGTATCAACATGGGATAATTTCGCGCCATAGGAGGCACTCAGAATATCCCGCCTTCGGCTCAGAGATGGTTCTCCAGCCTCGGCCAAGAGGCATTCGATGCGACTCGTGCGGTAGACGCCTGTACTAATCCTTATGCCGGCATTGTGTATGGTATTTAATGGCTGGAGGGTTGATGGAGACGCCGACACTACGCATCCGTAATCCAAGATAGGGCGGATGAGAGTTCTATACAAACGCAAAAGACAAACACGGTCTGCGCCCCAAGAGCTACCAGTAAGAGTGCGAAGGAGATTCACAGGTGATACACATCGGCCCTGTAGTTTACGGATATGTTTTCGTCAGGTTAGGCTCTTGTCGAATGTGAGCCCAAGGAAGGTTGCGGATTCAACGAATGGGAGCTGCTGTCCTCCAAGAAAAAGGTCGGGGTGATTATGGGGGTGATGGATTCGGCAAAAGTGCATGCAAGTAGTTTTTGAGGTAGAGAACTTGAATCCTGTTTCATCGCTCCATTCCTGCAGTTTGTTGAGCACACGTTGTAGCTGCCTCTCAATAACTTGCACGCTCTTGGAGGATCAAAAAATTGCAAAACGTCAACGAACAGTGATGCCTTCACAGGTACCCGGATAACTGATGCAATATTATTGATAGCAATGGCAAACAGAGTGACGCTCAAAATCGATCCCTGGGGAACACTGTTTTCTAACTGGCGACTAGAGGATAACACGTCGCCAAGGCGGATGCGGAAAGATCTTGATGCAAGAAAACCTACTAGAAACAAAGGACACCGTCCCCTAAGGCCCCAAGTATGCAAGGTGCGAAGAATACCTTACCTCCAGGTGGTGTCATACGCTTGCTCTATATCGAAGAAAGGTGCTGACCAGGTTCTGACGTAGCATGAAAGAAGTGGAAATCTGCGTAGCAAGGGTGACTAGGCGGACAATGGTTGACCTGTGCCTCCTGAAGCCAAATTGGAGAAGTGTAAATAGGTTCTTTTGTTCCAGGAGCCAGACCAGACGTGTATTAACCATTCGCTCTAAAAGCCTGCACACAGCTTGTGAGCGAGATTGGGCGGTAACTTGAGGGGGTTGTTCTGTCCTTTCCTTCTTTAGGGATTGGGAGAACAATGGCCTCACGCCAAATTCTTGGTATTGCGTGTTCAGCCAAATCTTGTTGAAAATGCCGAGGAGAAAGGAACGAGCGTCTTCCGGTAGGTGTTTCAACATTTGGTTATGTATCTGGTCTGGTCCTGGAGCAGAATCTTTCGCACAAGCGAGGGCACAGGAGAGTTCGTTCATGGAGAAAAAGGGCATTGAAATCTCCCTCTACGCGACGCGAGAAATCTAATTTACAGTTCCCTTTTTTTTCGTTTTTTGAAAGCCAGAAGGATAAGGAACGGAGCTGGAGATGTGTTCGTAATGAGAGGCCATTTCTTCAGCAATTTCTTGTGGAGAGGTTAGGAGATTGCCATTTACCGTAAGCCCTGAGAGAGACGGCGAAGGGAATCTTCCACCTATCTGCCGGACCCTCCTCCACAGTTCAGGGGATTAACGGCAAGAATGACGAGATGTAGGCTCTCCAGGACGCAGCATTACTTTCCCGTATCGTTAATCTAGCTCTGGCTCGGAATCTTTTATAATTTATTACGTTTTCCATGGTTGGGAACCTAAGTTTTGCCAATGCCCTCTTCCGATCACGGACCGCGGTGGCATAATCAGCGTTCCACCATGGCACAGGGGTGTGTCGTGCATGGCCCGACGACTTCGGGATGGCAAATGAGGCCGCATGGAGGACGGCGTTATTAAAATGGGGAACCATAACATCGATGTCGTTTGAGCAGTTTTCCGATATTCGTAATTCTGTTTTTAATGTTTCCCACTCAGCTCGGTGGATTAGCCAGCGAGGGCGGGAAACGTTCAGATCGGGAATATCGAGGTTGACCCGAATGGGAAAATGGTCACTGCCATGCAGGTCGCCAAGGACAGTCCACTCGAAGATTGTAGAAACAGAGAGCTAGGTCCACGGACGAGAAAGTGTTAGAGGCTACGGAAAAGTTTGTGTGTTTTCGCCAGAATTTAGTGTTGGTTATCTATGATATTTTCAAGTAACCTGCCGCTGGTGCACGACCTTGTGCCACCCCAGGCAGGGTTGTGGGCGTTGAAGTCCCCCACAATAAGAAAAGGTGCAGGCACCTGAAAGAGCACATCTTCCAGTTCTTTCTGTGACACGACTTGTCCAGGCAGGCAGGTAGGATATAAACGTTGCAAATGGTAACAGAAATAGTTCGGAAATTCACACGAACGCAAGATATCTGGAGAGTGGTTCGTATGTCTATTTCTTTAGATACCAGAGTCTGTGATAAAAGTGGCGACTTCGCCATGGGCGCGGGGACCATCGTTCACAGTCTTGCCTGTAGCAACAAAACCCACGTAGAGAGAGGGAGTGCTCAGGTCGCAGATGTGTTTCCTGCAGGCAGATAACCACGGGCTATGCATAGACAACTTTAATTCGTCCAAACGGGAACGAAAGCCATTTAAGTTCCATGAGAGGAGAGCCATTGTTTCTAGTTCTTAGGTTTTTTAATTTATTTTTTTATTCTAGGGTGGGTTATGTATCGTTCTTTTTTCTTCTTTGTTGGAGAGTAATGGGTTGGTTCATGCGGAGTTCCTCGTTCATCTAGCAGTAGGTCCTGTCGGCCACGGTTTCTCTGGATGCGTTTGAGTGTTTGTTGAAATATTTATGCTTTTGGTTTCCGTTTTTGTTTCAGACTGGACAAGAGACTTGGGGTAGGCATCTCCGCCGATGTCATCAAAGGACACCTGACAGGCAGCATCGCGTAAAGAGGAGGCTTTAGGCGTCTGGGTTTCAGAATTTACATTCTTCTGTTGACCCACGGTGTCAGCGAAACTTCGGGTCATGTCCACGGGGTTTCGCGTCTGGTAACGGCGTCGTGCCTCCGAAAAGGAAACTTCCTCTCTTTCTCTTCAGAAAATGCGGCACTGGTTAGAATTTCATGGATGTTTTTTTCACAAGTTTGCCTTTGCGGAGCAGTTAGAGACATTACAGGACTCCCTTCCACAGTGCACGCAGACTGCGGCGCTCATGCAGCGAGGTTGCGTATGGCCAAACCTCTGGCATTTAAAGCAGCGCAGAGGGTTTGGAACATACTGCCTGACACGGAGATTGTAGAAACTACAAGATATCTTTTCTGGTAGATATGGACGGTCGAATGTCAGTGTCAGAGTTGAGGTATGTGTGAGTACCCCATTTACTCTCCGCTGAATCCTGCAAATCTCGGACACACCATATGGTTCGAAGAAAGCTTTCAAATTTTCTTCCGATTCGGTAGAGAAGTCTTCGTGATTTACCACACCCATGCAGAGGTTTAAGGTCGGGTGGGCGGACACATGCACCTGGAGGCCTGCTATTTCTTTGAGGTCAGTGATTTTGCTGATCTGTTCGTCAGAGCGACATTCAAGACGGATTGTGCCGTTTCTTTGACGAACCACCGACTGAAATTTTCCAACTTTTCGATTTCCCTGGCAAGTTTGATTGGGCTGACACTCTTCATAGTTTCATTATCTCTTTTACATGACATGACGAGAAAGCGGGGCTTAGTAGATCTGTCAGATTCATTACAGAAAAACAAGATATACTGTTTCACCAACATGGTTGGTGAAACATGGGCGGGAGGGGGTAGGTTTTTTTATCCATTAGAATGATATCAGATTCATCCCCGTGGTCCCCACCCACCACGGAGCCCAACAAGGAGACACTCCATCGGAGTGCCAGGGTTGTCACGGAGTTATAGTGGGGGGGGGTACCACAGCGCTGCACCGCCGTTGACCCCCCGCTCACCCTGGAGTTCAGTACAAGACCAAGTCCAAGCCGGTTGATCGGGAGTGGGTTAGCTCCCGACTGCCCCTCTACAAGAGTCCGTAGCCAAAGCAAGTGCATTGAGACCTACAAGGAATGCTCCCCAAAATACGTAAGAGCACGTATCCCTGGATGCCAAGAAAGAAGTAGCACGAGGAGAGTAATCGGGAAACAGACAGGCCCCTCAACCACCAGGACATACATTCCCTCCGACACGGGTCGCCATGCACGACAAACACATGGGTGGGCGTTCAGCATACAGAGGGGACCAGTGAAATAGAAGAGGGAGAAGAAAAATGACTTGTGAAGGAAAGGAATACTTGAGAGCCCTCTCTGTATCCCCATCAGGACCTGGACCAACCCACCTCGACGGGTCTCACGAATGATAACCTAACGCTTACGACGTCAGCTGCGTCGATGCCTGCGCATACGAGACACGGCACGTGCGTCGCAGATAAACATTGTATCTAATGTAAAACGACCCATGAGGGTTCCGTGTGTGTGTATATGTGTATGTATATATATATATATATATATATATATATATACACACACACACACACACACACACACATATATATATAGACACACACAGTAGCAGTTGTAGTATTGCTCGCATTTCCTTCGTCGTATAAACAAGGATTTTCTCGTACCACACCAATTGATTTTTTACGCATATTGATTTTTATTGATTCTCGCACCACGTACCAATTGACTTTTTATATATTATTATTTTATTTGTAATTGTAACTGTACTTTCGTATTTCTGCATTCTGCTACCGGGCATCATCTGCCCAATTGTAGAATAAAATTTCTATCTATCGTACCAAATTCACGACTAATTCGTCCAACATAATCAAGTTAGTCACTATAAAAATTGCCCAAATTCTTATTTTGAATTCACTGCACGGATCAAGCTGTTCGCAAACTAGTTTTCTACATTACAATAACAAAATGACATACCTAACCACAAACTAGCTCAACAGAATCTGAAATCGACTTTCCACGCTGCTCTCTGAATAGTGTTCGGTAGAATTTCGACGTAAATTTAACTTAAAAGCTTGGAGCTTCTGAACTCTTTAAGTTTAAGAACATACGTCAAGGCATTGTGAATGTTATCGCTTTGAATCATTTGTAGGTTTTGCGGCTATGTTACGTTTACGTTTAAATTTGCAGTGTGAATGAGGCCAGAAGGACTGGCTGCCTAAAGTACGAAAAATCAGTGTTATCTTTCCCACCGTGTGTGCCTATGCCTGGCCCGCGTGTCTTCTAAGTAACAAGTAATGTACTTCAGCTTCCGGATCAATGACCGGCATACTTCAGCTTCCGGTCTCGGTCAGGTTTTGGTTCAGTTTCCATGATCCACTGAGCAAATGCTGAGATGGCCCCTTGTTTTGATTCCGGACGGAAATATAGCTTCACCTTTTTACTTTCTCTAAAGTATAGAAGTATACAGAAAGTTATGTAATGCTGCGGAAAATCTATTTCAAGATTTCAACGGAAATACGTTTTGGGGTCTCCTGATATCGAAAAAGTAGTTGTTTTTTTTTTTTCTTCAAAACGTCCGTCTGGCGTATGTGAACAAATCTAGCGCCCAAACCATACGTACGATCTTTTCCAAATTGAAGAAACCCCTGTCCATCTGGCTCTAGTTGAAGCTTTGAAATTTTGAAAAACTTTCCTTAAAATTTGGGGGTAAAAACATTCTTTAAAATTTTGAAAATGTCGGGAAGCATGAAGCCCCCCGACTTTTTCAAAATTTTCACAAAAACGGCTCCAAATTTTTTCTTTCAATTTCTTGTAAGAATAGAGTAAAATACATTTATAAAGGTGGCGTATGTCCCATTTTCACGGTTAACTCCGAATTTTCGAAAATTGCAAAAGTTTGAATTTTTGGGGTCTTCCTACGACTATAAAATTGAAGACAGATTTTTCCTTCAAACGAAATTTGTTACTCATAAATAGTTCTTTCATTAATATCATGTAGACGTTTTATAAAATTTTAGTAGTTTTTGTGCAATATTTGCATTTTTAAAAAATTACACAAACATGATTTTCTCAAAAATGGGCTTCAAATTTTTTTCTTTAAATTTTTGGTAGGGTTAGGGCCCATCCAACCCATAATTACAAAAATGTAATTTTTTTACTATCTCACGTCAGTAATATATATTTTATTCATAACTTTCGCCAATCGGCTTTGTACATAATTTTACAATTTAGTATATAAGAGGTTTAGAGAATGTATAGAAGTATATAATTGTAATACATAAGGGTATACTAGTAATAATAATAATAATAATAATAATAATAATAATAATAATAATAATAATAATAATAAAATAATTAAATGGGATAATTAAAATAGGATATATATCTACCCTGAAACTGAAGGATTCTTGATAGCAATCCAGGACCAGGTAATTGCAACACGAAATTATCTCAAGCCCATTATTAAAGACCCCGAAGTGCCTTCTGATATCTGCCGGGCTTGTGGTGTAGGCCAAGAAACGATTCAGCACATTACTTCGGGTTGCAGTATACTGGCCCCAACGGATTATAAACAGAGGCACGATATGGTAGCAAGAATCATCCACGCCAAACTTGCCAGGAAATGTGGAACCCATCAATAAAATGTCATCGAGAATAACATCTATAAATAATACTGGGATCGAAGCTGTTGACTGACAAAACAGTTCGTCATAACAGGCCGGATGTAATACTCTGGTATAAATCTAAAAGAAAAGTATGGTTGATAGACATAGCAGTTGTAGATACCAGCAACCTCGACACAACACACAAAAATAAAACTACGGGGAACTTATACAAGTTATAAAGGAGAAGTGGCACGTATTGGAGTTGGAGATTGTGCCAATCGTCCTCTCAGCAACAGGTGTGATACCTACTGTCCTAAAGCACTCTCTGGAAAAACTGGGGATCGAGAGGAAAATTATCATCAATCTACAGAGAGCTGTGATCCTGAGCACGTGTTCTTTAGTCAGAAGATTTATGGGTTCCTAAATAAATTTGTGTTAAAGAATTATTTACTTTTTAATTTATAAACTAAGAGTTTAAATTTATATTTGTAGAAACGTTTACCTTCTAATTAGTTTTTAAAATAAATACATTTTTGTTAAAAGTAATGTACTACGGAAATCATGCTTTGATAGAAATATCTGTATGACTCCTCAATCATGTACCAGAAAGCTTTGAAAAAATAAATAATAATAATAATAATAATAATAATAATAATAATAATAATAATAATAATATAAAATGTGATTTGTTTCTGAATTTTATACCACGTAAGTTTAATAACAGTATGCTTAAATAAATTTTCTAATGTTAAATTTGAAACTATATCTAGTTCTTCAAAAGAGATATCAAAAGATCTTCAAAAGATCTATCAAAAATAATAACTTATGGTGTTCTCAGATTAACAATATCAGCTATTGTATTGTGTGGCTCAAAGACAACATATTTTTTATTTTATTTCTTCACATTCAGTAGTCTTTTTTGCCACAGATTAATCCTGGTGCACACTAGGCCAAATTGATCCAATATTTCTGGAAGGACAATAATATCATTGATCACCTTATAGAAAAAAATAAGGCCGATCATCTGTCTCCGTGTTTGAAGGCTATCAATCCTGAGTAGATCATAAACGTCATCAGTGTTTCTCACATTTTTAGCTCGACAGTGATGAATCAGGGATTTACAGAACTTCCGTTGAATCATTGGTTCTCTCAATTCGTGTGGTATTTTGGACCGTGAACAATGATCAAACTATGCTTCCATATTCCAGTTTTGGTATCACTAAGGTGGAGAACAAGCGACACAATGTGTTGATATTTTCAAATTAATTTCTAAGTTTATCCTAAGATTTTGCATGCTTTACTAGTAACGTTGTCTATATGATCAGCAAAAGTTAGTTTATCATCCACCATTACGCCCAGATCTTTAATTAGTTAACAATTTGTACGTTTTGTACATAAGGGGCGTTGAGCACTTTGCACTGGAGAGTAATCCTCCGTTAACATTTTTTTTGTTATGACATGGCACGGTCAGTTGTCAAGAGGACCGCCAGGTAGCATCTCCACCCAAAGACGTGCTCTTGTGTCACTACCTAGTGGCCAGAATTGGGAAGGAATGAGGATAGGGATATGGTTTAGGACACTTCACAGGGGTTGGACTAGCCCTTGAGAAGCAACCAAACTCGTTTTGTTGGAACAAATTTCACATGAGATTGGACGGAAATCGAATCCGGATCTCAGTGGTGAAAGGCTAGAGACTTCGCAATGTGCCACAAACGAGCTTATATATGGTCAGGTTAGGTTAGATGTCTTGCCGAAGAATAACCATATCCCTTTCACATTCAATAGGTCTATAGGTCTTCATATCGTCAGCGCATAAAATATTCGGAATTTATCTTTTCGCAAATGTTGTTTATGAAAATAATGAATAGTGCTGGCCCTATACGAGTTCCCTGTGGGATGCCGGACAGAAAACTATATTCATATGATAAATGACCATTAGGTTTTACTTGTAGGCGCCTATCTATCAGATATGAATGAAGCCAATTAGTCGCTGTTAGTCGAACACCTTAACTACAATTTCGACAACAATATTTCGTGATCAACTTTATCAAAAGCTTTGCTAAAATGTACCTTAGAGGTTTTTTCTTCACACTTTTAGATTTATGAGTATATGTGCTTTAAATAATGTCAAATAATGTTTCTTGAAAACTCAACTGTTTTCCGTCAAAATGAGCTGAAAATTCTGAATTTTCAGAAACGCTCAAACACCATTTTCTCAAAAATGGTTCCAAATTTTTTCTTTAAATTTGTCCAATGGATAAACATTACACTGTTTAATATGACGTAATGTTAATTTTCGTTTTTTTTTAGTGGAAGTGCTTGAAAGAACTTCAAATGATGTTTTTCGAAAATTCAATAGATTTCTGTGAAAAAGAGCTTCAATTTTCGCATTACTTTTATAAGCAATACTGTTATTGCTTAATCGCCATTTTCTTAAAAACTGCTTCAAAATTTTCAATGCAAATTTCTATTTTGGACAAGATTTTACTCTTCTTTAATATTCTTAAAGTATTATTTCGGTTCTACCATTAAGTTAACTAAATGTTAAGAAGACTTCAAGAATATGTAGTTTCGGTGACGATAGATGGCAGCTGGCCAGAGAATGGAGCAAGACCTTAATGCCAGACCACACCAAGGAAATTAGAAAAATTTGCTACAAGAAAGTCTGTGCCTTTCTGTAGCACCTCTAGTTCTTTTGTGGTAGGACAAGAGCCCAGGGGGAGGGGGGGACTATTTTGTTAGCAATATAAAAATAAATTAAAATCTGCAGTTTGTTTACTGATACAAATAAGTTTTCTTAAAATTGGGAGCAAAAAAGTCTAGTTTTCAAAATTTGCTAACTTTGCTTCTTTCAAAATTTTTATTCATCATTCAACTAACTACTTAAAGTTGCTTGTTAAAGTTGGGAATAGATTTTGGAGTTCAATAAAATGTGTGCAGATGGTACTTCTCCCCCATACATCACATTCAGTTTATATTTTACTTTCACTAAATAATTCAAAACTAATGTTAGTCCAACAGTGGAGCATGCCAATGTAAAAATATTGAATTTTTGTTTTGCTCGCAATATTCAGTTTTGCATTTCCTCACTTTTAGGCTTTTTCTCTTCAGTCTTCAGAAAAATATAAGTGAAGTTTTATGTATCTCTTATTGAAATCTATGTGATAACTTCACCCATTTCACACATTCCTATGGTTTGCTAACTCGCTTCCCTTTAGTGCGAGTGATTTTTGGCACGGCGAGAATTTGTATTTTCATGTTACAAATAGCGATCAACTTTTCAAACACTGTTAACTAATGTTTTTTCTAAAATTACTATTTAACTTTCTTTACTGCAATCTTTTGACATTAAGTTAGTGCACTGTGTGCCAACATTGTTCGTGGTTCTTAGGATGTTAAAAACAATAGTTTCTATTTGTCTGAGCTTCATATCACACTTCATGAGCAACCTTTCTACGAGAATTTTAGATTTCACAGTTAGACTGATCAGCGTGGCCAGCGATCTGGCTTTTTGGAATTCAAGTTTTTTTCCCGGTTTTCCAGGTTCATTTTCGCACATTACAACACGTTCTTACCTTCTACCGCTTACGCACTACTAAACAGAAAAATATGTAATATGGCGGGAAAAAGCGGCGAATTTTCGTCCGAAAAACACTCATTGCAGGCCATGGAAACGAAGTGGATAAATCCTGTTGCTAAATTTAGGAACAAAATCTTCTAACATGTGGAGTAGAATCCATGTTTTGTGGGTCCTTGATACCAGAACTCGGTTGACGGCAAAACGTCCGTCTGTGTATGTCCACTAAATAACGCCAGCGGCTAAACCGTTCATCCGATTTCTTCAAAATCTGTATTCTTAATCGATCTGGCAATGTCGCGGTCTCTTAAATTTCAAACTGTTATTTTAATTTTGGGGGTCCTTAAACCTCCTGGGACATTTTCAAAACTTTCAAAGAAATTGTTCAGTTTTGATTAAATTTTGTTTTTCAATAGCATGGAGACCGTTTATGAGAATGGTGTAGATCTCATATTCGTTGAAAATATGATTTTTCGAAAATTGCAAACTACTTTTCTTTTGGCGTTTGATTAGATTAGATTTTAGATTTTTTCGTGTTTCCGAGCACGTCAACTGCTTTGGTCATTAATCCCGTTAGTGTAGTGCATGTTTTTCTCGGGATATGCGATGTGATCTTTCCCAGCTGGATGGCGAGATCCAGCGCCGACCTACCGTCGGCTAGTGGGGTTTCCCCCTAACCAGGACTCTCCCACCAGCAGGGCACCGCCCCAGCTGGGACAAGCTCTAAGCTCCCGACCCACCTCCCGGAATATGTGGCAGTGTAGTGTATGTTAGTGCAGGTGTGTGTGTGTGTGTGTGTGTGTGTGTGTGTGTGTGTGTGTGTGTGTGTGTGTGTGTGTCAGGGGAGAGGATAGGACAAGGAAGAGGAAGGACAGATCGCGCGCGGTCCGTGACCTGTTTGGTAGGGTACTGCTCCGGCATTCGCCTGGTGTTGCTCGGAGAAACCACGGAAAACTACCGATCAGAGCAGCCAGCCGCTAGATTCTACTCCAGACAGCGACTGAATTCGACCTAGCTGAAATGCTAGTGTCGAAAATCCACCATCAGGACTCGAACCTAGGACCTCCGGTCAGAGGCGCTGCAGTGACATAGCTGATGTACTGAGCTACCGCTCCCGGTTTTTTGGCGTCTTCCTACATTTACAATTATGAAGATAAGAGATTTTTCCTTGAATAAAATCTATTCCTTAAAGCTAGATTTTGAAATAAGGTCGTGTACAATCTTTCGAGAATTTGAGTAGTTTTCGCGTAATTTTGTGTAAATATAGCCAATTTTTATTTTTTTTAAACATTTTTTTTCCAAAAGCGGCATAAGCAATTTTGATTCAATTTTCACCTCGGATAGCGGTAGAACGTTCAAGAGTGCAAGCTCATGTTGTTGAAAATTTTGGTTTTGAAAATTGGAAAAATTTAAAATTCTTTCTACATTTACAATTATGATGAATTTTACTTTGTCGCGCTTAAGAAGGAACTAATTAAGAAGAGAAAGTTATGTAATGTTGCGCGAAGAATGGTGAATTTTCGGCAGAAAAACTCTTATGGTGACGAAAATGTGACCAAAATCCATGTTTTACGGGTTCTTAATACCGAAAAATCGATCGACAGCAAAATATCTGTCTGTGAACAACGCTAGCGGCTAAACTGTTCAACCGATTTTCTCCAAAAGTTAATATTCCCCAATAGATCTGGCTGATGTCGCGGCCCTTGAGTTTGAAACCGATATTTTAATTTTGGAGGGTACTGTACATGAAGCCCCTCGGACATTTTCACAATTTTTTTTTAAAAATAGCGCCATCGATTTTGATCAAATTTTGTTGTTGGATAGTCTAAAGGACTTTTAAGGGAATGGCGCAGGTCTCATGTTCGTTGAAAACCCTGATGTTTCAAGAATAAATAACCAATTTCTGCTCCGAAATTACACCCTTGTAAGTATTTCCCTGTGGATACCCCACACAGCTAGGGAGGCCCCGCCTCCTCTGACGCTACTCCCGCGCCACTACCGTAACCTCGTCACCCGTGCAATGGGCACGACACGCTCCAGCCTGGGCGTAAAGTTTTGCGCGTCGCGCGAGGTTTCCAGAATAAATCCCGTCTGAGCTCGTCGGCTCGATTTTAAACCAGAGTGCAGCCGTCACGTGACCGTCCTAGGTATGGGAGGGAGACTCGCGTCTACCACGTGACCTTTCCGGTCAAGCTGGCGTCCCCTTTGTCTAAATGTATCCCAACGCCGGGCGCCTAGCTATTCGTGCCCGCAGATATGCGATACTTCCGCTCCTCCTCCCATCCACGGCCGCCAACGTGCCGCTACAATACAATTTTTTCTTAACGAAATTTGTTCATCAAAAACAGATCGTCAAATAAGGCCATGTTCAAAAATATAAATCCGCTCTAAAAATCCTGCGTCTCTGATCGTAATTTTGGATATGTTCTGAAGCAGTTAGATGCGACGTATTTATTTATTTATTTATTTAGTCAAAAACTGTGTGACGTATGGGGGAGAAAATCATCTGCGCACGCATTCTTGAGTTTCACAATCCATTCCCAACAATTTAACTATTAATAGTTGAAAGATCAAAAATCATAGTAATAATAATAATAAATAAAAAAACGAGGAATTAACATTTCAAAATCTAGATATTTTCGTTGCCAAATTACAGAAAACTTATTTTTAATGGTGAAGGAACAAACAGATTTGATTTTTCTGTATGGTTAACAAAATAGAAACTCACCCTAAGCTCTCCTACCACTACAAGCAAAAGGAAAGTTCAACAAAACGTGCGCATAGTGAAGCTACATTTACGTCCAGAAGCAAAGCAAGGGGCCATCTCAGCATTTGCTCAGTGGATCAGGGAAACTGGACAAAAACACGATCGAGATGGGGGTCATTGACCCGGAAGAAAAATTATTTGTAACAGGCATATTGAGTCTTTTTTAAATTATATAATGCAAATGTAGACTAATTCATTATACTTAATCTTGCTTTTGTTAAAGTAAACATTATTTTTCTTTTTGACGATCAGTATAGTCTCTAATTGTATAGAAACAGTTTTGCAGCAGAAAAGATTTTACTTTTAACTTAAATTTGTCTACCAATTTTAATTGTTTAATTTCATCTGGCAATGAGTTGTAAAGTAACGTACATGTATTGTATGTGGATTTCTTGTAGTGCGCTGTTGGTACTGACACTTGATGAACATGATTTCTACGTCGAGTGTTGTAACTATAAATATCAGTATTACATGAAAATAAGTTCCCACCGTTAAGTAAGTCAGTTTTGACAAATACTACAGACTCATAAATAAATAGGCAAGGCAATGGTAAAATTCCAAGCTCAATGAAAAGAGGCTTGCACGGATCACGTGGATGGGATTTTTTGATTATTCGGATAATTTTCTTTTGCAATCTAAATGTCTGGGAACTAAAGAATGAGCTTCCCCAGAATATTATGCCATATCTCAGGCGGGAATGTACATTTGCAAAATACACGCAACGGGCTGCATGAAGGCTGACCGAATTAGAAAGGATTCTGTATGCATAACATAATGAGCTTAATTTAGTGTTTAATTCTGTTATATGTACATTCCATTTGAGGTTTGATTGAATTGAGAGACCTAGAAATTTTGTTACCTTAACATCAGCTAATTCCATATTGTTCATTTTCAATGGAGCACACGACTGCAGATTTGAAGCGCAAAATTGCATTGAGACAGTTTTTCCTTCGTTAACTATTAATTTGTTACTACAAAACCAATTTAAAACTTCTGAAATTGTACTATTTATTGTTTCTTTTTTGCAAAGAACATTCATGTCATTGGCAAACAGAACTGTTCTTCCATTTTTAATAGATGAAGGCATATCGTTTATGTACAACAGAAAGAGGATACGACCTAAGATCGAACCTTGTGGGACCCCATGTTTAATTGGCAAAGAATTGGAGAGATAAGTAAACAATGTACTTTCGTGCCAGTACGGTATTTCTACTCTTTGAGATCGATGTTTAAGGTACGAGGTTATCCAATCTAGGGCAATACCATGAATTCCATAAGAAGGTAATGGCAGGTGCACACGTTTTTAATAAACAATCCAGAAATTCATCTAAACCTGATGAATATTTATTTTTTAATTTACTGACTATTCTGAGGATTTCGTTAGAATAAGTTTCGTAAATAACCATCGTGCCGAAGTTTTTTTGGGAAGCATATGATGTTGAATTTTTTAATTAAAACAACATTTTCTACGAAATGTCTTTGGGGGTTTTAGCCCCTTCGTGAGATCAACCGCAATTCTAGAAAAGTGTTGGTTGAAGAGATTCGCAACTTTTTCTGGATTTCTTGTTTCTCTTTCATTATCCTTTAAAACAACATTTTCTACGAAATGTCATGATGACGTGGTCGAATTTTTAACGATATTCCACACTGCTTTAGTTTTGCTTTTAGCGTTCAAAATATCCTCATTATTTTTCATTATTTTTGCCTGAACTATTATTTTCCTTAAAATTCTTTTATATTCTCGGAAGTAGACGTGGAAACCGGGTGACACGTTATGATGTTTAGAAATAAAGTAGAGAGTACACACGATGTTCTAATTCCTTGCGTGATCCAAGTGTTACTTTTTCGTGAAACGTTTAATTTTCTCTTTTTAATAGGAAAGCATGCGTTAAAGAGAAATGAAAGCTTTGAGAAAAATAAATTATATTTTTCATTTGGGTCAATAGCGTTATAAATTGCCTCCCATGATTCTTTCAGCAAGTAGTCCGTAAATAACTTTATGTTAACTGTAGTAAATGCTCTGCATATGCGTGTTTTATCATATCTAGTTGTGGTTTTGTTAATTATAATTTGATCTATTGCTGTTTGTGATTTAAGAGTAAGAATGTGTATGTAAGTAAGAATGTGTATGAGAGTAAGTAAGAATGTGTATGTTATTTTATATTTCTTCGTTTTCTTAATTGGAGCTCTTGTTATATGTTTACAAATTATTCTTTTAGAAATTATTTAAAACCCACTCGAAATAAATATGAAATATTGATTGCTGGCCCTCAGTCGCCTTCTCCCAACTTACGCAGTTGGATGATTCGTAAGTTAAGATTTATATATTATTTCATATTTCATTTTATTAGCGTTATTCCATTTTAAATTGCATCCTTTGTGTTAAATGCGAAAACGAGTAGATGAGTGGTCATTGAAACTATTTAATTTCTATTACTAATTGCGAGAAAATACGTACTGTTTTAGCACCACTAGATTTCTTGGTGAAATGTGTTCATCAAAAACATCTTTATATAATATCATGTTCAATTTTTCGAAAATAGTGTTTTATGAGAAACCTTGTGTCAAACATTGACATTTTTAAACAATTTTTCTTTAAAAAACGGTAAAATTGTTTTGATTAAATTTTTACCTTAAATAGCATAAAGGGCGCTTAAGAGAATGATGCAGATCTCACCTTCGTTGATATGATGAATTTTTCAAAAAATGAAAATTTTTTCTGGGTATTCTTATAACTTCAATTGTGAAGCTACAATTTTTTTCTTAATCAAATATGTTCATCAAAAACATCTTCAAATAAGGTCATGATGAATTTTTCGAAAATACAAGTATTTTTTGTGTAATTTGGCATCAAACATAGTCGCGCATTTCGAATTTCCTGGGCTTTGTAAACATGAGATGCTTTTGGAAACTATTGCTATTCTTTTAAAAGAAAGTAGATTTATGGAACGTCATAAAATTAATTTCAAACTAACAAATTACTTTACTTCAAGAAATTTGGATCGCAAATTATGATATGTTTCATTTGTAAAAGTTTGACATGACTACTGTTCCTGGCTATCAAAATGAATGCTACCGGGCACCACAGGCGCTTAGTTTGAATTGATCGGATTTGTATTATATTAGCATTATTTCTAAAACTTTACATGAAAGAAAAATTGAGTACCATAAATTTGTGGCAACATTTTAACTTTAATTTCATATTACTACCTGCGCTGCCTTGAAGAACAATGCAGCGAAGGACATAGGTTCTACTCGTATATCATGGCGCCCAACCCCGTCAAGATCACCGCAAGTTCATTTTCTTTGTTCTCCCTGTCAATTCGACCACTGTCACTCTTAATCTCCGCAGAGGTAGGCTACAAGACAAGATAGCTTTGACTACACTCTTCTAGAAAATAAGTTAAAATTCCCCTTGAATATCATAGACGTGATAACATGGTGGTTTCGATTGGAAGAATAGGAATGAGGTACCGCCTGTCATCAAAAAAGAAGCGCGACACTAATCAAAACTCGGCGATTAAGTTCCTAGTGAGACGTTTGTTCCGCAAATATCTCGCCCACGCACGTGAAACCCACAGGTAACTATATAGGTACTAGGTACTCCACCAATGTTGCACCTACACAAGGGGCAGTGTTTGAAGTAGTGTTTTGCGTGAGTCAAGAACTTCATGATCCTCAAGCAAACATATGACACTTCTCATATATTCTTTGATTTAAACTCACAGGCAACTATTATTATGTACTGAGTTGAACTCTGCACTTTACTGAACACGATATCGTATGTGAATGTGCTAAATGTTGGGAAAAATGTGAAAATAACGAAAATTCCCGATTTTCAAATCAAATTCCCGTTTTTTCCCCGGTTCTTCCAGGCTCTTTCAAATTCCCGGTTTTCAAGGATTCCAGGTTCGCTGGCCACCCTGGTTGAAGTAAACAGGAAGAAACAAGTCACTACTTTCACGCATGGCTTTAACAAAGTGTGTCAATTTCAGTGTAGTTTATGCATTAACGAAACAGTGTTTGGTGTCCCGTACATGGTACAATGAAAAAATAGGTACATTTACTGCTGAGTCAGGGGTGAAATACAAAAACTTTAAAAAGTGTCATTGCTGAGGATGCAAAGTGTTTTGTTTGCAAATCCAGACCGTACTTATATGTTACTAGACGTTGTTTTAGTATGTTCTGAATTTTAAACTCACTTGTCCTTTACACACACTCATTTGGTAAACCTACTTGTGTGGGAATCTGCTGCAGTTGGGGAGGCACATCACAAATTCAAATCCGATCTGAATATCATTTGCTAATTCCTTTGTCAGACAGCTCAAAAAGAGGTCATTCACAACACAGACTGGTGGACAGCAATAGGCCACCCTACAGAACCATCCAACCATCCATCCAAGAAAGCAAAAGTACAATCACCATTACAAAACATCACCAAAACAGACTGCTAAATTAGATTACGACAATGAGTTTCTTTGCCTTCATAGTCCTCACTAGTGCTTAAATCATCAATGCATCCATCCACAAACCAATTCAAACAGGCAGGCAAGCAAGCACAACTAAACAAAAACACAGTTTCATAACCTGGCCCACCAATCAACAGACTTTCTAGGAAGATCTGTCCAACAAGGATACAAAGTACTGGTGCTCTGACAAACTACTGGGACATGAAATGACATAACAAAGAACGTAATTAATCACAAAACATAAAATTATTCCAGTACTTTAATTTTTATAATTTATTTAGATCAACAGGCTGCATGTGCAGCAGTCTCGCTGGCAAAATTTCCCATGTATAGCCTATTACTATTATGTGTGATATTTAAATGGTGCTGGTTTAAATGATTTCATTTAAATGTACCATGTTCTCTTTTTGAGGCCAAATTTTCATTTAACTGCTTTGTGAAACTTCCAAGTTGTATCATGACAATGTAAAGACATAATATAAATAATTTGTATTAAGTTGTACTGGAATACATATGTTGCTAAATTATTTTGCAAAAGCACAATTAAAACATAAAAATTTACAAAAAAAATAAAAAAATATTATCTTAAAATTTGAGGCAATGTCATTTATACTAAAAAAATTAAAGAACACAGTTTCTCATTATCGTCACAAATGAAACTTACTTCTGATGTACTTTGCTCTTCTGGGAACATCAATATTCAATAACTTCTCCACAGCCAGTGAATAGCACTGCTCATTAGCCATCATTGACACATAATCTAACCGATCAAAATATGGTAATGCCTGAGTATATGTCTTATATTCAATTAGCTTTTCAGTTCCACGGTGAAGTAATCCTATATGAGGATCAGATCGAACCACAGTCTGAAAAATAAAAAGATAAATCAACAGCCTGGAAAGAACTTTCAAAGTACCTATTCTCTAAGCTCTCTAAGAAGAAAAAAAAGCAAATAACTAGTAGTGCTACAACCGCACATACATTCTCATATTATTTGTCAAGGTTGGATAATTTAACAATATTGCAACTTCTACCCTACTAACACTTCAGCTGAAAAATTCAAACAAGGAAAGAAGGGAAGAAAGAAAGAAGGAAGGAAAGAAAGAAAGAAAGAAAGAAAGAAAGAAGGAAAGAAAAGAGGAAAGAAGGAAGGAAAGAAAGAAAGAAGGAAAAAAAGGAAGAAGAAGAAGGAAAAAAAAGAAGGCAAGAAAAAAAGAAGGCAAGAAAGGAAGAAGGCAAGAAAGGAAGAAAGAAAGAAAAAGGGAGGGAATCTATGATTTTTTTTAAAACTTCACTAACTCAATTAAGTGCATTCTAATATACCCTTACATGTTATAGGGGCATCATGTAAAGTAAAATCAAAACTAAATATATCAGTTTAACATTTGAGAGGGTCATGACATTATCAAAATCGACCAGGGAAGATCATGTTTGGTGAAATCTTGTGTACAGTTTAGGCGCTAGTGTAGTTCTCAGTCAAACTATCAGGTGAGTGGGGGAAAAAATGGTAACAGGGACCCTAAGTTGGTAACAAAGATACCCAGAAAGTGTTTCCTTCAAAATCTCAATTGACTTTTGCAGCATCACATAATTCTCGCTTATCTATGAAAATAGGACAATATTTGGTTCAATGCTTAAAAGGAAATATGATATTGATTATAATAAGTAACAAACATAACACAAACTATAAGAAGTAACAAATAGCTATCAGCAGTTTGGACCAGAACAATCGGCTGAAGTCTAAAACATGGTACAAGAAGTTGTTTAAACTGGCACTTTGTGCCACTCCAGCGAGGGGTGGTTGGCCATTATAAGGGGAGGCAATTTCACTATAGTATCTTGCTGGAGCTCTTTTACTTAATAGTACTTTGATTGTGTTGGTATGCCTCTGTGATAAAACTTGTAGTGTTCATTTTTCCCCGTGTTGGCAACTGCACAGTGTGAATGATTGAGGCTTTCTTATAAAAGTGAATTAGTAATTATGCGGTGGATAGACTTAAGCATGTTTATAGTGAACACGAGGGCCATAGGCCCAAGCTTCGCCGTGACTTGCATCCGGGGGAGTGAAGCGAGAAAAATTGTCTTTGGAAGTAATTTAGCATTAAAATGTGTCAGGGACAAAGTGTATTAAGGGATAGCCATGATAGACTATAGTCTATCAGTAAGTTTTATTCATTTCTATTAGAGCACTTAGCGTAATTTGAGGGAGGGCTTAAGGAAACTCCCCTCCCCATCTCCCACTTCGCTTCTCTAAGCATGCTAAGAGTGTTCCCTATTTTAATCGAACAATCTAATTAATGACATTACATTCTATATACCTTCACGACCCTTGTATCGACCTAATATTTTTCACTGGAATGTAAAGGAAGCCTTTGCAGGTAATAATGATACAGTGCACAGACTCCTGACATAAGGGAACAAATTTGGAATGAAAATTGATTTTGTTATCTCACTCTTAGCGTTTAAATTTCGCCATTTCGTTTAAACGCCAATCTCTTAGCGTTTAAATTTAACTGATTAATACATAAATGGCTACTACCTTTTCTTATTCTTTCTTATAACTTTCTTCTTTTTGTGTCCTTTTTGTTTTATTTCTTAGTTTGTGTCTTGTACTTTTACTGTGAACAAATTGCGTTGTTCTAGTTGTTATATATCAGTATTATGTAAGGACTTGTTTTTGTGTCATTCTTAATTCATAATTCCACCAACTTTCCACACCCTTTCTTTGAGTGAAAGGTTGATTTGTTTCTATTCAGACCCACTCAGTTGATTAGGAATTTATTATAATCAAACAAGATTCATCACTTTAGGCAAACAAAGACAGTATGCTGCCCAGTTCAAGAAATTAATCAATGGTGCATTAATACATTGAAACATAGGATTGATTTTCTAAAGGTTGGCATTGCTTCAAAAACTCTAGTGACTGATTTTGAAATTAATATCCCCACTCTATCCCCATTTCTCCAAGCAATTAGTCGAGAAAAGCTGTGTGGATATCATCGTTGTTCTCTTGTATAAGAGTTACCATCCACTTAAGAAATGATAAATAAGAACCTCAAATTCTCTTTTGTGATCTGATTCATTTGAAAATAAAAACTTATCCCTTACTTATGATTATAGACTAGTAAATTCAATGAACCAATCGTAAGTTTGGAAACTTGCCATTCGAGGGCTACTTTTGTAAAATTATCCTCTTGATCTTACACATTTTCAGAAAAGTGAATGACAAAAATGTCATGGTTCCTAACATATTATGTATATTAATTATATGAATAAAAAAAAACTTATTTTACCAATAATTAGGTTTAGGACAAAAGTATATAAAAATTTTTCAAGAAAAACATTTATACAAATGGGGAGAACAAATTTCACACAAAATCTTCAATAATATCCCAAAAAGTTCAATTAAAATTTTCTTAACTAATAATCATCCTTGAGAAATGCAACTATTTAAACTAAAAAGAACCTAATAAACGCCCTTCATTTTAATCTCTACTTATAATAATTTACACTTACTATTCATCTAGTGGAATGTTGTGAACCAACTCTCAATGAATAGCTAGAAAGATGCTTTAAAGCACAAAATGACATAAAAAAAATGAATAACACAATACTTTCAACAAATCATTTCCAAAATTTCTTCTACAAATGGTAAAATATTTTTATACATTTTTATGCAGCCAAGAATTTCCCTCGTATGAACAGTTAAGAAAACTCACCAACTAAGATTTAAGATTAAGATTAAGATTACGATTAAGAAATCTCGCCATTTAGATACCTCGCCATCTAATTCAAGGACAAGTCGCAGGACACCATGGGCAGCAGGATGCTGTGGTCCAAAATTAAGAGTCATATTGCGAACTTTCTTCTCTACAGGAGCTAATTTGTTGCTCCACACAGGTGCAGACCATTTGGATGTTGTTGCCATATCATCACGGTACAAAACAGGCCCTTGGAATTGCTTCAAGTACTCTGCATCCGGAAACCACTTTTTGGCACCTCTTTGATGACTGTTGAATAATAAAAGTCAAGAGCTTAATTAATGGCACAAAGGTCTGTTCAAATTTCATTAACGTTTCACAAGAATAAAATGTAAAATAGTAACAAGAGTTGTAGGAATAAGTAGTTTTTTGTTGTTGTGTTTCTATTTTGTGCAACACTAACTTGGCAAAAAATAATGAACCTCCATTCTGCAACAAAATTTTCGTAGATCCTGGTAAAAGCAAGGTATTCCGTAATACACCACCCAGAGCAACAGACATTGTGTTAATTCAACACTATTTCTTCGTATGCCAACAATTTCCTCGTTGGCACAGTTAAGACATAGACTTTTCGGTACTTTTCACCGGAATCTCCCAGATACCAAAGCAACGAGATCGAGGACCGCCGAGAACAGCGAAGCGGTTGAATCAGTGAGACACCGTGGTTACATCGTGGTGAATAAATGACCAATATGTGACCTATGGTGGAAAGAGATGGGTGGGCTCCTCCGCCGTACCGATTTTAACTCGTTCTGCGCAGCGCCAGTTTGCATCACGAACTACACGGGCGCTTCGTTTGAAAAGGCAGACACCGCCATGCGGCATGGCAAGCAATTAGTGCCATTAAAATACATTTTGAAAGTGGCTTAAGGTGACGATTTTAAACGGTATCTAACGAAAAATAACATGATGAAAGTGTAGTTGAAATAAAAGGCAATGAACAATGACTTGCAATGCGATATTTTGAGGTTAAGTTTTGTATACCTCCAAGAAATGATGAGTATGATTCACCCACAATTCTCTAAATTTTCTACATTGTTTATGAATTTAGGGTTCCAAGCATGCAACTTGTGAGGAAGAAGCTGTGAATTTTAACGAAGCATAAACTAAATTTAATTGTATATTTTGATCTTAAAGCTTGAGACTTCTGCAATGTTGGTACAATGGAAATGCAGAGAAATCTTAATTCTTTACGAAGTGAAAAAAGGGCTCACTTCAAAAAAAAAAAAAACTATAGTCAGACGGCACATCCTAAGAGAGGGGGTATGAGGCTTCAACCCCCTCCCCACAGAAGCCAATGATGCATAATCAAAGTATAGTTTTTACCAATTTTCTATACTAACGAAAGTCATCCAATGTATCTTATATAACATTACAAATATTAACTATAAGTCAGAAAATAAAAATACAGATTACATGCAGCATAAAAGAAAATTTCTTTATAAGAAAGCATGGAAACGTCTGGTCATCATAATTGTAGCCATCCCTTCCATCTGCAGGTATCTCTACTTTCCTTTAAAAAACTTCATAATATGTCAATGCTGTTTTCTCTATCCAGAAACTAAATCATTCTAATTAAAATTCAAATAATTCAACATTGAAATAAATTATCTGGTTGATTTGGAAACCGGGCAAATATATTTATTGACATTGGATACAGTTATTTACATAAACTTACTGACACTGCTGTTCAACATTCATACATAGTAATTGACAAGTTTTTATAACGTAGCGCGTCAAGGTCTGTCTTCACGATGGAATATGGCACGTTTTTTCTCGTCTTTCTCGGTCGTGCCGCTAGATGTTGCTTGATATTCAGCACTGCTTGATCATGCGACGTCAAGCGGCACGACCGAGAAAGATGCGAAAAGCCGTGCCATATTCCATCGTGAAAACAGGCTTTGACGCGCCACGTTATAAAAAACAAAGTATATCATACAAAATTAATAATGAATTATATTATTATGCAACGCAATTCTGGCCGCTGGGTAGTGACGCAGGAGTACGCAAGAGAGAACCGCGTACTCGGAGATAGTACCTGACGGTCCTCTTGACAACTGACTACGACGATACTGGACAGTAGACCTTTTTTAATATTAACGAAGGAGAACTCCTGGAAAGCAAGCGCTCAACGCCCTCCTAGGGATTTGGAGACGCCTTGCGTCGTACAGACGCAAGAAAAAAAAACCTTCCCTAAAAGACAAAATAAAAAATTATCTCTTCGAACCAAGAGATGTGACATACGGGGTTCCGCAAGGATTCACACTAGTTCCGATTTTATTTCTTATATTTGTAAATGACTTGCCATCAGTAATGGAAAACAACGAAACAGTACGTTTTGCTGATGACACTAATATAATTTTCAAAGAAAGAACAACCAAAGTTTTACACGACAAAGCCAATTCCCCCATTGACAAACTAATTCAATACCACCATAGCATAGCTATGGTATGCACCATAGCAAACTAATCCTAAACGGAGACAAAACAATCACAATTCCCTTCCACAACTTCCACTCAACACAACAATACTCACCAAATTTAACTCACACTTAGAAGATATTAATTCAATATTGAGTGAACTTAATTATGCTCTTAGAATAGTAAAATAAACAGCACCACTGAAACAGTCCAAACAGTGTACTTCGCAAATGTGCACTCTACATAATGTCCAGAATGACGTCACAACGGTTGGCGGGAAAGTGTTGGGTCACAACCTCTTCTGTGTGCGTAAGCGATTTCTAGAGAATTACTAAGTTTTTGGCCGTATAATGCGGTTAACGAGGTGCGTGTGTCTTATCTCGTTTGTTATTTACAATTATATTCGCTTTATTTCGGTTTATTTAGGTTCTGGTTGCGAATTTTGTGGACAAATTTAATTAAAAAAATATAAACACACGTCAATTCGCTAACTTTTCTTTTGGAAAACTGTTCGAAGTAAATATTATTATGACCTTAGCAATGATGCTAAGAGCCTGCTTTATAATAAAATGAAATGTATGAAACATTTGATTCCACGTACCCTTTCATCGGTTATGAAAAGTGCCAACGAATTTCGGGTTCCTGTGCTATCTCTTATTTGTTATCGGCAGTGTTCGTACCATTTACGGAATCCAGTAAGAATAAGTTTTACAACTCAACGTAGATCTTTTATTTCAGCTGACCAGTGAGTCATACAATCTCACAAAAACAAGTGAAAAAAACTCGAACATAGTTACAATACTATTATGCTTTTGCTTTTATGTTACAAATAGTACCATATCACATAGTACACAAAATACTTAATAAACTAATCTGCTACAATTCCCCCCTTTCGTGTGATACGGGAGTACGCCGTCAATACGAAATCACGTTATTCCCATAGACATCATATGTTTAACTAATGTATTTTTATCCACATCTTTTGTTAACATATCTGCGTCTAGATTTTGCGATTGACAATAGATTAACTCCGTTTCTTCAGATTCTATATCTTCTCTTACAAAATTAATCTTTCGCATCATGTGCTTATTTCTTGCTGTTATTTTGAACCCTTTACTCCAATCTATAATTGACTTGCTGTCAGTATATACGCTCGTCGTCTTCTTGATAATTTTGTCGAAGCCTATTTCACTAATTAATTCTTTTAACCATTTTCCTTCACTTATAGAATCGCATAACGCTATAAATTCTGATTCCATTGACGATAGTGCTACCAATTTTTCCTTCTTGCTCTTCCAACTTATTAAATTGCTTCCGATTTTGACATTGTATCCTGCGAAATATTTACTATCTTTTGTCACACACCAACTCGCGTCTGTGAATATTGTCAACCAACCACGATCCTTATTAATCCTTAGTTTGACATTCTTTGTACCTTGCAAACATCTGAATACGCGTTTAAGTGCTTGCAAGTGATTGATTCGCGGATCAGTTGAAAATTGAAAAGTTTGCTATACGTCAATGCGAGATCCGGTCTGGTCGCAGTCACCAGGTACCCTATATTACCTAATATTTCTTGATATATTTGCGAGTTGATCTTTTCAAAATTTTCAAATTCATAAAGATTTACACTTTGAGCTCCTGGAGTGCTCACTGGGTGACAATCATTCATATTAAATTTGCTTAACATTTCCCTTAAGAAATGTTCTTGATCGAGTGTAAAACCTTCTTCATCTTTAATTATTCGAATTCCCAGAAACGTCACTTTAATCCAATAATCAAGCAGTCGTCAACGTAAAAAATAATTACCAAAAAATGTTCATCTTCCCCCTTTTTAAAAACACATGGATCGCACTTATACGGTATCATTCCACAATCTTTCAATATATTACACAACTTAAAATACCAGCATCTGCCTGCCTCTGGAAGCCCATACAAACTTTTATTTAATTTCAGTAATTTCAGTACTTTAGTTTTTGCAATGTGCAATCCTTGTGGAGGTTGCATGTATACATCTCTTTCCAATGTCCCGTTGAGATACACCGTTTCTACGTCTACGTATTTTGTCACAAAGTCATTCGTAGCTGCAATAGACAACAGTACTCTTAGTGTTTCATACTTCATAACCGGACTGTAGGCATTTTCATAATCAACTCCGCATTCTTGTTTTGATCCATCGACTACTAAACGTGCTTTATATTTAACATTTTCTTGATTGATTTTCTTTTTAAAAATCCATTTGTTGCTCAATATCTTCATATCTCCTATTTGATCTCTGTCCATCACATCCCAAGTCTCGTAACGCTGTAAACATTCTAATTCCTTTTCTATAGCTCTCTTCCAATCAGAATTTTCCGTGCAATTCATCGCTTCATAATAGGTTTTTGGTCATTTTTCTTCAAATTCGCTATCAGCAATTCTGGCAGCCGCTTGATACTAATAACAGGATTTCTTAATCTGGACGAACGTCGTAATTCATTTGTAGTACTCACTTCATTTTGTATATATTGAGTTTCAGGTTCAACTGTCAAATCATCGAAGTACATTTGTTCTCTTCCGTTCGTTTCATTTCGAACAGAGTTGTTAGACGTTCCAACTTCCACTTGTACAAAAGCATCGCTATTGGAATCAACCACTTCTTCGTTTGTTTGGGAATTTGTTGTACGGTCATAATCAAATTCCCGCAATTTATCTTCATTTATTTCTCGTGTGTCCTTACTACGCATAGTATGTTCCAAAAATGAACATCCCTCGTTTCAATAATACAGTTTTGTTCTGGGTCAAAAATTCTATAGGCTCTTCTGTTCTTTGCGTACCCCACGAAGATACCGGGTTTACTTCTTGGACTCAGTTTATTTTTTCCAGGATCAACGTTCCCATAATAAGCCTTTGTACCAAATATTCGCAAATGTTGTACGTTTGGTTTTCGCCCTGACCAAATTTCCAGTGGAACTTTCTCTTTGTCTGTGAAGTTGGTGTAATATTACGAACAAATACCGCTGTTTGTGCAGCTTCTTCCCAAAAATTTACTGGCAGCCCTGAATCTATCAATATCGTCCTGGTCTTGTCTAAAATGGTACGATTTGCTCTTTCAGCAATCCCATTGATCTGAGGACTGCATACTGTTGTTCTTTCGAACTTTATACCCTTATTTTTGTAGAAATTAATTAATTCTGTTCCTGTGAATTCTCCCCCGTTGTCAGATCTCACGTTTTTTACTTTAAAACCCGTTTCTGTCTCCCGTCTTGTTACAAATTCTTTAATCTTATCTGCGCAATCCGATTTAAGTTTTAATAATTCAATAAAATATCGTCTGCTGTACTCATCCACAATAGTCAAAATATATCTGTTACCTCCTATTGTTTTAACAGGCCAAGCAGATCTACATGCAGCCTCTCCAATATTTGATTCGTGGTCCCCCCATGAATACTCTTATGTGAAGCTCTAGTAAATTTTCCAAGTATACATGCTTAACAATCACCTTTTTCGATCTCCTAACCATCTGTTTCTTTCATAATTCTTCAAGATAATTGTGATTAAGATGACAAAATCGTCTATGCCACAAATTCACGACATTTTCAGATTTTAAACACAATACGTCCGCAGATTTCGAACCATTATTTCCTACATTGTCACTAAAATTATTTACATCTTCTACAGTCATCTCAAATATAAAATTGTTTGCATCAAACTTTCCATTCGCTACGAGTTCATTGAAAGTATCATATATTCTCACATCCTTTTTGTCAAGTACGATTTTCTTGTTTCTTTTCCGCTGACAGTAAACAAATGTGGAACATGTAAAACCCTTTCCATGATGATTTTAGACATATTCCCCAAATCATTTCTACAATATCCCTTAACTTTTCCGACGAAATCTGAATATATTTTTCTCCCAGTTTCTGCTGTCTCAATTTCTATCTTCGCACTAATCCGATCCTGCAGAAAATCATTTTCCGGCGTCATATGTGTCGTGCAACCCGAATCAAGAAACCACACTTTCTTTCGTCTATCATCATCTTCGTTTCTTGTTTCCTTCACCACTAACACCTGTTCTTTTTCCCAATAACTTTTAGAATTAAATTTTCGAGAATTCATATCATTCTTATCTACTTCCGTAAGTTTTTTGTTTATTTTATTAAGTTCGCCCTTTGATTCATTCTTGCGATTATCAACATTATCCCTATTATACTTTCTATGCCAACAGTTCCGTACAAATGACCTAATTTTCCGCAATTGTAACATGCTATTTTTTTTTATTTTCTCTAGCTTTGTACGCATTATTTTCATTTTCGGTATTAAATAACTTCTGCCTTCTTTCGAAACGTAGAAGATTCTCGCGCATGTGGTCAAATGTGAGATGTTGGTTGGCTAATAGTGCCGTTGCTACTTCGTTGTAATTTCTTGGCAACCCATTCAGAATGTATTGAATCAATTCTTCATCAATATTAGCACCTAATTCTTGCAATTCGCATGTTAAACCCCTCGATCTTGTTAAAAAATCATCTATCGATTCTTTCTTCATTAATTCTAATTTTGCTCATTTAATTTTTAAATGAACTAATTTGTTTTTATTAATTCCTTCATGACGTCGTTTTAATAAATCCCACAGTTCTTTCGCATTATTTATTCCTCTACTCGCCAAAATTTGTTCGTTCGAGAGAGTCAAAATTAAAATGCCCATAACTTCGTCATTGTTCTTCGACCAACTTTCCCAATTTTTAATGCTTTCTTCATCACCTTCAATCTTTCGCGGTTCGTCTCGAACTATTACTTCGTCAAACAGATGTTTAGATTTAATTCATGCACTGACCTTTACTTTCCATAAATCGTAGTTACGCTCCGTCAGCAATTCTATTCTTGCAAAAGGTGAAGCCATCGCATCACTCATTATTCGTACGATAATTACGTTGAATGCAACCACGCTCTGCTACCAGATTCTTATTTGTTATCGGCAGTGTTCGTACCATTTACGGATAACATCCAGTAAGAATAAGGTTTACATAATTGGAATGATTGAAGGCGTTGTCATTGTCAACAATAGTATTTATTTCACAAATAGCAGCTTTCGATGGCTTAGCCAACATCAGTTTTCTGGTACAGTACTGGAAACATAAATTGATCGCGGCCGTCTGCAGCTAAGTTCAGCTTTTGCACGGCTTGGCCAGCCCTTGTCATGACGAAACGTCGCAGGCGGAGCCTCACAAACCATCGTAGCCAATCTCAACGCAGGGGGGAGTGCCCTAACAAAATTACGACGAACAAAATGGCGGGCGCCGCTAGTTCAGATGTGGAAGTATTTTCAAATAAAAAATACATGGAAGAAACACTTGTATGAACATTCATTGAAATATATATGAATACATAGCACTTAACCACTGTTAAACAATTCTTTTTGAAGAAATTACATTGATATCTGATAAAATAACACTAATTTTAAGACAATTACGTTCTTATACACACTTAAATTCCAATATTCTTGTCCAAACACAATTTATGAACTTTATCAAATGACCAGTTTACAACAGAATATTGCGATAAGAAAAACGATTATAATTGCATATTTTCAATTGTTCATATGTATATTACATTTGCAAAAATGCAAAATACTGTCTTTCTCGAATGTTAGGACAGCTAGGGAACCATTTCAATTAAAGAAACTAAAATTCAAAGACCAACTGTATATTTATCACTAAAGTAACAATTAAACTAGATATTAAGCAATTAATTTGCATCTCATGTCAAAATTGTTATTTTGCTATCATCAAATTAGGGACAACTTGGGGACACTCCCCGGCAGGTATAGCGCATATAAAATTGTTATATTTAGAATTTATATTGCAAAAATTGGAAATTGTTTATAATTTTACAAATTTTGCAAATCTTTTTTATTCTCTCATCTCAATTCCCTTTACATAAGATGCAAAATTCCGCAATCCAACCGGATCTATCGCCTTTCGTTTTTGAGATACGCAATTGTTTATAGGATCTTAGCGACTGATGCCAACCCTCACTTGTTTCCAACCCCCAATTAATTCGATCTTGGCAGTCAAGTATAAAATTCAAATAGATTTGCAGTGTCTTGCTTTCGGCTGATTAAATTGTATTAACGATTTGTGACACAACAAATCACGGAAATTGTTGTTCTTGATCTTTCTTAACTTTCGAAATTTAATTTCTATTCTTCATGTATCGTTGAAACAGTAGTTTGGTTATTTTGATTCGTCTGTGTTATAAATAAATTCTTTGGCGAATTTCAAAACGCTGAGACTAACTGTTGTCCTGCTAATTTGAAGATTTCTTTGCGGTTGGATGCATTCTATTCAGTGGTGCAAAGTGTATGCCAATATGTTCAATGTATAGCGAGGAAATTCATTATCAACAAATTATTTTGCAAAATGCTTTTGGACAGAGCGGTGGCATGATAGATCATTTTCATATTTATTTCACGAGGCAAGTTTTAGGCAGCAGATATATTGAGATATACAAAATTTTCTCTACATTAATATCTGTCAAAGATCTTAGCGTCCGGCTTGCTGGGTCAATGGGTCCGATATATTATAACCCTTATTACCTTTATAATGGATTATAGGATCCATGACTATACAGCGCAGCTGGGAATTGAAAGAATGATTCTATTCTAGTTCATTTCTGTTTGGATTGACTAAATGAAAGATCACTTTCTTTCTAAAGAACAAAATTTAACAAAGTTTATTTTACCTTTTAGCAAACAATTTAGTAGATTTATGTTATGCCTTTGATCAAGATATCTTTGAATTTAGATTTTATACCGGTTAACTTATCTATTCTTCGTTGATGTCCTCGTAGACTTCTCAGTCAGAAATATCTTGCGAGTTTGCCGTAGTCAAGTTCCAAAATCCTCTTCTGCCTACCCAAGCTGGTCTCAAACTATCAAAATTATCAGTCCGATTACGTCCATGACATAGTCCGAACTGATTACCACTCCCGACAAGTTCCAATTTATACATCAATATTACTTCACATGAAAATATCGGCAATATCATTCACTGTCCTTAAATTTCACTGATAACCAATTTGACTATCTGGATTATACTCGTTCCCTCTCACGAACCTACGATCAGTTAGAAGCGCGATGCCAGTCAGAATGAAATCTTCCTGCATGATTCACCCCTCAAAGACTTCTGTATTAACTCCTTCCTTTTTTCATAACATTTGACCGTCCTTCTCTCACCCAGCCATCCATACGTTTGTTATATTTTGGTGTAGCTGACCTTTGATCGCCCAAACTTCTTCAATCCAAATTTTCTACTTGCATCCAGACAACGCTAATGCATTTGAAAAACAAAACTACATTGTTTATTCACGGTCGTTGCTAGCTCTAGCTCTCGTGATATTTCGTAATGCATGTTCCACCATATTATCTACAAATAAATGTTAGTTTATTTTAACGTGACATATCGATATGTCACAATATTCTGTGTATTATTTTAAATTTTGGTGAAATTGAACACATGTGAATTTTCAAATAGAACCATACATTTTTTACCTGTAATGAATATATCAATAAGAGGAATTCAATCATGTCTCATTTGTAATAATTTAAAAGGGTAATAATGTATATTTGACACAGGCAGAATCCTCAACTCTAAGATAACAACGCTTATCATTGGCTCTTCTAGTAATTCAAGTGGCTATCCTCGGAATATTTCCCATTCTCCTCGCCTTAAAAGGCATAATGGGTGAGTCTGTAGAATTTGGCAAATCGATAACTCTTTCTCCCTGGAAATGATTCTTCTCCTTTTGTGAGACACGTTCTAGTCGTGTATTAAATTGAAAACAATTTAATTCAATATAATAAACGAATAAGATTTTTGTTTACATTTAATTACAAAATTTAAATTTGAAATAGACATACAACAAACAATACACATGTTTTGGAAAACAAAAATTCTTTCTTATTATAACTCATTTGTATACTTTTCACAGAGTATTGAAGTACACCATCAATCTAATATTTGTTCTGTATAATCGATTTATCATATTGACATGTAATGATGAAATTTCTAATGTCTGGTATGGGAAATTAAGTATGAGCTCAGTTAATTTTAATGAGAGAGCAATTTCGATGAAAATGTTTATTTAATGTATATTTTCCCAAATCCATATACTTCTTATTTTCAGTAACGTTGCTTCCATTTCCATTGAAGGCAGAAATAACACCCCTCACGCGCCTATGTTTTGAAATGACCCTCAGAGTCACTGTCAGTCGCCGTGTTATTGAGTTGAACTCTTGAAATGTTCTGTTCATACACCAGTTCCCGAAACACGTAAATTCCAACAGGCCATCTCATCCCTTATAGTAGTCACACTATCTTCAGACATTAGTAGATGCGGACTGAGACCGCACGTAAAGTTCAAAACAAACTTCATTCTCCTCATGACATGTTTAATCAGTCCAACTTTTTTTGTCGGAGGGCTGAGTTTTTGGGAAAGATAATAGTATAGTGGACATGGTAACAACTTTTGCACTAAGACTGTTCGTTTAGTGTGGACAAAACTTTTGGGATTGGAAACCTTTCTGGGCTTCGAATTATTATAATAATGCGATTCCAAATAGTGCCTCCTATTATCATATAGTTTGTTTTTCATTTGTTTGCATTTTAATCCTTTTCTGTTCTTATATAATTTTGTTAATGTATTTTAGGAATGGGGTTTGACTGATTCCAATGTAATTCTTGATTTAAGCTAGATTGCTGTTACCAAGTACTCGCGGTTCAAGACACGTCTTGCGATCGTGAGCTGAAGAATATCTGCATTAGAGTGGACTGACAATCCCAAGCTTCAGAAAAAAATTGAGAATCTCGGAGGAATATGATGACCAAAAAAAGATCAGTAAGATGTCAGATCGTTTTTGGACTATCAATCGATAATATCCAGCAGAATCTATAGAGGGCGGTCGTTTTGCCCGCATAGGTATTCCTGTTCAATTTATGCCTGCAGGTGCTGCCCTCAAAATCGTCCTGCAGCAGGCAACGAAAAATTTGAGCGGAGAACATTCCTGGAGGTGGGTAACTGAATTACAAAGGAACAATGTTTCATGAAGTTTTATTAAATAAAACATCATAACTGTTGTAAAAGCGCTATTTATTGGAAATTGAAAGTTCGTAATGAAAATTTTCTGAGAAATAGATTTATCAGAATCCACCAACTATGCACCTCATAACTAAACGGTTCTGATATCTAAATGCAGTTTCAGCTAAAAATGTGAATCGAGAAATAATTGCGTAGATATATAATTCGAAATAATTTTAGTTTTCGAGAAAATTAATTATCTTTGATTTTTTAAATGGAACCATATATTTTTTTCACTAGCGATAGATAATCATAAATAGACAAATGCATTGATGTAACATACGTTAATGTTTGATAGTATATTGAGTATACAATTTTACTTTCAGACATGTGATTTTTAAATAAATGTACGAGATTTCCTGTTAGCAACCGTTGAAATTTTGGCATCTGGGAAGGTTGCCTTCGCGCGGCACTTCTGCAGAACAGGGAAGATCGAGGCTACTTTACCCAAAAGCGACAGTGTCGACGACTGCAGAGGAAATATTGCGTTTAATTTCAAATCTCAGTCTCATAATATAAATATATAAAAACAGGTTTATCAGTTATATATTATCGGTTTTTACATCACTACCAATGCGTGAACTATTTTTATTTAGTCGCAAAATATCAAAATACTAATAGCCTTACCAGTCAGTTTGAATTCATGTAATTCTGCAATTACAAGTTAAATGTGAATGAACTAAATTAATTAATTTAATTAATTAATTTAAATTAATAAATTAACATAAAATTAAGATTATTAATATTTTATTAAGTTTCTCAAGAAAATGTTGAGTCTATCTAAATGGAATGGGAGGTACGCTTTTCTAATTGTAAATTTGGAGTCAAAATGAACGGACTCAGAATATTGCCTGGAGTGGAAAATGAATATTACATGCAACACTGTCGCAATGTCATCATTCGACGACTTTCTTGCTATCGAAATATCAAAATATTTTAGAAGATAACTTATTATTCAGCTTCATTTGTTTGCATAAAACTCGATAAATGGATTAAGACTACTTTTTCCTTGGACTCATCAGGCTTTAACCTATCACACGGTAAAGAAATTATTTTGCTCAATGAACATAAGTTAAAATAATAGTTTTTTTTACGAACGTTATTCTGGTGTTTCCATCACCAAACAACTGTAATAGCAAAAAACTAGACTATTACCATGCATGCCGCCATTAGTTTTTATCAACCAAAGTCGGAAAAACGTACTGCTATACACTGCCAGAACTTTTATATATGTAAGTTCAGTACATTGTCATAATCGTTACTCTATGCAAATTATGTGAGGATAGTTAACGTCAAAAAAACTCCAGTTACTCATTGAATACAGGACAGTTTAGTTAACTGGGAGAGATATGTTTTTTTGTTGTTTTTTTTTTTTTTGCATTTGTTTATCTTAGGTTAGCCAAACTTATTATATAATAATATGAAGTTAATATAAGAAACAGTAATACAAATTATTAATTTCAAGTTTTAGAATTTCGTGGATGCAGAAACGTAGACGAAAAACTGATCCACTTAACTGCAGTATGAGATTAACTGAGGCTCTTATTGTGGTGAAGTGAATTATTAAGAGCATGTTGACACAGTTCTATAGTATATTATAAATAGAGACAGATTTTAATGAAATAAAATTTTTTACTTTCTTGCATACCTACTAGTGAATATATATATATACGAAATACGTAATGTAGAGAAGTTATGTAATGCTCGCAAAAACAGTGGTTTTTCCCAGAAAAATTCATTGCCGGATCCTGATGAAGAAAAAGTGGATAAATGCAGTTGCTTAATGAAGATAGAAAAGTGGTCTAATACGTGATGCAGCCATAATCTCTATTTTGTTGGTCTTTGATGCCGAAAACACAATTGAAAGCGAAAAGCCCGCCGTCTGTCCGTCGGTGAACACTAGCGCATAAACCATGTGTAGGATTTTTTTCAAATTGAAGAAACATCTATCTGTAGTTGAGCTTTGAAATTTTGAAACCATTCTTTTAAACTTGGGTTTTGGATCAAGGCACAGTTCTCGAAATTTTCTATAAGTTTTGCTCAAATTTTTCTTTAAATTTTTTAATAACAGATGAGAATACACTTATAAAGGGGCTTAGGTTCTATTTTCACGAGTTAGGATTTTCGAAAATTGCAAAGTTTGAATTTTCTGACGTCTTCCCACAACTGAAAAAATTGCAAATTTTCCCTTCAAATTAAATCTGTTATCCATAATCCAAAAAAAAACAACAAAAAAAGATTTTCTCTGTCTTGTCTCTCACGTAGCTCATATTTTCATTATAGACAATTTGTTCACATTATTGTATTTATGTATACATATTGAGATATACAAAATTTTTCCTCTCTCTACATTTATATCTGCTAAAGATTTTAGCGTCCGGCTTGCTGGGTCAATGGGTCACGATATATTATAATCCTTATTACCTCTATAATGGATTATAGGATCCGCTGACTATACAGCGCAGCTGGAATCTGAAATGAATGATTCTATTCCTAATTCATTTCTGTTTGGATTGACTAAATGAAAAATCACTTTCTTTCTAAAGAACAAATTCAACAAAGTTTATTTACGCTTTAGCAAACAATTTAGTGAATTTACAATTTTAGGCCATTGATCAAGATATCTTTCAATTTACAATTTATACCGCGGTTAACTTATCTTTCTTCGTTGATGTCCTCGTAGACTTCTCAGTCGAAATATCTTGCGAGCTTGCCGTAGTCCAAAATTCCAGAAATCCTCTTCTGCCCCATCAAGCTGGTCTCAACTATTAAAATTATCAGTCCCGATTACGTCCTATGACGTAGTCCGAACTCGATTACCCTCGACAAGTTTCAATTTATACATCAATATTGCTTACGAAAATATCTGCAATATCATTCACTGTCCTTAAAATTTCACTGATAACCCAATTCTATCTAGATTGTACCGTTCCTCTCACGAACCTACGATCAGTTGAGAAGGGGTTTCGAGCAGAATGAAATCTTCCTGCATTATTCATCCCTCAAGACTTCGTATTAAACTACCTTCATTTTTTCATAACATTTTGACCGTCCTTCTCTCACCAGCCAATCCATACGTTTTTATATTTTGGTGTAGCTGACCTTTTTGATCATCAAACTTCTTCGCCCAATCCCAAATTTTACTTTGCATCCAAACCTCTTAATGCATTAGAAAAACAAAACTACATTGTTTATTCACGAGTCGTTGCTAAGCTCAAACTCTGTGATATTTGTAATGCATGTTCCACCATATTGTCTAAATAAATGTAGTTTATTTTAGTGACAATGGTATGTACAGCTTCTCTCCAAGCGTCATTTGGTTTGCTCAACCTAACTAAATGACAAGACTAAATTGAACACTTTCTTCTTGCTTCTTCCCCTAAACGACATTAACACTTTACAATTTACTCACTAGGTCTTGTTTCTTGCTGCTTTAAACTATTTACATTTTCCTTTCAGAATGTACCCACAATAACCATTTCATCAGGTATTCTAGTAACGTATCTGCCTAATTTGCTCCCATTACTTCATTGAATACATATACATTAAATTAAACTCCCCACAAAACTGACAAAATACATAATAAACAAAACAATACCAAAGAAAAAATATTAAACCCAATATTTACAACTATTTACAAATCTCTGTTTGACCAGTATATTCAATCATTTCGTGTCGTCCTCTATACGGCTTTATGTTCCTGTAGTTATATATTCCATTTGCCGTCCATTTTCATCATTCAAATCGGGATTCTTCTTGATACTACAAATTCAGTGCGTCACTTTATACAACAGGAAAAATTTATAAAATAGCTCTATCCACCTACGATACTGAGTACTCTAATGAACACTTCATCACCCTCCTATACTCGCCTCAAAGCATTGTTTTGTTTTAGCTTTTGGCTGCTCTCCTCAAATTATCATAAATTATTCGCGTATCTCTCCATCATCTGGATCCACTTGTTTCTGGTATCCAATCCTTCAAACGGATCCTTTTCTCCTTTCCTACCATGTGGACCTCTATAGGCGTGCTTGCGTGCTCCATGCGGAACATTATTCAAAACATAGTTCAATGCTGGAACGCCTCCATCCATCGGTTATGGCTTCGAAGTGAACTCTAAATAAGCGTGAAATGTCCTTCATGAATTCTTTCGCTGGGTTGCGATTCCGTACCGTCGTGTAACATGTTTGGATCCCAAATTTTTCCCATGTCTTGTTCCCCTTTTCCACTAGTAAATTGCGTCCCAGATCACTAATAATTTTTAGGTATACCGAATTCTGGGTGTAGTCCCAAATTTTCCTGTACGACCAGTAAAATCCAGTCCCGTGAATATCGAGCTCCTTTACCTTCCCATCCTTTCATCTAATTTCAGGGTTTTCCTGACGGCGATGGTCTTGCTATTGAGTTTCCTAGCATCAACACAAAATCTACTCTTATTATCTTTCTTGAACTATCACTGTTGAGCTTACATACGGTGTCATCGATTTTTTATTATACCATCCTCAAGCATCGTGTTTTTTTTGTTTACGTACTTCGCTTTTATATACATGGGGATCGGATTTATTTCAGATTAAGGTTCCTCATCCATCAATTCAATTTAAATTGATATCCTTTTCCGGCTCCTTGAACTTTCAAAATATCCTATATTCATTGACTAACATTTCAATAGCTTCACTAGCATCTATTCGTTTTCGTCGACCGCGCCCCCTGCTGCCGTGTGGATCTGGTCCTGGTCTCTTCAATTTGTTCGCAATATCAAATACACATATCTTCGCCTCCTGGTCTTTGATCCTAAACAATGTTGTTGCCTTTGTCACCTCGTAACAAAACCTCCTGTTACCTATATCGACCTTGGCGTCACACATTTTAGGCCATCAATCCCAAAATACTTGGACGAATCAAATTCTTCACTACAATTGCGGAAACTGGTGTGATCCTTGAACTTCACTTCCACCCAAATTTGCCGACTTCTCGTTTCGATGCCTTCATTGGTCCGAATATCCAAACTCCTGGTGTAGCTCATCAATTTATTTCCTTTTCTTTACTGCTCATAATTTTCCGACACGCACAAACATTAGCACCTGTGTCAATTAAAATGTCTGGTATATTCGAAATATCCTTCAAATTAAACACGTGCTATTTTCCCCTCCGTTCGTCCGTATCTTCCTTAATAAATCTTCCCGATACTTCAATGCTATTCAACTCTTAGAACCATCACGCCTCATTATCATCATGAATTTTGGTGGCTTGTATTACAAGCGCCGATGCATGCGATGTATATTTCCTGTGACGCATCATAAATTCATTTTCTAACTGTTCAATCTTTTTCCTAGATTCAGATTCTTGCACCATTTTAATGTTTCTAAGTCCCTCCTGTATTCGTTTTTCTAATTTACAATCCGAATTAACTAATTTAGATTCTATGTTTTCAATTGTTTCGCCATGTTGAAGCGACATTGCATTTAAATTTCTACGCGATTCGACGATTGTCAACTTTTCGCATTGTTAGTCATGTAAATGTCCCAATGTCACAATGTTTTCCTGTAAATCATTAACAGATTAATTTGTCCCGATTCTTTAATTCCCTCTGCATTTAGTCGACTTGATTATTAAAGACTCAATTTTACAATGAATAATGTTAAATTCAGCCGATGTATCCACCGTAATTGCACTATTTCCCTGTGTATTTCCCGACAAAATTCTTCAATTCTAATATGAATTTCCGATGTCATTCCTCCCAATTAGTATTATTATGTTCAAGTTTTGCGTTCATTTCTGCTAACATTTTAAAATTAAATTATTAGGGTCCATATTTTCTAACATTGCTTTATTTCCTTTTCTTGTGGTTCAATCTCAATATTCACGAAATTTCTCCCCCAGGATTAGTATTAGCAGACGCCATATCATCTACATTAACATTTCTCCATACGCAATTTTCTGCTCCCAGTATCCATTTTGAATTCTAATACAAATTAAAATCTCTCTGTTAAATTATTTTAAAATCACACCAATGAAGTGGTCTTGGCCCTTTCTGATAATTAACAATTAATTTCAAATGTCAATCCATAAATTTCAGATTCCCCTTTGAATCACTATATTATAATTTATAAGACTAATTTTATCCGTGTCACCAATTTATAAATTATAAAAAATTATGCATCACGTTGAGCCCATGTTGAGATATACAAAATTTTCTCTCTCTACATTTATATCTGCTAAAGATCTTAGCGTCCCGGGTTGCTAGGTCACGATATATTATAACTTATTACCTCTATAATGGATTATAGGATCCGCCGACTATACAGCGCAGCTGGGAAACTGAAATAGAATGATTCTATTCCCAATTCATTTCTGTTTGGATTGACTAAATGAAAAATCACTTTCTTTTCTAAAGAACAAAATTCAACAAAGTTTATTTTACGCTTTTGCAAACAATTTAGTGAATTTACAATTTTAGGCCTTTGATCAAGATATCTTTCAATTTACAATTTATACCGGGTTAACTTATCTTTCTTCGTTGATGTCCCCCGTGACTTCTCAGTCGAATATCTTCGAGCTTGCCAGTCCAAAGTTCCAGAAATCCTCTTCTGCCCCTATCCCAAGCTGGTCTCAAACTATCAAAAATTTTCAGTCCGATTACGTCCATGACGTAGTCCCGAACTCGATTACCACTCCGACAAAGTTCCAATTTATACATCAATATTGCTTCCATAGAAAATATCTGCATATCATTCACTGTCCTTAAAATTTCACTGACAACCAATTCTATCTAGATTGTACCCGTTCCTCTCACGAACCTACGATCAGTTGAAGCGCGTTTCGAGCAGATGAAATCTCCTGCTGATTCATCCCAGAAGACTTCGTATTAAATACCCTTTATTTTTCATAACATTTGACGTCCTTCCCCTCACCCAGCCAATCCATACGTTTGTTATATTTTGTGTAGCTGACCTTTTGATCGTCTAAACTTCTTCCCTAATCCAAATTTTCTACTTTCAGCACCAAACCTCTTAATGCATTTGAAAAACAAAAACTACATTGTTTATTCACGGTCGTTGCTAAGCTCTAGCTCTCGTGATATTTTGTAATGCATGTTCCACCATATTGTCTACAAATAAATGTTAGTTTATTTTAATTGTTTCATATGTTTTCAACAAATAGTACTAATTGCACTGTTTAGTATGACGTTAAATTCATTTTTGTGTACTCTTTCGGTTTTTTTTAATTCACAGATGTAATTTTTATGTACCTCTCACACCGTTAATATGAACATTTGCATTGATTTGCACTTGTAAGTGGAAGTGTTTCCAATGACTTCGAATGAAGTTTTTCGAAAACTCAAGAGATTCCTCTTAAAAAGCGTTTCAAATTCCTCCTTTACAGTAATGCTTAATCGCCATTTTCTTAAAATACCACTTCAAATTTTTCAATGAAAATTTCTATTTAGGACAAGGTTTTCTTCTTTAATATTCTAGAATGTTAATAGTCTATATACTTTCTACCATTTGGAAACCGAAAAGAGGAGAAAAAAGTCGAAAAATGTGTTTTGGGTGACGATAGATGACAGCTGGCGAGAGAATGTAGGAAGATCTTAAAGCCAGTCCACAAGGAAATTAGAGAAGCATTTGCTACGAGAAAGTCTGTGCCATTCGGTAGCACCTCTAGATACCTTTTTTAGCATATTTCATATATTTTAACATAATTTTAATAGTATTCAAAATACTTTTAGGAGATGCAACAATAGTTCTTTTTTTCTTTCTTTCTTTCTTTCTTTATTTATTTATTTTACGTAAAAAAAACAGTTAAAAACTGCGTATGACGTGCTATGGGGAAAAGTGAATTGTGTGCACATTTTCAAAATACTGTGATCCCTACACTAAGTCATATACTACTTAAATTTTTAAAAAAAGGAGCTCCCATGTAAAAAAATCTATTTTCAAGGATAAAGGGCAATAAATTTAACTCTATCATGTTGTCCTTGGAATAACACCCCCGACAACATGGGAAAAGATAATTTGAATAATTGTATTTCCCACTGAATTCTAGAAGACGTGACAGAAAATGAAGTTACATTTATGTCCAGAAGCAACACTACAGGCCATCTCAGCATTTGCTCAATTGATCAGGAACTGGACGAAAACCTGAACGGATGGTGTCATTGACCCGGAGGCTGCAATACAATACTTGTTACAGGTTGTTTATACACATTTATACAGTTCAAATGGTAAATAATGCATTATGTATCATTGTTAAAATTAATGTTACTTTTCTTGTGATGCTCAGTATAGTCTCTAACTGTATTGAAACAGTTATCAGTAGAAACATTCATTGGGATTTAAACTTTTCTATCGAATTTAATCATTTAATGTCATCTGTCAAAGTGTTGTAAAATAATGTCACATGTATTGTATGTGAATTTTTGTAATGAGCTGTTGATACTGTCACCTGATGAATATGATTTCTACGTCATGTTATAGTAATAGACATTGGCATTTTCTGAAAATATATTCCCGCCCTTAAGCAAGTCATTTTTGACAAAGCCACTGATTCGTAAATAAACAGACAAGGTAATGGTAAAATTCCTAGATTAATGAAGAGGTGTTTCCATGAATCACGTGGGTAGGATTTAGTTATTATTTGTACAATTCGTTTTTGTAATTCAAAAGTCTGGGAGCTATAAGATGTATTTCCCCAGAATATTATGCCATATCTCACGCGGAAATGAACATTCGTGAAATATACACAACGAACAGTATGAAGGCTGACTGAATTTGTAAGAATTCTGAACGCGCAGCGTAATGAACTTAATTTTTGTGTTCAATTCATTTAAATGGACGTTCCATTTGAGGTTTGACTGAATTGAGAGACCTAAAAATTTTGTTGCCTCAACATCAGTCAATGGTACAAATCGTTCATTTTCAATGAACACAGACTTGTTTATTTGAAAATGGAAAACTGCATTAAACCGTTTCTTTTCGTTTACTATTAATTTGTTATTTCGGACAATTCCTTCCAGACAATTCCTGAGCAACTCATTCCATTTCGTCGTTCACAACGAATGTCAATCGTATGAAATCTAAGGCTCCTGTGACGCCTATCAACACCATTGCGGGTGGCGGATTTCACGAAAAACTAAAGACAGAGATTTCCTCGGTCCAGTTCAAACCAAACATTTGCAAGTGAAGTTCACTGAACGAGCGTGCAGACATGATTACATCAGTAAGTATTCAACAGCTTGAGTAGTTCATCTGACCTTTCGATCAATTTTATATCATTTTATGTTTGCTTTTTAAACATTTTAAAAACATTTTTAGAGTATTTAATGATAATTCTTCGTAATGATTTAGGTTACCACAACTATCGTTGTGGTTAGCAGGTCCCAAACTCTCAATACAGGCTGAATTCGGATTACCATTTAACAAAGTAGTATTGAATATTCATCACCGTCGGTCTACCACAGATCTCTGCAGTAGCAATGATGGTTGTCACTGAACAATATCAGCCGGTGCTCTTGGGTAAGTTGCTTTTGTTGATCTTGCTGTTACTATAGTTCTCCTGAATTCTCAATTAAAATATTAAGATTTTTATACAGAAAAGGTTTGAGGACTTAACTGAGCCACTGTCCACCTAATACCAAAAGATTTGGCCCAGCTAACCGCGTTAACATGAACTTCTAATAACGTTTAATACGTTATTATAACTAAACTTTAAGCATTATAAGCGGCGAAAACTACATATTTCATCAATGGTAAAAAGTTCCTGATTTCAAGGAATATACAGTTCTTATTTCTTTATATTTATTGATGTGTAATTTTAATGAAATTATCGAGAAATTGCACTCACCGCACATTTAAAAGCGAAATATCTCCTTAATCGGCTACCACATCCAGCGATACAACAGCTTTAAATGTGCCAGGAGTCACCCTTTTAATACAAATTCAAATAATTTTTCACTTCAAGAACATTTTAACTTTCTCAACATCTGTTTTCTGCGTTATTTTCTTTAGACATGTTTTTTTCTCTATGGTCACTAAATACCATAGATGTCCATGTGACTTAAAATAAATTAAAAATAATATTTTAGGTGGGCTGACTGACTTAATCCCACATCACCATGCTCAATTTACAGGATGAGTTTTTTAAATATCCCTCTCTAAACTAGTTTATTATTCTCAAATACATATGAGTATTCTCTCTCATATTCTTACGCTCAAATGACATTAGATTCAAATTTCCTTCACATATGTTGGTGGCAGATCTTTAAACGTCTAGCGCATGTAATATTATTAATATATAAAATTTTGTAATAATTTCTTCTTATTTATAATTATTATTGCAATGGTAATCTAAATATTATAAAATATAAAACTAATAAATATTTGGTCGGTTTCTTGCAGAGGGATGGTCCCCCAATTCTACGTGAAAAATTTGACCAATTGGATAACAAAAAATTCAACTAAATGTTAAAACGATAATAATATAAAAGATGTAGCATTGCAATAAATACTCTGAAAATCGAAAACTGATTTTTGGAAGGTTTAGAAACCTGTAAATGCCTTTTATCCAAAACAACTAATTTTTGGACTTGATCACTTTTATCAATAATCCTGCGATATTTAAGAAGCTATTTAAACAGTAAAAAGGATAAAAAAACGCCTTTACACATTTATGGGCTTTAATAGTGTAATACAAATTTATTGAGGATCCTATTGTATTTTATTTCCAATATCTATTTCCCCGTCTGAAGTTGAGACTCATGGCAGTTGCTTAGGCCAACGGACGGCCTTGCAAACAACTAGAAAATCAGCAGAAACTTCTACTACATAATATGAACGATGTGTTGGGCAGATATCAAGTTTAAAAAGAATAAAAAATATCAAGTTTAGAAATTAAGACTAGCTCTCTTTATTCCTTATATTACAAAGGTTCAAAATGTTACTAACTTCTCTGATATTTGGAAACAAAATAAAATGGCTGTTTTGTAAACTTAAAATGTCTTCGTACACGCCTGTTGAACAAAAATATATTACGTTATTTAAATACTGGGTATGAATTCCATTTGCTTTGATTGTTGTCTCTAGTCTTTGCATCATAGATTTCAGCAACGTTACCGCAGTCGCAGGGTCAATTAAACTTCGTTCTCTCTCAGACATGCATGTTTAATATTTTTTATTAGACAAACTGTATTTTCTATATTCTATCCCATAACTGACCACATATGACCAACAGAATCATATGTGATCAGTGAATGTCAGGGAATTTAAGAAGTGAATGAATTTGCTTCCTTAGTGTTTTAAGGCAGCTATGATCTAGTGGCGCCTCTAGAGTGACCAGTGATTAGTAACCACAGAGGGCACCAAATATAAGAATATTTATCATTAAATGTCCGACCTATTTTCACATTGACATGGATTGATGCACAAGCTCGTGTCTAAGGGATCCCAATTCTTTTGTGAATATTCTGTCTTCATAATTCAAGTTTCTGTTGTGTTATTCATGTTAAAAATGGATGACGATATTCATATTGTTTTGTGAAATTTTTAATTTAAAACACGTTTACGAATTCTCGTACAGATCAAAATATAACCAATTTCGCACAGAAGCATTGAGGAACGATTTTTAAACACTGTGCTAATATACGTTCCTAACGTGTTAGCAAATTTCCAAAATTCATGCAGATACATGGTGCGGTCGCACATGATTTATGACCGACGAGTGCAATAAGCTCTCATAATTCCCTCCTCACTTTCTTCCCTACAAAGAAGCGAAATCATCCGTGTTAGGGTGCGTGGCGTTGGAGCAGCGACAAACGATGAGAGCAGCGCTACGAGCGAAGCAATGAGAACGTCCACATGTAAACAGATGGAAGTGTTCATGCTGACAGCGCGCTGATCACGGATCAGCGGCTGCGACCCGCGATAAGAGCGAAGAAAACCCTGGGCAGGTTTTCGCTGCCAGGTCGCGCTGTTCCGCAGTCTTCACAGCTGGCACACTTCAGCGTTTTGCATGTCGAATAACATGAACGCTGAGAAATTGATCACTTGTTTTATTGTTAGGAGTCACCTTGGGACAAAAGGACACAAATCGCCGCAATAGGGGCTTCGTTTTTTAGACAAATTGTGTACCGCAGAAAATGAGTACAACACGTAAGTTTTAGAGGTTAGTTACATTCGTTTTTCACTGAACGACAAGTATACAAATAATTACGGATAACTGCCATTTTTATTGTTATATTGTGTTGTGCAAAACTGATTGTTAACTTAGATAAAAGACATAATCATCTGCCAGTGATGTTTTATTCTGAATCATTTTGTATTGCAAACCCTCGTAGTTTTGTCTAATTTGTTTGCTATAATAAACCAATTTCCCATCTGTTAATGAATTTGTAAAATTGCATCCACACTCCTGTAAACTATAGAAAATAATTTATTGTAGTTGTGAGATATTGACCCAGAATGATTGAGATGATTAATTCTTATGTGCTTAAGCGCCCATGGTAATACAAATGTGGGTGCAATTCAAGGAAGTATATTTATAACAGAAATTTTAAAACAAACAAAATGAACTTATTTTAATTTTATTAGTTTAATTAAATGATTGGGATGTTTTATCAGTGAATAACTATCACTGAAGAACAATATGAATAAAATGAAATGCCAGAAACAGAATATTTTTTTTATTTAAACTAGAAAAATTTATTGGAAAAAGAATTATCTAAATTATTGCTTTTGATAGTACATGTATCTCATTTCCTAGAACTACATTTCAAGGATGAAAATTGAATGTTTGAAATTAATTCAAAATTGAAGTGATTGAGAGATCAGCCACAATTTGGCAAAATATTGAGATGTTGGCACTACAAAAGCCGTCAGCCTTCCGTTTTGTCATAGTTTAAGATTTAAGAAACAGTTTTAAATAAAACAAATATGCTATTTACCTTTATCACTCTTATAATATATTTTCCTTGAATTCAGAGTAGTTTTTACTTCAGAATACAAAATCATTTATTTACATTGGTCTTTGCAAACTCAATCATTTTAGAAGATATCCTTGTATCCTTGGATAATATTTCATGAAAAACTACAAAATTTTGGGAGAGAGTGATATGTTCAGTCAACATGAACAGAGGACACTTCAAAATATTAATCATATGGAAATGTTTTAACACTAGATGGTTTATTGTACATGTAATCTTCAGACTTTACATTCAGTTAAATTAAACACAGACAAACCACCACATATATGCTCTTACAGACAATAGGAAACAAATACTGAGTAATCCAATTAAGATTGGTAGAACTAATATAAAAATTATTGTCTTAGACAATACAAAATGAGAAGAATCCTTTCTTATTTTAAGACAATAACAATGATTTGTAAGATGTTTTAATTTTTCATATTTACTCCATGATATATATTGCACAACAGATATTTTTCTTATATTACAGAATAAACAAATCATAAAAAAATACTACTTCAATTAATTATTATCTCCTTTTAAATACTGGAAAATGTACCAATCTGAAAACTGTTTTATAAAAATGAAACTTATTTAGACTAATAAAATATTAGAAAGACTATGAATAATAGAAATTGGCAGAATGGGAGACCACTGCACACATTTGAAATTTTCTGCACATAGCTACTTTCTTCACACAATTTCACACTTGTCTTCACTGTTTTTATTTTTCATACAACCTGGCATAAAATACTGCTATGTTTGTGATTCAATATATAGGCATATAGTACACACAATACATTTTCCTCCTTAGAAGACACAATTCCATAATTTTTCTTAAACATTCATTCACATACAACCAGATTTCTTTCAAGAGACTAGGCATCTTCTCTCTGTAAAGAAAGGACAGGCCATTGAGTTCTCAAATGAAATCAATCAGCTAACCTCAATACTAAATGGTATATTATAATTATAACCCTGCTGGAAATATACATCTGTTTCTCTTTAATAGCCAATGTAAATATGTTTATATGTATGACAATTTAATTTTCCATAAACACTAATGTGCATTAACACTCATTATTGTAGCCATGGCAGCTTACTCCTATAATCATCGCAATCTCAGGCAGGACAATTTAGACAATTTTACGTCTGACTTTCTGTAAATTCATCACATTCATTGAAGAGTTTTTCGTCAAATGACGACGCATCGATGAAAACGCCAAATATGCATGAAATAACAATACATTTCCAAAACAAATCACTATTAAATTCTGCTCGCAGTATAAAACTTCGGAAACATGTACGCTCTAGGACTAATCCTCTCGCGGGCTGCACACAGCTGCTTGCTGCATGCTGCAGACTGCGAAGTCACACATCTCTACCAAGCATGCCATCCAGCCAAGAAAATACTTAAGGGGAATGCTCATTGCATGGAATGATGTTGAGGTTGACTTACTGCGCTTCAACTTAAACGGTAACCAAAAGTTCCTAAGCCAATTGAAGTAAATATGGCGGTGATTTACATAAGGTTGGTATCAGTCCTGCCAGTAGATAGGTCGGGCCTGTCTCCTATTTAATATATTTGACTTAAACAAATCTGGTACTTTAATTCAGCCTCGTGGCCAATAGCGTCAGTTGGCGCAAAAGCGCGGCGCGCGAAATCTACAGGACAGAACTGGCAATCATTAACATGCTTCTGTGTGTAAACGAAACGGTTTCATCTGAACGTTTCGCCAGGAGCTTTTGTGTGTGTTTCTGCGTTTGTGTAAGTGTTTCTCGAAAATGCCCCAATTTAAAGTTGTTGGGTACCCAATTGCCAGATACAACCAAAATAGAAGGAGGAACAGCAATTCTTTAAGTTTCAAGAGATCCTGAAAGGTAAGCGATATGAAAATGCTTAGCATGGTTCTATAACAATTTTTTCATGTACTATTTAGTGACGTAAATTAACTATATGTATGTATTTCATGTAAATAATACATGAAATTAATTTACATAATGTAATTATGAGATATTGTAAACACTATTATTATGAAATATCCAATGTATTGTGTCATGTTAATTGGTTGTTTAAAAATCATGTAATTGATGTTATAATAGCTATATTAACATTAAGGTGATTTTATATAACTATAATAGCTCAATAATACACAATTTATTACAGGTGTATGTAAATGGTTAAAGGCAAAATTGGGGATCTGACTTTGCATCTAGCCCTTGGGAAATTCTCATACGTTGAGAGATATGATGCATGGAGCACTTCACGCTGGAAATGTCTAATGCAAGTGACAGACTAGCAATTTAATGCGGGAGCCCATAATTTTTTGCTGATGTGCGTCCTGAGTTTCCAGAGGGTACCTGAGGTCATTTATAGAAGGCTTACAACAACAAAGGTGTACGTTTTTATTATTATTATTATTATTATTATTATTATTAGCAACTAGAAGGTGTAATAAGAAAACTTTTTTCGTTTTTAATTTAATTAAACATCCGCTTCATTTGCAGGATCTGCTCGGCATGTAGTGACACATTTCTCCTGAGTTCTGGTTGCTAAAATGAAGAGAAAAATCCTGTAACACGGTGTAGTCAAAATCCGGTTTTGTGGATCTTGATGCCGAAAACCAACTGGAAGCAAAAAACGTCTGCAGTATGTGAACAAACATAGCGTCAAACTATGCGTGTGTAGAATTTTTTCAAATTGAAGAAACCCCTGTCAATATATATCTAGTAGAAGGTTAGAAATTTTTAAAACCTTCCCTTGGTTTCTGGAGGAACTTTATATGAAGCCGTAAGAAATGATTCAGAATTTTCTCAAAAATGGCACTAATTTTTTTTGTTTTAATTTTTGTAAGAACAGAGTAAAATACTTATAAAGGTGCAAAGGTCCAATTTTCAAGATTAACTCTGAATTTTCAGAAATTTTAAAAGTGTGCGTTTTTATCGTCAACTTCTTTCAATTACAATATTGAAGTTAGAGACTTTTCTTCGGAATTAAATTTGATGTGCATAAATAGTTCTTCATTTAAGGTGAAGATTGTTTTGTAAATATTAGTAGTTTTTGTGCAATTGTGGGTGAACTATTTGGAATTTTAAAAATGACAAAAGAAGATTTTCTCGAAAACGGCCTCACTTTTTTTCTGGATCAGATTTATATTTATGAGTACACACTTAAATAATGTCATAAATTTTCTGAAAAGTCAATACTTTTTTATCTAAATGAGCCTAAAATTACTCATTTTCAGAATAGCCTAACACCATTTTCTCAAAGGTGGGCTTCACTTTCTTTAAACTATTTCAATGAATAGTGTAATGGTAATTGTTTAATATAAGAGATTAATGTCTATTTTTGCGTATCCTTTTGTTTTCTCCCAAAATTGCACAAATGTTTTTATTTCTTTCAATATCTCTATACCAGTAATATACATTTCAATGGATATATTATTGAATTTGTGAGTGGAAGTTCTTCAAATTACTTTAAATGTGAAGTTTTTCAGCACTCAAATAGATTCCAGAAAAAGAGCTTCAATTTTGTGATTTACAGTAACGCTTAACGTGCCTTTTTTTTTTAATGGCTTCAAATTTCAATGAACTTGCTATTTAAGACAAGGTTTTAGCCCCTTCTTTAATACTCTAAAATAATATTTCGGTTCTACTATTTGGTAATCGAAGAGTTGAGAAAATGGCAAAACTGTATTTTAAGTGGCGATAGATGCTAGCTAAGAGGATGAGAGAAGACCATGAGCCGGTCCACTCCAAAGGAAATGAAAACTAACTTCTTGAGAAAGCTATTCTGTAGCACTTCCAGTTACTATATAATTTAGTAAATCCAAACTGCAGGACCACTTTCTTGGAGACATGTACCAAATTAGTTTTGGGATTCACTCTATTGTAAAAATTGTATTTTGAGTGATAATCATTTGGTGTTTTTTTCTGTTGGTAAATTTTATCTCAGGTGTTTTTGGCCCACTATCTGTCTAGAAATATGTATAAGTCTTGTATAACAGTTTGGTATTTTTACCAGGAAGCATTAGTTATTTTCAAACATATTTCTGATGGTTCTTGAGATGTCTGTTGGGTATAATTCCTGAGTATGATATGCTTATTTAGTTATATTGTTTTGCAGAAATTGTGTATATAGTCACATAACATGATTGGGAAAGACATGAAATATTTTAGTAATTGAAAACTGTTCAATATCTGTATCAAATGTTGAGTAATCTGATATAAACACTCTTGATTTTCATCCACGATCCATTGAGCAACTAGTCATGCTTTTGGACAAATATGTAGCCTGTGATATCGGAATATTAGTGAAACATACCAAGTCCAAAACTCTGCTTGAGATTAATGAAGCTAGCAGAATCATGTAATTTTGTTTCATTTGTTCATCACTTGTACTAGGTAGGAGGTAAACATGTTTGTAATGCAGTTTAATGTGTAATATTGCTTTTTTGAAGAAAGCAAGCAAAAAGACAGATTTTGTGACTGTTTAAGCAGATGCAAGTTTCCTGTTTTATTTATAAAACTTATCAATAATATTCATTTGTATTGTACTTTAGCAATTTTGATAATAGGCTGAAATTTGACAGGTGTTGATAGTTGGAATGTCATTTTAATAATGATGCAATATTAAAGAAGTAATGGTCACTAGTTATATTTGGACAATTGTCTAAATTCATGGTTTCCAATATTTAGTCAATGGCAAAGTAAAATAATCTCATGTCTGATTACTTGCTCACATTTATTTTGTAAAAAATTGTATTATTATTTATATTGTGTATGACTATTTACATAATTTAGAAATAAATATTGTGTTTATAAAATAACTTTTATTTTGCAATTACCTGGACAATAATTCCATTCAGTGACTTAGGATTCCAAATCCTAATATTTTAGTTTTCTTAATTGCTTCAGCGTATTTCATATAAAATAATGTATTCATTTGACGCCATTTTGAAAACAACTTCATTTTAAATGTCCCGGTCGTCAATACGCGCCACTCCATTGGTAGAACGCCCTTCGACGCTATTGGCTCAAACGGGGCCCAGATGGCGGCTTCCTCCATGAAAATTAGAAATTTGAATAAGAGCGTTGGGATTAACATTGAGGCCGTCTCTATTAGTATAATTCTCTGAGCAAAAGGTACATTGCCGGCGTGGAGAGTTTACAGTTCCTGTCGGAAATAAAGAGTTCCAGTGCACTGAACTCTCGTAATCACTGGATTCTTTAAAATATTTGATTGAAAATAATCTACCATTGACACAGTTATTCACTCTTCTGTTCATTGACTACCAACACAAACAATAGAAAAGCCGGTTTTATTTTCTTTGTTTTATTGATAACGGTTACGTAATACATTACAACTTTTACACTACTAACACTTCATCTTCTAATAAACCTGAAGGAAACGACAGAGACACGGCTGAGAGACAAAAATATATAATTATTGAAAAGCAAAACGATATATAAAATTCCACGTCTACAACTGATTTGTCACTGTCAGATACATACTCTAATGTACAGAATAAAATAGAAAAATAAGTAGTGCAGGCTAGGATTTGAACCCGAGATCTACAGCACACGAAGATGCCACCCAACCTAATACGCTACGATATTGTCCGTGGGCAGGTCGCTTATGTAGTGTTTTGAATATTACAATGTTCTTGATGCCAGAAATTTCTTTCGAAAAATCGCAAAAGCTACTTTTTCTCAGACAAAATTCTCTATAAAACGTGTTCTTTAAAATTTTAGTATTTAAAACGATTGTACTTGAAATAAATTCCAGCATGTGTATTGGTGGTGTCTGAAAACATATATTTTCACCATATAACTCAAACTTCCGCGAAAACACTCATATTTTAAGAAACGTGTACACGAGATGATTTGAAAGCAGATTGTACTAAGAAATAAATATGTATAATTATCTTTCGTCTAACGAAGTGTATTCTTCAGACATTCACAAAAGTAACGAATAGTACACAGAAAACTGCCAGAATAGCAAACATTCGTTTCGGTACATTTTTCATTTTTAGAGGAATATCATTTTGTCACACAATAGATCTTCATTGTATTAATTGTAATAATTGATTATATGTAATAATAATGTTGTAATAATTTTTTCAAATACACAATTTGTCCGATTTGTTACACACGATTCAAGCAGGAAGCTTTAAGTTGAATTTACTATGCGCACGAATAATATGAAACAATTGAATATTTGTAATATTGAGAAATTAAAACTTTGTAATGGAATAAGACTTACTATGTTATTATAAGATGCAAAGGTTGCGATAGTTTCAGTGGCATCGTTACAGTTTTCCCTGTAACGTTGCTAACCGCAAAGCCCTAGAGTTCCGACGTTGGCGGATGTTCGACTGTGGTTACATATGTAGGTCGAAAAATATTGGAGCCGTTTTAAAAAAGTTTGAAAATGCTCTCCAGGGGCTTCAACTCAATTAACCCCAAAATTTAAAGAATTATTTTCAAAATCGCAGGGCCTCGATTCGGGCCAGATCGTTAATGGAAAATTAATTTTGACAAAAATTCTACAAATAGTTTAGACACCAGTGTTCACAGAGTGAAACAGACAGATGAAGAGCGGACACATGGACGAAGAAACGGACGTTTTGAAATAATACTAATAACACTCTCTTGGTAACTTAAGACCCCAAAAGGTGTATTTCCATTAAAATCTCGACATCGATTTACTGCAACATTACATACATACCTTCTAAATATTACTTTGTTACTCCCAATGTTTACGAGAGTATATATATATATATATATATATATATATATATATATATATATATATATATATATATATATATACACACACACACACACACACACACACACACACACTTTCCCACACCACAGAGTAGGTTGCACGCAAAAAAATCTCACCAATTACAGAGCCTGAATTCCTGCCCGTCAGAATGCAGTTGTAATGCTATTACATAAACAGGGGTTCCACTAACTATGGAATCACCCCACAACTTCTAAATGGTTCAGGATAACGAAATGCAGGTTTTGCTGAACCACGCGGAATCATGGGGCAAGTAACAAACCGTGGATAAATTGTTTATAATATTTTTAATTTTCGAGAAATATAATCATCTTCGATATTTTAAATGGAACTATATATTTTTATCTCCAGCAATGGATAGACCATGAAAAGAGGATTAAACTGATGTATCATATGCTAATATTTTGATAGTAATTTGAGTATAAAATTAGGCTTTCTGACATGTGATTTTGAATTAACCGGGTGATCGTGTAGCAGCCCTTGCAACTCTCGCTTTTGGGGAAGGTGGCCATCACGGCGACTAGACTGTTGCGTCTTGACTGAGAGGGGTGGCAGTGGGGAATAAGAGGCATAAATACAGCAATTCTTGGTGATGGCACAGACATCACACTAAGAAATACCAATTTTAACAATCAGAATGGGACATTTGTTCCATTTATTTATTTGGATTTAACTTGCCTTCTACTAAAATTTCAAAACATTGATCGTTCCAAAGAACGATATAAAAAAATTGGTAGCGTAAAGAAGATGTTAATAATAATAAATATCATTTTAAACTGAACAAGGAGCCAACCACCGTCTCTTCGTTGGTAGATGTCATTTTTAATTAAAATGATCGCTCGTCCACTTTGCATCCGTACGACTGCTGTTCTTGAATGGAAAAGAAAACGGTACACTTCCGTCTTCTGCATTTTCAAGTTTGAGGCAGCACTTGGCGCTATGAAATGAGAAACTCTCTAATCAGTATGGGCAGTAGCGAATACAGATATGCATTTTTGTTAAAGTTTGGTAAATTTACACTGATAGAACTGTCAAGAGTATTTCAAGTATTTTATTACTTTGTTCTTCTGGTAGTACGTGTTTAAATAGGAAGTTTAGGTACCGTTAAGAGAAAATGTCTGCCTATCTATTATTTGATGAATTAATCAGGATATTACAATGAAAATCTTTAAGAATTCATTCGCTTCCCATATATTAAAATGATGGCTTGTTTCTGCACCGTTAGATTTTTGTTAATTTAGATATGGCCATTATTATTATTATTATTATTATTATTATTATTATTATTATTGTAGAAGGGGGGAAATCCTTTACGGAGACCAGTGAAGCCGGTACTGTCGGAATCCCGTTCTTGGTTTACCGACTAAAACCCTAAACCTTCATCTCCTAAGTCGTGATATCTCCAACCGTCGAGACTTTTTCCTTCGCTCCTTTTCCTTCATGATCTTAATTATGAAGTGCCCTATTATATGCCACTTCTCCTTCGAGCTCAGCATTGTATCCATCATGTTTTCTGGGGTCATCACTTGTTGAAGCTTAGCATAACAAGTCTCCCTTTCCGTCTCCCATGCCCTGCACTGAAACAGAGCATGCTCTGCATCGTCAGTATCTTCAAGGCATAAGTTGCATGTCGGACTTTCTTTAATCTTGTAATCATAGAGGTACTTATTAAATCGACCATGTCCCGTAAAGGCCTGGGTTAGGTAATAATTCACCTCCCCAAAGTTTCGATCGACCCATCTCTCAATGTTGTTCACAATCCGATGTGTCCATCTACCTTTAGCGTCCACATTCCACCTTCTTTGCCACTCTTCAAAAAGTAGCTTCCTAGCCTCAGTCTTGATGGTCTCTATTTCCTTGGGGGAGAGATACCGATTTTGTTGTCTAGCTTCCTGTAAGGCAGAATACGTCCTTTTCCTTTCCATGGCTGTCAGATCTATAGGTGGGATACTGGCCAATACCATTGCTGCGCTAGTAGGCACAGTACGGTAGGCAGCCACCACCCTCAGGGCTATTCGTCTTTGCACTTGTGTATATTTGTTTCTCATAGCCTGTTTTTCCAGTGAACTCGCCCAAGCTGGTGCTGCATACAACAGTTGTGAGTGAACTACTCCAGATATCATCCTTCTCTTGGATTCTCGTGGACCGCCTACATTCGGTAGTATTCTTGCTAAGTTGGATCCTGTCCTCGCTGCCTTTTCTGCCATCACACTTATGTGTAGCCCAAACTTAAGTCTGCGGTCTATCTCAACTCCTAGATATGTTATTTGGTTCTTCCAGATTATTCTCTCTTCTCCCAGTCGAATATCTGGAAAGCGAAGGGCCCTCCGATCGGTGACTAACACCGCTTCAGTTTTCCCTACTGCTATCTGAAGGAGTCGTCTATCTAGCCACCTTTTCACTCTGTAGAGTGCTATTGTTAAGTCACAGTTCGATATCATCCTATGACTTATTATAAGTGTGTCATCCGCGTATCCTATAATCTGCGTGTTTCTTGGGAGATTAATATTCAATATGCCATCGTACAGGACATTCCATAGAAAGGGGCCAAGTCTGGACCCTTGTGGAACTCCGCAAGTCATATTTGCCTCAATCTTGATTTTATCCATGTAAATTATCTTCCTTTCATGACGTCCTTCCACCTAGCCGAGTTGAAGGCATTCCTGATATCGATTGCTACAAGTGCACAGAATCCCTTTTTCCTCCCAGTTCCGTTTCTAGCTGCATCTGCAATGCGAACTACTTCTATAATCGCATCCGTCGTCGAACAGCCTTTCTGAAATCCATATTGTCTATGAGAAAAACTTATATGTTCCTCCAGTCTTGAGAGTATTATCCCTCCAGATCTTGCCCATAGTGCAAGAAGGCACAGTGGTCTATACGACGATATCTGTTCCAACAGTTTCTTGCCCTTCCGGAGTAGTATTAACTTTTGTTTTTTCCAGTTCCTGAAAAATTTCCCCTCCTTAAGACATCTATTATAGACTTCCAATAGACATTCTGGATACACTTGTACCACTAATTTTAATATTTCGGTGGGTATCCCATCCATACCTGGTGCCTTCCCAGTTTTCATATTCTTCACTGCTTTCCGTAATTCATCTGTCGTAAAATAGTCAGCATCATTAAACTCATAATCATTAGGTCTTTGTATCTCCCAGGAATCCCTTGTGGGAAAGAGCTCTCTTATGGCTCCTCTCATCCACTGTGGGTCATTCAGGTAAGGTATTTTGGGATCCATCCGAAGCTTCTTAGTTCATTATCAATCTGGCTCATTCAGGGTTCATTATCAATCTGGCTTAGAAGTTCCTTCCAACTTCTGTTTTTGCTAATTTTAATTTGTTTTTTAAGTTGTTTGCGCTGTGTTTTATATTGCTCTCTAAGGTATGGGTCGTTCCTGGCTCTTGTCGCCTTTCTTCTAGCCTTAATGCAGCTCCTACGTGCTTCTGCTATTTCCGAAGTCCACCAGTACATTTGTTGTTTATTCCTGGGGCCCCTGCTTCTGGGCATAGACGCATCGCACACTGCTGTCACTATTTCTTCCGTTGTCTTTACCACATCTTTGAGTGTTTTCCCTTTGTTTGTCCAGCCCATGCTTGCCAATAACCTGGACTCTTCAAGAAAACGTTTTGCCTTATCGTCATTAAGTTTTTTGGGGTTCCAAGAAGGCCTACTTTTGTATCTCGCCTTACCACTTTGTGGTATTATTACAATTATTATTATTATTATTATTATTATTATTATTATTATTATTATTATTATTATTATTATTATTATTATTATTATCATTATTGCTGTTATTATTGTTGTTATTATTATTTATTTATTTTCTATTATTACTTTCTGTTCGACAATATGTCTTCAGAGCTTTGGGAAATTTACAAACAAGGACAGTCGTTATGGACACTAAACAGTAACCTCTTTAACAGGATTTGTTAAGTTAAAATTTGAGAAAAAAATGTGGTAAAGATAAGATTGGAATGGAAATATGAGAAAATAAAACTATGGAAGATGAAATTTGTCTTTAGAAAATGTAGAATTAATTTCGGGGAAGGGATAAGATTTACAAGATTAAAACATTGTGCACAATGTAATGAAGGAAGAGATTCAAAATTGAGACTATAATTATTAATCAATCATGTATTGTAGTTTAATTCATTTCATAATGAATATTTAATTCATAATGAATTTGTGTATTGGAATAAACCAAGGTGTATGTTGAATTTTCAAAAATTTGTTTTTGGTATTTTGAAGTTTTTGTATTTGTGATTTAGCTTCATTTGACCAAATTGGATATGCATATGTTAAAGTAGGCCTATTAATTGAAGTGTATATTAATTTAGCAGTTTGAACACGAAGAGTTTAGTTATGATAAGGGAATTTAGTTTGTGTATTTTAATAGTAGTTTTTTGTATCACATTTTTAATATGAATTTTCCAGTTCAGTTTTGTGTCGAAATGGTGACCTAAATATGTAACATGTGAAGAGGAATAGGAGTTTTATGAATGAGAAGGGGAGGACTTATTGTCTTACATAACGTACATATTTTGGCTTGGCATTTATTCATATTGATTTTGATTCTCCAATTGTTGGCCCAAATTGAATAACATTTAAGATCTATTTAAATACTTGCACTTGAAATACGTATTTTAAATACATTTTGCATTTGAAAAATTATATTTTTGAGTTTTTTGGACATGTATTTTAAAGATGTATTTCAATACATCGAATAGATGTATTTAGAAAAATTAATACTTAAAATACTTGAAATACAGATGAAAAAGATAACGATGCTAGTTTCTTTTTGATTCTGCTAGTTTATGGATCTCATTGAAACTAAAACAAAGCACCTTTTAGCTGTTGATTTTTGTTTCTCTTCATTTTAAATGATAAGCCTAAATCATTACAAATGCTGGACAATTATATGACAGTAAAAAAAGTACTTCTTTCTTATAATACTAGTTTAAGTTCATCTATCATCGAACTGAAGCAAAGAAAAAAGAAGTGGCAAATCCCGTCCTGCCTGTTTTCAATTGCAGTTGTACTAGAAGGAGAATGCCTGATCAAAATTCTGTTTTCTTCACTCTGGATTTGCTATATGCATTAGGCATTGTTAACATTAATACTGTAAATTAGCTCTTAATGAATACTATTATTATTAGTATTGTAATTTCTGTTATTATCATTATCATCGTAATTATGTTATTATTAGTACACATAAATATGCTGAGATGTGTACCATCCCAAAAACAGAATCATCACCAGTTTCATATTCTGAAGAAGAGAGAGGGAAAAAGAAAACAAGAAAAATGTCTGTAGGTACAACTGTTTCCCCTAAATGATTCATAAGGAAAGGATTTCTTGTAAAGATGATGTTTTTATAGGAATAAAATACCTGCATTCAATAACCATTTTAGAGTACAAGATATTCCGGGCCAAAAATGTCGTGGAAGTAGATGACAACGTGTAAACGCGCACTCTCGACTTTCAAAAAAAGTCACGACTGTGAAAGTCGTGCCTTTCAAATGTCATGGAATATTCCATGACATATTCCACTGTGAAAACGGGCCTTAATAGTACTTAAAATACTGTAATTCATTTGTTTAACAATTATGACAGGTAAAGCAATGCTTAATAGAAATGTTGGTCATGTGTAATTAACAAAACCTTCATTAATTACCATATTTTACTAAATTTTCGATGTTTCTGATTATACAATCTTGGAAAATATTCACACCCTGTTAAAAGGTTTCTGTGGGGAAAGAGATTCAAGTTAGTGAACATTCCCTGAGTACTGATTGGCTAAATACTCATAGTTAAGCAAAAGATTAATAACCCCCAAGTAAAATTCCAAAACATGAAAACCAGCAGTCAGTTCATAAAATTTACATATTAGGTACATCATGGGCTGAAAAGTGCTATGAATTATTTGGATGTACTTGTTATTAAAAGGATATTATAGGATGTTAAATAATAAATTCCAATTTAAGAAAGATGAATGCTTTTCCATTTTCACTATGAATATTTTAGACATAAGAAATGAAAATTGGAGACTTGTCCATAGGTTTCGCCTGTAACCGTGGCAGGTCTCATCAGCGGCATTGTTGGCGGGGGCGAAATGTTTTTCCTGGCAGCATCATGTTGACTCCAAGCCTACAAACCCGGAAATGTCAAATAATGTAGAAACTGGCTGTGAAAGCCTACATTGTATGTTATCTGGGAAGTTTAATAAATTGTATCCACTTTTGATTATTTCAGGTCAAACTTTATAAAATTGAAATTACTTTTTTAAGTACTTTTAGAACATATCATCTAACTGTCCGCTGCCTACTATTAACTAACTCAAAACCTAGACCACCAAGTTTGCCAGGAGGAGTAAAATGTTCTATTTTGGAAAACAATTATACCTTGGAAATTTTAAAAAGGAATAATATTTGTGTTAAAACTAACTTATATAAATTTCATTGGTTATCAAACCTGCATTTCTAATTCTCTTTTATTCAAAGGAAGAATATTTTGCTATTTCCTGAAGTTAATTTTTGATTAATATGGTGTATGTTGTCAGAATATATTTTCAATACATTTATAACAAAAAATTAAAAATTGAAAGATTTAAGAAGAGAAGTTTACCTCTCAATACTGTAATTAGTGGAAACACACATAATAAATAATTAAAATATTCATACATACATGAGGAAGGATCAGCAATTGCAAGAAAAGACTAAAGGCAAAGACCACTTATCTTGCAAAAAATAATAAAAAATAACCCTACATGTTCTGTAGAGAAAAAAAAAAATTGAAATTAAGAGAAAAATTAAATTACATAAAATCCAGTCATGACTACTACTTACTATACACATTTACTGGAACTCCTATCACCAACAAACCATTACAGAACAAATGCTTTGTAACTACACTATTTATTTTCTGAGAGTTATTGAGAGTACGTTCATGTACACAGAAACATTACAAATTAGATAAAAATAAAAATATTTCCTAAATATCAACTAGAACTACAGCGCCCACCCCTCCACCAAAAAAACTCAAACTTGTGTTTTAGCAGTTCAAAATTTGAACGGAAATACACGTTGTAGGGTCACTTGATACCGAAAAGTGTTTTTTTAAAACGTCCGTCTGTCGGTGAACACTACTAGCCCCTAAACCTTTGGTACGATCTCTTCCAAATTGAAGAATCTCTTGTCGATCTGGCTCTAGTTGAAGCTTTGTTATTTTGAAAAACATTCTTTAAACTTTGGGGGTATACATGAAGCCCCCCGAACATTTTCAAAATTTTCTCAAAAACGGCTACAAATTTTTTCTTTAAATTTCTTGTAAGAATAGAGTAAAATACACTTATAAAGGTGCATAGGTCTGATTTTCGTGGTTAACTCCAAATTTTCGAAAATTGCAAAAGTTTGAATTTTTTTTGGCATTTACCTGCAACTACAAAATTAAAGATAGAGACTTTTCCTACAAAAGAAATTTGTGGCTCAAAGTCAGTTCTTTTAATAAGGTCATGTAGATTTTAAAAGAATTTTAGCAGTTTTCGTGCAACAGTGCATGCAATATTTGCATTTTTAAAAAATAACAAACAAGATTTTCTCAAAAACGGCTCCAAATCTTTTCGTTAAATTTTTGGTAGGGTTAGTGCCAAACAATCCTTATACCATGACGTAAATGCCATATTGATTTATTCTTTTGTTTTTCCAAAAATTTTAAAAATTAATTTTTTTGACATGTCTCTCACATAGGTAATATTTACAATAAAGGCAATTTCTTCACATTATATTTATGAGTACATGAGATTTAAATAATGTCAAATAAAGTTTCTTGAAAACTCAACAGTTTTCAGTAAAAATGATCTCAAATTTGCATTTTCAGAAATGCTCAAATGACATTTCTGAAAATGACTTCAATTTTTCTAAAACATGGTGCTAATTGCACTGTTTAATATGACCTATAGTTCATTATGGTTCATTCATTTGTTTTTTCAAAAAATACTGAAATGTAATTTTTTTTTTGAAATACCTCCCTCATGTCGTTAATATGGACATTTCTAACGATTTGTATGGATTACTATATTTGTGAGTGGAAGTGCTTCAATAGGGTGGCAGGTGATCTGGATTTTTTGGAATTCAAGGTTTTCCGGTTTTCCAGGTTCTTTCGCACATTACAACACATTCTTACCTTCCACGTTTACGCACTAAACATAAAGTTATGTAATATTGCGGGGAAAAGTAGTGAACATCCGTCCTTTAGGGGGGAAAATCTAAAAAAAACCAAATTTGGGGGGAAAATTCTAACATGCGGTGCAGAATCTACGTTTTGTGGGTCCTTGATTCCTAAAACTCGATTGATGGCAAAACATCCGTCCGTCCAGTGAACAACGCTAGCTGCTAAACCATTCAGCTGATATTCTTCAAAATTCATATTCCTTAATTGATGTGGCAATTATATTGAATGACCCTAATATTTGAAACCAATATTTTAATTTTGTGGGGTATTTTACATGAACCCCCTAGGACATTTTGAAAATTTTCAAGAAAATTGCTCTAACATTTTTGTTTAAATTTTGTTTTTCGATAGTGGGGTGGCTGTTTATGAGAATGGTGTAGATCTCTTATTCGTTGAAAACCATGATTCTTTCGAAAATTGCAAAAATAATTTCTTCTGCGTCTTCCTACAATTACAATTATGATAAGAGAATTTTCCTTTAATGAAATCTGTTCCCAAAAGCTAGATTTTGAAATCAGGTGATGAACAATCTTTTGAAATTTTAGTAGTTTTCGCGTAATTTTGTGTAAATATAGGCAATTGAAATGATTGAAGGTGTTGTCATTGTCAACAATAGTATTTGTTTCACAAATAGCAGCTTTCGATGGCTTAGCCATCATCATCAGTTTTCTGGTACAAGAAAAATATAAAATTAGAATTAACATACCTAATTTTAAAAACACATCTTAAGAAATGAAAGGAGAAGAATTAAAGAAAAGAAAAAGAAAGAATGAAAGAAAGAAAGGGGGGGCGGAGAGTTAGATCTTTATAATATAAAATAATTTATATAATTTAAAACATCTTAAGAAATGAAAGAAGAAGAATTAAAGGAAGGAAAGAAAGAAGGGGGCGGAGAGTTATATCTTTATGTAATATAGTAGTTTTTTTAAATTTAAGCAAGAAATGAATGAAAAATAGTACATGTACAATTTTGAGAGAACAAATACGAAAAGTAAGTTGAGCCGTTTCTTACCTGCTGTCTGGGAGCCACAAAAACGACTGCGCGGTTTCGGGCGTGCCTCGGAAGCTTAAGTACCGTCTGTGTGGGGTGTTAAATTTGGAAATTTAAGTGATCACAAATGTTGAATATTGGTGTTAAAACAGCTATTAGAAGCCAACGATCATCTGAGAAGACCTACCGAGAAGATTTTATATCCATAGCTTGTAAGCTCTTGGTCTGTAATTAGATTAAGTATGCAAAAAGTAAAAAGAGCAAGTAAGTATGCAAGTAAGTAAAAAGATTAAGTATTAAGTAGTATATGGGTAATTTTTCATCTTTAATTTTCTCAAAAACGGTAACTTGCAAAAATCAAACTGTGATCTCATGGCCATGAGAAGGTTCCAAAAACCTAAGAAATTGTTAATAAGATCTGATTTTTTGGTTTATTGAGTGCTGAGAAAAAATTGGCATTTTGTGTAAGACTTTTCACTAGTTTCAAAACAGGTTTTCACTTATTGTAAGAAAACCAATGATTGTAGCGGGTTCTAACAACAAAATCCGCAATTTAGAGTAAATTTAGGGTTGTATGGACACCTCGTTTGCCTTTGTAGCCCTAAAATTAAGATTTTTATGGCAAATCAAAATATTATCTTTATTAGTATGATTCTTTGCTGTACTACTAGAAGTCGCCACTAGTACAGGCGCGCTACACGTAAAGTGTAAAAGCTCTTAGGCAGAGGGTTCTGTACTTCTCTATGTTTATATCGATATTTCCCCGTTACCCCCTCTTCACCATTTCAGTGTTACCCCTTCTGGGTCTGGTATAAAAGACGTGCGCTTCTCGCGCACAGAGCCTTACGTCTTTTTTAATTTTGCTACCAGTCTCAGGAAAGCTTGTCCATCGTTTTCGCATATTCTTCTTACCAGCATGACGGGTGCATGCTGTTTTGTAATTTTATGCCATTAAGGTTTTTGAACCGTATTGTATTATTGTAAATATGTGTATGAGTGCATAATAGTCTAGACTTTTAGGAATGGGTGTTTTTATGACATGGAATTGGATCTTGTATTTGAAATTTTGTTGATTCATATGGTTGCGTAAATTTGCTAATAGTTTGAATAGTTTTTTGACACCACCCTCACTCTCCGTCCCCTTCTTTCTTTCCTTTCTTTAATTCTTCTTCTTTCATTTCTTAAGATGTTTTAAATTATATAAATTATTTTATATTATAAAGATCTAACTCTCCGCCCCCCTTTCTTTCTTTTCTTTAATTCTTCTCCTTTCATTTCTTAAGATGTGTTTTTAAAATTAGGTAACTATCTTAATTCTATTTTTATATTTTTCTTGTACCAGAAAACTGATGATGATGGCTAAGCCATCGAAAGCTGCTATTTGTGAAATAAATACTATTGTTGACAATGACGCCTTCAATCATTTCAATTATGTAAATGTCAACTACACCTCACCATTGAATCAATAAATATAGGCAATTTTTATTTTTCTTAAACAATTTTTTTCTCAAAAACGGCATAAACAATTTTGATTCAGCGTATAGAATTGATAGCGTATAAAACAGTGCAGTTGTCATGTTTATTGAAAATTCTGATTTTTTAAAATTGGAAAAATTCTAAATTTTTTCGCCGTCTTTCTACACTTATAAATATGAAGATTTTTACTTTGTCGCGCATAAGAAGGAACTTCTTAAGAAGAGAAAGTTACGTAATGCTGCACGAAAAATGGTGAATTTTCGGCAGAAAAACATATTATAGGGCCCTGGTAACGATAATGTGGTTAAATCCAGTTGCTAAATATAGAAAAAATCGTCTAGCACGTTGTGTATCCAGAATCCATATTTTATGGGTCTTTGATACCGAAAAATCGATTGACGGCAAAACATGTCTGTGAACCACACTAGCGGCTAAACCGTTCAGCTGATTTTCTCCAAAGTTGTAGGTATTCGATCTGGCTGATGCCGCAGCCCCTTGAATTTGAAACAGAATTTTAATTTTGGAGGATTTTTTACGTTAAGCTCTTTGGACATTTTCAAAATTTGAAAAAATAGCGCCATTGATTTTGATTAAATTTTGTTGTTGAAGTCTAAAGGACGTTTAAGGGAATGGCGCAGGTTTCATGCTGGTTGAAAACTCTGATTTTTCGGAAATTGAAAAATTTCAAAATGTTTTGGGCGTCTTCCTACAATTACAATTATGAAGATACAATTTTTTCTTAATGAAATATGTTCATCAAAAACAGATCTTTAAATAAGGCCATGTTGAATATGACAATATGAGTGTGGGTGACAAACTTAATTGGCTGCTCTGAAAATCCTGCATCTCGTGATTGTAATTTTGGAAATGTTTTGAGGCAGTTGGAAGGTACGTAACATAGAATGTGTATATTATTTTACATTTTTTCGTTTGTGTTACAAGGGAGTTATTGTTATACGTTTACAAATTAATCTCTTAGAAATTATTTACAACCTATTCGAAATAAAGATTGCTAGCCTTCAGTCGCCCTTTCCCAATTTACGCAATTTGGTAATACGTAAGTTAGAATTTGTATATTATTTCATATTTCATTTTAAATTGCATCCTTTGTGTTAAATGTAAAAATGAATAGATGATCGGCCATTGAAACTATTTAATTTCCATATCTAATGGTGAGAAAGTACATGCTGTTTTAGAACCACTACATTTCTTGGTGAAACGTGTTCATCAAAAACATCTTTATATAATGTCATGTTCTATTTTTCGAAAATTTGAGTATTTTTTGTGAAACATTCCTTCAAACATTGCATTTTTAAAACAATATTTCTTAAAAAACGGCAAAATTATTTTTGATTAAATTCTGACCTTAAATAGCATAAAGGACGCGTAAGAGAATGGTGCAGGTCTCATGTTGGTTAATATGCTCGGTTTTTGGAACAATTAAAAAATTTAATTTTTTTTCTGAGTCTTCTTTTAACTTCAATTGTTAAGATACAATTTTTTTCTTAATGAAATATGTTCATCAAAAACATATCTTCAAATACGGTCATGATGAATTTTTCGAAAAAATGAGTGCTTTTTGTGTAATTTGATATCAGATATAGTTGTGCGTTTCGAATTTCCTGGGCTTCGTAAACATAATTTGAGACATTTTTGGAAGCTATTGCTATTCTTATAAAAGAAAGTAGACTGATGGAAGGTCATAAAATTAACTTCGAACTAACAAATTACTTCTTTACTTTAAGAAAGTTTGATCGCTAATTATGGTGTGTTTCATTTGGCATGCATCACAGGCGCTTTGTTTGAATTTGTTAGGTTTGGATTATATTAGCATTATTTCTAATACTTTACATGAAAGAAAAATTGAAAAAAATTGATCACCATAAGTTTGTACCAACATTTACTTTAATTTCATATTACTACCTGCGCTGCCTTGAAGAACAATGAAGTGAAGGAAATAGGTTCTACTCGTATTTCCTGGCACACAACCCCGTCAAGATCACTGCAAGTTATTTTCTTCGTGCTCCCTGTCAATTCGGTCAGTCACTCTTCTATCTCAGCATTGACTATAAGCAAAGATAGCTTTGACTGCGCTTCTACAAAAGAAGTTAAAATTCCCATGGACGTGATAACATGGTAGTTTCGATGGGAAAAATAGCATTGTGGTGCCACCCATGCCATCAAAAAAGAGGCACGACACCTACCACAATTCAGCGATTGAGTTCCCAGTTCCGCAAATGTTCCGAGTTCAAAATTCAGCAATTGAGTTCCCAGGTTCCCCAAATATCTCGTCCATGCACATGTAACTCACAGGCAACCATAGAGGTGCTACCCACATTGCACCTACACAAGGGGCAGTGTTTAAAGTTGTGTTATGCACGACTTCGCAATCCACAAGCAAACATGTGACACTTCTCATACATACTTCGATTTTAACACTTGCCGTTATCACATACCGAGTTGAATTCTGCACTTTACTGAATACGATGCCGTATATGAATTTGTGCTAAATGTTAGGCAAAAATCTCTGTTTTCAAATCAAATTCCAGTTTTTTCCCGGCTGATTCAAATTCCAGGTTTTTTTCCCGGTTTTCAAGGATTCAGGTTCGCTGACCACCCTGTTCAAATAACGTCAAAAAAAGTTTTCTGAAAACTCAATAGAATCCTGCCAAAAATATTGTCAAATTTCAGCATTTACAGTAATGCTTAATCGTAATTTTCTTCAAAACTGCTTCAAAATTTCTATTTAGGACAGGTTTTTACTCTTCTTTAATATTCTTGATGTAATATTTAATTGTACTAGTACAAAAGCAAAAAGTTGAGAAAAATGTCAAAAAAATGTACTTTGGGAGAAGAGAATGGAACAAGACCTTAAAGCCAGACCACACCCAGAAAATGAGAAAAAGTTGGTAAGAGAAAGTCTGTGCAATTCTGTAGCACCTCTATTTCTAATTGTACTATTAATATTACAATTAAAAATAATTATTCCCCAAACCAATATGAGTTACTTCTGAATTGTTTGAATCTGATTTGTTTTGTACACTGCTGCATTTATTCCTTAACAAACATTTGACTTGCAATGAATTTGTGGTTGTTTATGTTGCCAAGGATGTTAAATTTCTCATCATACAGGTAGGTACAAGTGCACTTAGCAATACTCCTAGGTTGCATGTCAACAGTGATTAAAGACGCATGTGACCAATAAACAATTTAACTTTTATGTAATAAAATAAATAATGGTTTTCAGCACAGGCACACACATTCTCTGCTTCTACAGGTATTCTAGAGAAACCTGCAGTGGCAGAATTTCAGATCACCAGGATGAGGTGGGGGTGGCAATTCAATGTCCAGAGCCATATGAATATTAAGTAAAATATTAAGTAAACTTAAACAGTTTCTTAGTATCCCAAACAAGGGGTGAGGTGGGCTGGGTTGGGGGAGGAGGTAATGAAGAGTAAGTGGTGGGTGAGAAGAGTGTTCAAGTCAATTCCTCCCTCCCACTCCCAAATTCCGCCACTGGCTATGAGTCTTGGCTAACTGAAAGAGCAAACAAAAGAAGCCCTAAAACATAAAGGCCAGTAAGAAATGGAAATGAAATCGGCCTTTGTATTAAAAAGAGTAATCTAGAATGATACATGCCAGTTCAGTCTTCTGCACCTGAAAATGTGTTTTTATAACTTTATTAATTCTTACATTAACTGTCATCCGTTTATCACTTTTTCTTGTACAACTTGTTACATTAAAATGGAACAAACTTATCTTATCAAGGGCTATGTACATTTGTCAAGAGTGAAATTCAATTCCAAATATTTTGCAATCAACATAATTAGTGTACAAAGAACGTTCAAGATGTGTCCACAATTACAGGAGCTTCATCGTCGTCTTCTCTCTCTAAGTTAGAGAAATCCCACTCAAAACGTTCTGTAAGTCGGTCCTTAAATCTTGTAACTTTACTTTTCAGTCTACCATCCACACAATCATTCATTTGCACATTTAAAAATAAGTTACGCAAACTTGAGTATACAAAATTATTACTAGAAACAATATCTACAAGAAAATCCTCAGGAATTTCTACAAGTTGAATTTCCAAAACTGCAACAAATTCAGAGTATAGTTCACGCAATTTTGGCACTACCCTGTCACATGAACACAACAATCGAATAAGTTTTTTCCAGTGCTCAAATGCTTCCAAACTATGTCCAACTAGGAAGCAAACAAATGCAAACTGCAGTTCACCCAGGAGATCCATTGGGCTGCAACAAATGAAAGACAGAAAATCTTCAGATATAGTCGAATCTATAAACAATTTTTTAATTTCAAAACAATTTTTAAAAGAATAGCAGCACAAGAACATTAAATAAATACATCATAAATACATTAAATAATTTATGGTTTGGAATTATATGAATTACTATCCAGAAGTCCAATGAATTTAGAATTTATGAATGTAATAATATTACATATAGTACTGTTAAATTGTATAAGAAGTTTCATTTCTTATGCTATTTTGATTGTTTTTGTAATAATTGTCAATGTCAAATTCTCTTTTACTTTTTTGCATTAATTGATATAATTCAATTTTGGAATGTCCTAATACAAGAGAGATATTATCAATTCCCAACACAACTTTGTATGTGCTTTTAAATTATTGTAGTAATAAGACTTATCACATCGATATCCCAAGTTATTTAATTAAAAATTTTATGGTTCTAGTGTTTCCAATGCTTACGTGTTTACTGAAATCACAAAACATTTTCATATATTTTAAATTTCACTGGCCTTTTCTGATTCTTTTGCTTCCGAGACCTTCTTTCATTTTGTATGCCACCTGTTGTTATGACCATTTACACAACATTCAATGCATCTTTTTTAGACACGAAATTAATCCTAGGTGAATCAACCTACGTAAAAATGCATTGAATGCTCAAATAATCAAATAACTCTAATATAAAACCTATTTGCTAATTGATATGAAATTTGTAATTTTGGAATTTTCCCATGAATATACAATTGCCAGCAGTCACTCATATTTCACTGTTACGTAACACTTTTTTTTAAGACTTAGTATGTGCTTCTTGAGTAGCAGTACTATTGCTAGTAATAAGATGTATAAGGCACATCGGCTAACATCCTCGAATTTGTTTGGTGTTATAACACATTCTAAATTCTTTTGGGAAATAGAAGCAAATAACCTGAAAGTAGCATTTCACAATGCAATTTACACTGTTATAAAACTGAAATACACCATAAACATTTTCATATATTTTTCGAAATTTCACTGGAAATCACTGTCAGTAGTTTCGTTAGCTTTTGCAAAAATTTCCGCAGGAACTTCGCAATATTCTTTCATTTGTTGAAAAATCAGTCAATAACAATTATCAAGTAAAATCACACTGTTTTGTTATTCTGACGTCATTTTGACACATGACAATTACAATGCATCTTTTCACTTCAGACACAAGAAAAATTACATCCCTCAGGTGAATTCCAACCCCTCGGGCAAAAGGCTCTCCAGGTTTGGAAGTCGCCTTCGGGGCAAAAACATCTACTTAACACTCTCAATACATAAATAACTAGTTTGTCCGATAGTTAGATTATTTTTATCTCTTTTGGCATGACTAATTTATCCTATAGGTTGTGAATTAATTTCATTTGATTTGCCATTTTTTTTGTATAGGAATAGAGATATAATCTATTTTATTAGCTGGGTGGTCATCTAATTGTAATTATGATTTGTTGAATGCGTTGCGAGTTGTAGCTCAGACAATTTCTTATGGGGTAAGTATGGCATTAATTTTATTGAAATATATTGTTTTAGTAGGTGGTTTTGGGATGCATTCATTTTGTTTATCAGTTATATATTTGATTTTCCCCCCTTGTTCCCTTGTATTCTGTTATTTTTTTCTTGATTTTCTTCTTGTTTAGCTGAAACTAATCATACTCCTTTTGATTTTTTTGAAGGTGAATCTGAATTTGTGTCAGGTTTTAATGTTCTCTTGGCTATCACACACAAAGCGTCATACAAAACCATGCGAAACGCTCTGGCCACCCTAAAGCCTATACCGACTTCGCACTTCTATCTACGAGACCCGAGACTTCGGGCGTACGTCTGGGTCCTAAAGGCATCAGTCCAAATGGGGGCTGCGTTGAGCAGCGTTTTATGCTCGGCCACCTGGAGCTCCCACCGACGTTAGCCACCGCCGGATCGTAGCTACAGCCTCGTTGGCAACCTGCGTGACCTCTTCAATATATTTGCCGACCACTACCACCGCAACATCGTCAACAAGTCCAATAGCCCTGGCGTCTTCTCGCAGCTGGAGCTTCAAAAAGGAGTCAAACATAATATTCCACAACAACGGGCCAAGAACCGAGCCTTGCGGAGCACCACCCGAGATACCATAGGTTTTTACTGTAGTCTCAGTTTCGTATAGTAAAGTCCTTTCATCAAAGTAGCTTCTATTTTCATTATATAATTCGAAACTCCCAGTTTTTTAACGCCGCAAATAAGGAACTCCGCCTTGCCGTATCAAATGCGTTCCTGACGTCGAGGGTACCGCAATACTCCTTTGCGCCTCTTCTCCATCGTTTGCCCTCAATAGCCTCGCGTGAGATTTTGATGACGACCCTAATTGCGTCCACTGTAGAACTCGCCTTCCTCAAGCCATACTGATGATCAGATAGTCCCTGTGGTCCCTCTGTGTAGGCTTCATTCCGTGTGCAGATGATACTCTCCTTGCCCGCAATATCTGGTAAAAATATAGGTCGATATGTTGTCGGGTCGCTAGGTGACTTATCGCCCTCCATAAGGAGGACCAGTCGTTGCTTCCAATGACCAAGCCGGGGGCTTTGCAATCTTGAACTTTATCGCAAGCCTTTGACAGTTCGTCCAATGAAACCGCCAGAATCTCGTGTAGCTCTTCAAGCGGATCCATAGCACGGTGTTACCAGATGGTGAAAACGCGGCCAAACCCTCAACTGGCCTCGAATTCATTTACAGAGTTGTACATGGGTTTCTTCGAGGTCGCGGATTTCAAATAGATAACAAAATTACGCAAAACTATATGGCGGATTGCCGGCCGAAAATGTGAAAATAGCCTTATTTTAGGTTGCGGCGTGATTTTAACGGTCATCTCAGATTGAAATAAAGATAACTACCTGACATTTAACATCATTGGAAGTATTCCCTTTTGACAGTACTGTAGCCCTTCTTATTAGTACAAAAAACCCTTGAACAGAACTCATCGTATATTTCACTTCAGCAATGTTCCGCTAGATGCACACGCACATAATAAATTATTCATAAAATCACAATCCGCAGAAATTTTCAATAAAAGTGTGCTTTATTTATAACTTATTGAATTACTCTATTCATTGATATGAGTTATAAACCGTTATTTTGTCTCCTCATTAGTACAAAATCCCTTGAACAGAACTCTTCGTATATTTCACTAACCTATTGTTCCGCGGCGAGATGCATACGCACATAAGAAATTATTCATAAAAACTCAATCCGCAGAAATATGTAGTAAAAATCTGCTTTATTTACAACGTATTAAAATGGTCTATTAGATGAATTGAGTTATAAATCGTTATCCGCATTCATAATTGAAAAATCCCGTGAACAAAATGCTTCATTAATTTTAATTTTACATGTAATGCAGGTTACCGCGGAGTACTTGCTAGGAAAATTGAAACATTCAAGACTATCACAAAATGAAAACCGAGTATATAAATTCAGTAATTCTTGGAAGAATTGCATAATCATCTATACTATTATATTTCGACAAACGGATAGCGTTCGATGCGAAATTACGTTTACTAGTGCTACCAAGCATTCATTCCTTACGAACTATTCAGTAAACATCATTTCGTAGCTTCCGCGCGATAAATGCATTTTTGGAAAGATGATAAAGTATGTAAGCTTATAGATGAATTAAATTTAAATGAGTTATTATAAACTTTTTCGTTTACTGAATTCTTAGAATTGCTCACTTAATTCCACTAATGCAGCATGTCGCGGAGATGCATTTGCTCAGAAAAACAATAGTTGATAAAACTTGAATATGTGGCTATCCTCGCTGAATCCTTATTAACTTCAGAGATAATGGAATATTCTAATGACTAATATTCATAATCACAAGCGATTCATACTCGCCGTTACAGAACTTGTGAATTGGAATGTTTGTTAATTTTAAGTTTGCCGCTCGATAATGCAGGTTGCCGCTACGAGTTATACAAGGTCATTGAAAATATATCATAAAACATTCATCTGCAGCGAGAAGCGGCCAAATTTTCTTTTAACTGAATGATTATTATACAAACTAAATTGTCTATAAATTCGCAGGTGTTATATTGCGTTATATCTTACTTTTAGGCTAGTTAGATTTTACATCACATTACATTGTGACATACCAATATGTGAGACATAATATAGTACAATATTATAAACAACGTAAATTATAGGGATAAACATAGGTGAATATGCCAGCATAGCAACGGTAAGCGAGCCGTCGTCAAGGTCAACAATCTTCATGCAGTGACAATCGCGGAGACGGCTAGTTCATTTTGTAAGAAATTTAGGGATTGGCTAGGCACGGAAGTACATCGAGCTTGTCTGTATAATAAAAAGATGAAGCTAGTTTTGAAGGGTTGAAAGAATATGATAGGCATTCATTCTGACTGAAGCCGTGGTGTTGAACGGGTCGTGGACAAATAATGTTAGGAGTTTTTTTGGGACTTGTAAGCATTTACTGGGGAGTAGATATTGGTAGAACTTGAATGCCATGTGTGGACGGTAAGACTTAAAATATTTCAAGTGAACGAGTTAGAAGGACATTGAGGGCTTAGGCGAATTTATTAGTAACTGAACTGGAATGCTAACAGCAGATAGTTTGTTGATCGTTGAGTATTCAGCATACGCGTGGGATGAACTTGGAATTCGTAAATTGGCGAACGAATTAGACTTTATTAACTGCGGAAGCAGTGATGAACGGTGATTGAAGTGTGCTTCTGCAAGAAAAGAAGAGAGAAGATGGTATCTGGACCTGAGGACAGCGACGTCGGAGAAGAATGAAGACGGTACAACGAGGCACCGTCGTCCAAGAGCGCGCGAAGACGAATATTACATTATAAGGTTGGAACAGGTCATGATCAAAGTTTTTTTATATTGTATAGAATTAATAAGTACCAAAATCGTTTAATAAATTTCCATGTTTTGTGAAATGAATACATGATTCTCATTGAGCCAATTCTAATAACGACGTAGCAAGATAGAAATATATTTGCTATTCAGATTCCTCGACCACCCTGTATGGATGGCAGATCGGATAATCATCTATTAGCAGACAATAGTGAATATTTCAATGAAACCCATCGACCCAGGTGGACGGACACTAATTTATTTATAATCAGAGTTGAAGGTTGACTTGTATGATGGTATTAGCGTAATCTTTTCCTGGCGCCCATCTATACAAATTCGGAACGGATTACTTTGGAATAACATCAACTAAATCACTAAAATATATTCAGTTTATTTCAACATCGAATATAAATGATCACAATTCATATTAAATTAACAAAATTTTTGTTTTACTTACCACCAACAGAGACATTCATAACTCCAAAATACAGTAAAAATTATTTTGTAGCACGTTTTTATAACTATTGGAAACCACAGCATACAGCCTCTGACGCTAGAAGAGCACTGACCGCGTACTCCAACTTCAAACTTCCACAGCGCACAACAGGTACAGGGATTATCCGTCATACTTTCACAACAGATGTGCTAAACATTCCTCTTTCAAGTGGGAAAGTCGGAAGTTCCCAAAATAAATTTTAATTTGTGAGGTTTTGGCCACGTTTTCGCCATCTGGTCACACCGTGCATATGCGGCAACACACACCTCTAATGAGGAAACAAAGTGGCAACTATCTCAACTATATTCTCAAGAAGACCGGGCAAGTCGGGGGTGGCCTGGGCAGAGCCTTGAGCCTGGCCGTTACTTATATGGACGACCCCAGGGGTCAGCATTTCGGATTGGTTGGGTTAGGTGTCGCATTTGGGGAAGATAGTTGTGTGAAGTGCTACAAGTGCTGAGATTTTGGGCACCTGGCGCGAAACTGTAGAGGGCCTGACAGGTCCAAGATTGTCATCGATGCGGTGAAGGAGGAGTCCTGGGATTTTCGATCTGTAAACGGCATTGAACTCCTTTTTAAAATAGAATTCACGCTACGATGCCGATTTTTCAAAAAATATTTTAAAAAAAAAATTAAAATGATTTCTCATAGTTCCGGGAAGAAATTAAAAAATGTGGGCTTATAGCGCGATGACGACGTGCTTCCAACGCCATGTCAATCATGCAAATCGGATGAATAGGAGCGGCGTAAAGTGAAATTTCGGAAAACATACCTGAGCCCCCCCCCCCTTCTCGTTTCGCGCAGTCACTCGACCCTCCCTCGATGCGGCCGAACGGCGGGCTGCGGGCTGCGGCACGGGAGGAGGCCGTGCTCTTAGACAGGCAATGGTTTCGTCCCTTTTATCTCAATATATTTTTCTCCACTTATCAAACTAGTGATGCTGTAACACAACCAAACGGTCTCATATCATCTGTAATAGTCGTATAAAACTATATATCTTGTTCACATATTTCCCTCTTCCTTCGAATACCATCAAAAAGTTATTTGAGGCACTACTCAAAATATCAATTCCGATTTGGAAACTGATTTCAAAAAGAAAATTGAACTAATCGTGTAGATATCGCCAATATTCCATGTCCTAACATCTTATTTTACATACATTTTACTTCTTAGATCTTCCGTTATCATTCCACTACCAGAAAGAATGAGCCGAAATTACGCACGAGCTCTTTTATCCTGCGACTCGATTTTTGATCTCAAATCGGCGGTTGTCTCCTTCATAGACTTCACCTGATGAATCTGTTTTCCCAAGTAAAGTTTTAAAACTGTTTTCGTACTTTCGGACAACATTTGAAAAAGTGGTAAAATAGCGTGCAGGCCAGATGTCTCCACAATCCAACGCCATATCATACACTGAAATAAGATAAATAGAATTCTATAGAGAAATGTAGAAAACAGAAAACCTTCAGTAACGTTAACATTCTCTTTCGGAACCCCGACGATCTTTTTGGCCAGAGTCTATGGCTGATTCTAATGTAATTACATATGTTTCTGTGTCTGTTCTAAAATTTTGTGATCTTGGCAAATTGTTAAAATCTTAACAAATATCAAATTTTTTTCGTCACATATTTTGTAGTGTCATGTATTTTAACATTTGCTGATTCTACATTTTTACAAAACTACCAATTTTCTTGAAATTATTAATTTTGAAAACTTTCTTTTAAATTTGTTGTGATTTTTTAGATAACTATAGTGTCTTAAACTAATTTAGAAATTCTCACGTAAAGATATTAAAAAAAAAGTTTTTCTGCTCGCCCTTTGAGTTTTCTACGTGCGTACCATTGTTTTAATTGCTGACAGAGATAAATAAATTCTCTTACACAAACAGTAGGCAGAGAAAGTATTTATTTTTAAAATCGATTTACTGAATATTTTATTAATAGAATTTAAAATTGTTAACATTTTACTTTCTTCCTTTTTCTCATTCCCTTCTTAATCTAAGAAGAGAAAGTTATGTAATCGTGCACTGGAAAACAGTTTTCAAAGCCGGAAATTGTTTTTTGGTTTTTTCGAATTCCCCAAGAAGACTTATCTTGCACTTTGGCCTGCTCACAGTTGTTTCCTCCATACCACAAACGTTCCCCAGTACCATCACGAAAAATTGACACAAAAATAAATTGTTGGAATTCGAGAACTCGAAGACTAAGAATGAGGTGGCTCATGAATGAACGCGCAGTGGACGAGTGGACGTGGAGGAAATATAAAGCGGAGAAGAGCACCGAGTAAGCCAGCCAATCAGTGAATTTGGGGAAGAGACGAAACGATATTCGAGAACCACTGTTCCAGTGCCATATCGGATTTGGAAATCCCGAACCTCCCCACGGCCATTTTAGCCTAGTTCGCGGCGGGCGCTGAAAGAACGCCCGCCCGGTGCCTAGAGGTTCTCATAGAGTAATAACCTGCTCCATGGTTTCTCTATGGGCAAACTAAATTAGACCTGTAGAGAGATTTCAAGATTTTCACCGTGAATTATAAAGGCAGAGTCTCACAATTGTTATAAATCTTGGAAAGTCAGTCATCGAAGTGAAGATTCGAAAGATTATTATAGTACGAGTACACTTTACCTTCGTTTCCCTCTCCATTCGGTGATGATGATAAAAATATAATTATTATTATTATTATTATATTATTATTATTATTATTATTATAATAAAGTCCTAATGTTTAGTTTTTTTCAAGATTATATTTCTCTGCTAAAAAAAGCAAGGACAAAAGTCAGAGAACTCAGCAGGGTATTCCAGCGTAGACCAAGACAAGATAAAGAGAAGTTTCTTCAAGAAATATAGCACGTCATACGCAATTTTTAACTGTTTTTCGACGTTAAATAAATAAATAAAAAAAAAAAATGCAAAGAAGTGGAAGAACATAACAACAAAAGGAGACCTAAAGAAATGTTCCCGGGTCATTCGAAATATGACCAGGAGTGTAAACTGGCAATGAGGAATGGCAGGGACCGAAAGGTATTAGATACGGTAAAATAGGTATTTTACATACCTTTTCAAATATATGTTCTTTTATACCTTTAAAAATCCCTCTATAGGACGTCTATAACAGTATGGACGTCCATAAAGGTTATAAGGGTATTATTTATAATATGTTTTTATATAAATGTCGACTAAATAAGTTATTTTAGTTAATAATATTTCACAAAACGTTTATTAAACTAATATACTTTTATAACTGTTATTTATTGTTTGAATTATTATTTTGTTCATATATATTACTCTGTTACTAATAATTAACGAAACGCGAATGATTCCACTAATTCTTGTATAGTAAATATAATCTCCACTTCATCATTGCACAATGTTCTCGCCCACTGAAAACTGCTCACCGCCCTCTTCCTACGCTTGGGCATATCGAATTGCCCTAGTGTAGCACGCACCCCGAAGAACGCGGCGAGATGTCTGCGGAGGTCAGAAAAGTCACGCTATCAGAACAGCAGTGTGCCAGAGGTGCGACCCCGCTTCCAGCTCAGAAGGTGACTACCTTGAGCGCGTGCCCTGGCGGCGCTGGGTTTGGGATAGAAAGGAGCGCGAAATGAGGAGCAAACATTCAAAAGGGACATGCCCACTTTACTCCTTTCGAGAAAACGCAAGAATGTTATGGTCATAAAAATTATGCAGATGTTTTATTTGTACTTAATTCTGAATTATGTAATAAGGATAGCTAAATATATTATTAATATAAAATTTAAATATTCTATGAACTTACATTTAAAGAAAACATTTATGTCTCTAAGGAAGCCTAAACATCAACGGAGAAGTGATATACATGGCAGGTGAAGTTAAATACTTATGAATTACAATAACAAATTCTGGATACTGTACAGAAAAACTAAAGAGAGGAATAATTTTAGAAAAAGCAGAGGAAAGAATTACACAAATTCATAAAATATGCAGGCATATCAAGATTTCTAAAATTTTAGGTCCCGGAAAGCGCTCAAAATGATTTATTAATTTAATAGAAATAATTATATATTTATAACATAATGTAATACTTATCATCGAGATACAGGAACGCCGTTCCGTCGTGTTCCGTCAGAAATCAAGCCTTGCGTAAGACCAAAATCCAAATAATCGAGAAAATGGTATTTCTAATCCTGTTGTGTGGGTGTAAAAGCTGAACATTGAGATAGGCCGAAAAAAAGAAAATGCTTTTGAAGTATGGACACGGAAGAAAATATTAAACGTACAATGGGAGGGCAAAAAGATAAATGCCGAAATTTTGAAAAGAAAACAGAACCTTCTCTAAAAGCCAAGTCCAAAAGGGAAAAATAAAATATTTGGCATACTATAAAGTCGAACAAAATCTCTAGAAAGGATATTATGCTTGGAATGATAGAATGAAGCGGAAAAAAAAGGTGTAAGGCCCGGGTTGTATGATGTAGAGATATCTCCATGAATAGTTATCAATGGAATTGCTCTACCCGTGAATAAATACTTCGTCGAGTTGTACGACGTAATTTTATTCCATGGATAACTATCTCGTGTTTATCCGAAGAGGCGTCTGTAAAAGAAAAGTTGGTACTGCATTCGATAGTGTTTTGTTGAAATATATATTCTTTGCTACTCATGTTTTTCTCCCTTTCCCGCCTTATTACCGCCCATTTCGAATCGCCCCGTTTCCGTAAACGGGGTGTATTGCTGTGTGCTCTGAATTGTGCCATTTTGTGTTGAAAGTTCCGACTTCTATTTTGGACACTTTGAAGGTAAGTTCAAATAGGATATTATGAAAAATATTATAGGTCTTGAATTAATAATTTTAGAAAGTTTACCCGAACCAAATTGTAGCTTATTTCACTATTTCTTTCCGCATTCTCCCCAAGTAATTGGAAGTGTGGTTCTGTTAACTCTCCAAAATATTTATACGGTGAGTTTCGCAGAAAATTGTATTAATCCCAGTTTGTAATATCGGAGGCATACTATATGATCTGCAATTATCACAAAATCTTGAAACAACCATTTTCTTATATTCTTAGCCAAGAACTAATGAACAAAATTATTTTTGGCTAGAGCCAATCACATTCTTAATAAAATGCACAGAATCAAACATTTCTATTTCTTTTGTAGTTTCATCACTCAACACACTTTGCTGACCTGGTGCATTGTCTGCTTACTATTTTGAGGTGAGTTCATGCACGTGGATAATATATTATAACTCGTTTTTAAGCAATTTGATAACCTTTAAAGATCACAAATAAAGTTTTTTAAAATTTAAGTATTTTCCAATAATAGAAATAACTTGTCTATTGTATTTCAAACTTGAAAATCGTTGCTGTCCCCTGAATCAAGTTTTGCTTAATTTTCCCATTTCTTTCCACACTCCATAATGGGAATGAACTATTTGTTTTTCTTTACTTTTGTGCTTTTTTTTTATAACTTTTTTAAAACATTCCATATGAGAATTCATTCTAAAGCAATTTCTTTCCAAGAACAAATCATTAAAAATTGTTAAGGGCTTACCCTCCAAGAGTCATTAGACGGTGATGTTTGTATTATGTTACATGTTTTGTATGTTATTGATCCATACATTCATTTGTAAGGGAAAATTTATGATTGAACTGGAAGGAGGCAGATTTCAAGAGCCATATTATTCCCCGCTAGCTAATCAAATGATACTTTGCATGTTATGGAAGTATGTAAATAGTATTGCAATTCAGAGAGTGAAGACAAATATTCCATAATTTGTTTTTTTTTTACCTTTAAATAGGCTAATAATTTTTGCATGTGTTTTTGTTATTCGCACATTTGTGAATAGTTTTAAATATGACTTCTTGCAGATCAATATAGTGCACCCAAAGGGTAAGGACAAGTAACTACACTGTAGGACACTCTACTTGTGGAGGACAATCAACTTGGGCCCGAGAGTACAAGTCGAATTTGAGAATAAAGAACAGATGGAGTAACTTTTTAAAGATAAAGTAAGGTACATTTTTTTGAATAAAAAGGGAAATTTGGAAACCTGTTGCAGTGGGTTGCTAATATGCATGTTTGCCTTTTTTTAGAAGAAACGTGGGAGAAAATAGTCAGTCTATAATGCACAAACAACAATACACAGAACTGTGACTTATTGCGTCAAAGTACAATTCTTTAAACGAGGCAAGAAAGTATTCCCGCAAAAGGCAACAGCAGCTGCATACTGGAGGTGGTGTAAAAGGGAAAATTTTAAGGAAAATCTCATCCTAGAAAGTTTTGGAAATAATGGGTGCATCTGCAGAAAGGGGCTACCAGTCAATTCGACAGTGATGCCCCATCTTTCCAAATGGAAAAAAGTTGATGAAGGAGGGTGTCCATCGTATGATGGAACCATTGAAACCTATTTCCATTGAAGCTGCTCCAAGAACTGAAAGCCAGGTGTCCGAGCAAAACACTCCTGCCATTCTCAGAAATCCGCTCCACCCTGTGTTGACTGCTCAGATACAGTCCAGTGAAAATGGGGGGATTTTAGAAATGGAAGGTCACAGTTCCCAGGTTTCTGGTCCTCAAAACAGGATGGGGGAGGAGGAATAATCTTCAACTCTCTGCAACTGGGAGGGTTTTGAGCCTTGGTAAAAAGCAAGACCCTGCTCACTCAAGAGTCTCTAGAGAATAAATAAAAATTTAAAAAAACACATATGGAAATAAATCATATGCGACTTGCCTATTACAAAAAGGTGGAAGAAGAAAAATTAAGGGCGATGGAAGAGGAAAGAAGGAAAAGGGGAAAAATCTCTACCAGCTGCAAAAAGAAAGTTTGTTGCTGGAGATTGAAATCAAAAAGAGACTTAAAAAATTAAAAATAATTTATTGTAGTTTTATAAGAAATCATTAAAGTGAGCAATAAACTGTTCTCTTGTAGTGTTCTTCTCCATTCTACCATTTTCCCGTTTATTTTGTAACTCCCTTTTCTATTAAAATGTTGATTTAGTCAAAACTGAAGGTTCCAGATCGATTTGATAGCAATGTTGTGTAGGATTTACATGCCACTATGACACATCAGTCCGGTCTTTAACTGCAACCCATTGGCAAGGATTGGAAATCTTCTCTTGCAGACCCCAACTTCTTTCCACAGTGTTTCTTGTTGAATCTGTGCCTCATTGTCTCGCCTTTTTTTTTTTGATTTTGCCTTCTCCTTGTGGGAAATTAATAAATAGGGGCTAGTGTAGTTATGGCTTCACTATCTCTTTCAAATCCTGCTGGGAGTAGATTGTGTATGCCACAGAAATCCCCATACATATTAAAAACGCACACAAACATAAAATCTCAACGCAGTAGTAGTTGAAATAATAGGAGGAATTGAATGGTTCCTGTAACAAAAATATTTGTTATAATATTCCCTAAAATGAAAGTAGTATTGCAGACATTACACTAGTTAGCAACATAGAAGTTTAAGAAAGTTTGGCTTTAAATTTTTTCACCTTACTTTATGTTTCTCAGTATTTTCATCACCACAGGGACTAAGTGAAAAATGCATTTTCATTACTGAGCCCAAAATTTATATTTCAATTTTCATATTTTTTTCAGTACTGTGAAACAAAATTACCAATACAAAAGCTCCATAGTATTCCAAAACAATGAAAAAAATTAAACCATTTACTCTAATTTTTAGTAGAAATGATACTTTGAAGTGCTGGCGTTGTGTAAAAATAGCAATACATTGTTATACTTCAAAAAAAGGGTTTGAATCAATTTGACGTTTTATTTTGTATTCCATTTAAAATGCATATTAGGACCAGACATTACCATGAACATGATGGGTATGTAAGTTCTTCAATATTTAAAAAAATGTAAATTTTCTTAAAGGAAATGAATATAAAATAAGAAAGGAATTATTTACACAAATACTATGTCACACAAATTGGTTGTCCTTCACACTCAAGAAATACTCTATAAAGCAATTCATTTAAAAATGTAAATTTAAGATGTACCAATTTTCCTGGAAATATTCCAATCAAATATTTCTATGCCATGAAATTGCAATAGTTTTGAAATTTAAAGATATTAACCAACAAACAATGACATGAAAATATATTTACTTTAAACAATATTTTTTCACTGTTTGTTTTAACCACACATTGAACTAAAAATACAAGAATGAAAAGCAGAGATATCCTCTGGTACACTATTATATAGTACATTCAAACTTTGCTAAAAGAAATCATTAAAATGTGGCATTTTAATTTTTCTACTGTTTACTCATTTGATGGTTGGTATTTAAAGTAAAAAAATCTTATATGAAAAAAATACTGATAAAAGAAATATAACACAGTAAACACACAAATAGATAATTTTTTTTATCAATTATCATTTCATGGAAAAAATGAATTCTTTTATTATATTGCAGCAAGTCCAAGTGGAATTGGAGCACAAAATTCACCCACTCTCGGAAAATGATTCTATCTATTCTAGGGCACTAGGCAGCTAATAAAAAATATCACTTATTTTATTTATATATATATATATATATATATATATATATATATATATATATATATATATAGAATATTATTTAAACATCACTTATTATTTATATATACAATCTACGAATATAAAATGTATATTTACCTCTCTGTATGATGATTCAAAACATCCTTCACAAGATCCAAAACCCTTAGCACTGTGGATTTGGATAGACGAAATCTCAAACTCGTCATCATCGTATTCGTTCAATAAATCGGGCCTGGAACGAAATCATCTTCGTTTTCGGAAGACAAATACACGAAACAAGAATTCATCATCGCTATCCGAAAACTCCATTGCTACAGAATGCTATACAGCTAATACAAATAGTAGCACAGTACACGCGTTCTCACTGCTGCTTCCACTTTTGAGGTTATTTCACGTTATTCAATGAATATCTCCGCAAAAACAGTGAAATAGTTTATCATCAGTTTATTCCGTGAATAAGCACTATTCAAACTTCGTACAACCGGTTTTTCCTTTATCCATGGAATAAAATTTATCTCGGCTTTATTCCGAGTTCGTACAACTGGCCCTAAGTGGCACAATTGAATAACTAATACGCAATATCACAAAGAAAAGGAAAAAGGCAGTTCGAGTCCGAGTGAGCAATGAACAAATTGCTAGCATCCTATTGCTGTGTATATCCAGATAGGTCTAACAAGGGATGGCTTGCGATCTATGTTTTAGTACTATTTCTCTGCGCGTTCAGACCCCGCGAAGAATTGGGACCGGCAGATGAAAGGAGAGATGCTCACAGCCGCTGCTTGACCGAGACTGGAGCCGACAAATTAACATCATCGCACTGAACAGTGTGTTTGATACTCGCAGTGTTTCATGCGTACATTCTGCCATTATTAGGGAAGAACTCGCTGAATTATCGGCGCGTCCCCTCCCAGTTTCGGATAGCAAGAAAAGCGAAGGAATGATGCTCAAGTAATACAAATGCAAATATCAATGTTCAAAATTAAAACATCTTTCAAAAACCTGGTTTAGAAACATCGATCAAGTTCATGCGGAAGATAATTTGTTTTGACAGTGGCCGTGATTCTTAATATATAATTACGATTTAGGCAAAACGGCAAAAGAAAGTAAAAAGAATAGCAGCGAAACTAAGCCTGAAAACTATCGTCCAGGGTCATCTTATGGAGTCACAACTTCCTCAAATGGGTACAGGAAGGTGGGCGAGAGACCTTACACCTAGAGTGCTTGCGTTGGCCGCCTCTCTGCGTACGGTAGGACATACGTAGGAAATGCCAGAAAATGGGGTCTTTCTTGGTCTGAAGATAGTCTACTGGATGAGGATGTTACAATCACCGTTCGCTTTATTCGAACACATGTATTGACAGTGGTATAATGCAATATTATTTCATATTTTAACTTTTTATAAAATTGTGATTATCGGTTCTTTTCATTCACAACAACTCATCAAGCACATCGATAATAAACATCAGGTTTCATAAATGTTTCATTTTTCGAAATATGTTCATGCGCTAACAAAATTTTAAAATATCAACATCAATGTTGCATCCCTATTCTCGACACCTAGATGAGGATCGCCGATTTAATAAGTTTGCATTCTGATTCCCTAATATGAGGTTTATCAGCGACTGGTATGCTACGTTTTACTAGTAGTATATAAATCTTATTAATTGAATCGCTACCAGATTAAATGTTACTGATAAGCATGTACAATGTTTAGAAAAATGGTATCTTAATGTAAAAATGTAAAAGTTGCCGAATGAATAAATGCATAACAAAACATAATTTATTCCCCTCATAGACGGATATTCCTCTTCTAGTGTGGTGTTCCTGTCTAAGGGTTGAAGTTGTATTGCTTTCATGACAATTTAATGCATTTAAATATATATATATATATATATATATATATATATATATATATATATATATATATATATATATATAATGTCACAATACAATTATTTACACTACAACCTTTTACATCATCATTTACGCAGAATGTATCAAGATGACGCGCCGGGAATTACTTATTCCAATCTTCAAGTTTATACAAATATTACAGAATCATTTTATATCAATATAAGTTACTAAGTAAGCTGGGACATGTCACGATTCTTAATATTATATTTTAATGTTTGTTACAGTGTTGGATTCAGGAAGCATCTCGCCTGCGCGCTATTTTACCACTTCTTCAATTTTGTCCGAAAGTACGAAAACAGTTCGAAAATTATACTTGGGAAAACAGATTGATCAGGTGAAGTCTATCAAGGAGACAAACGCCGTTTTGAGATCAAAAATACATGTACGTTACATGAACGTTACAATACATGTGCGTTACGATACAATACATGTACGTTACTTTACAACGCATTGCCGGATGAAATTAAACAATTAAAAATGGTACACAAATTTAAGTTAAAAGTAAAATCTTTTCTGCTACATAACTGTTTCTATACAATTAGAGACTATACCGATTGTCTAAAAGAAAAATAATGTTTACTTACAAAACAATGATACAGTATAATGAATTAATTTACATTTGTATTGTATAATTTTTAAAAGAAGACAATATGCCTGTAACAAGTGATGTACTTCAGCCTCCGGGTCGATGACCCCTATCTCGATCGGGTTTTTGTCCAGTTTCCCTGATCTTTTGAGCAAATGCTGAGATGGCCCCTTGATTTGCTTCTGGACATAAATGTAGCTTCACTATGTGCACGTCTTGTTGAGCTTTCCTTTTGCTTGTAGTGGTAGTAGAAACGAAAATATCTAGTTTTAGATGTTAATCTCTTGCTTTTTTAAATTTATTATAATGTTATTATTTTATTGTTGTTATTATGTTATGTTGTTATATTATGTTATTATGTGTGGTTGTTATTATTATTATTATTATTATTATTATTATTATTATTATTATTATTATTATTTCAATTTCATCTTTCAACTATTAATAGTTAAATTGTTTGGAAGGGATTCTGAAACTCAAGAAAGCATGCACAGATGATTTTCTCCCCCATTTTTACTGTTTTTGACTAAATAAATATCTAAAGTCAGAGAGAAGTTTATGATAAGTTCTGCAAGGGATCGGAGAGCAACTTGGAACCACAGGACATTCGATCGCGATACTTTCGCTGCCGTGATGGAGGGCAACATATGCTGGTCAGAAACTCTGAGGATATGGTGGGAACTGTAATGAACCGAGTTTTGATGCTTATGATGCATCAATAACAAAAATCTTCAGGGAAAAACGCCATCCTGCAGTGTATTGGTGGACTGACAAGATCATGGAACTTCACAGAGAATGCCATCACACACATAGGTTGGCACAACGGGGGTGGGGTTGCCTAAAGTATGACACTCTCAAGGAGAGGCAAATGGCCGCCAGAAGCACTTTCACAAAAGCTATTAAGATCAGCAAGGTACTCCACCGACTCCTCCGGCAGGTAGTGACTCCTGATACCATTGTCACTATGATGCTGGTGTCACAAGAGAAATGGGGTGCAGTAGCCACCTATGCCGCAAAAGTTTTAAAGAAGCTTTGGGTAGAAGAGCGATTTCAAAAGAGTATCCCGGTGACATCAGTTGGCATAGATAGCGATAAGCCGAACTGCCCCACCCGTGATGCAATGCCTGAGAGCCGTTCCGCGGGAAGGAAATTGGAAGAATCATAGGGGTTTTTAGTGGTAGGCACAGGCTAGCTGTGAAGCCCACACATGGGCTTCGCAGTGTCTTTGGAATAAATTTTGTGCTTCAGGACATGATTTTTGTCATTTATTTCAGTTAGAGTTACTATCTGTAAGACTTTTATTTCTAGCTGAATATTTTTCTCTAATATATCGAAAATGCACTTAGTAGAAAAAATCTAATAATTATTTTTTCTGAAAATACATTTTTCTCAGCATGGGGTCCAAAATGTACCCATTTAGTTCTCCGTGTCATATGTGGTAGCTGATCATTCTACCATTTTTCTGCATGAATCATTAAGAGAGTGGTTTAAATATATGTTATCACTTGTAGTTGCATTGTTTTTCAATATATCAGAGGTAGTTCTGTTACATTGTTTGAGGGTTATCATGACTTCACATGAATGTGCTACATGAATAATGTATTATAACATATTGTTTTCTGTTGACTGCAAGATTCTTCTTTTGAACAGTGATTGTTGAACAAATAAATGTTGCATATGTAAAAATTGTGTGTGTAGTAAGCATTCCAACAAAACAGTTATCTACCCATGTGAAAACTGTTAATCAGCAAATATATTATGGTTCATGAAGACTTTTGCAAAGATTCCAATAAATGTAAGTTTAAATGCAGACTTGTAACTAATTATTAACCTAATGCAAATAACAATACATGAATACTGAAGAAAAAATATTAGAATCAATTTAAAGCGAAAATAATGATCAGAAAAAACAAAAAGAACTGGAGTCCCAAATATACCCCTTCAATACTCTAAAGGTGAAAACTTGCTCAGGTCTCTGAGGGTTATCAGTAGGGCTGCGATTTATATGCAATAAAAACAGTGAAATATGCACATATCTATGTAAATATATTTGGGTAATATATGCAGTTAAAAAAGGAAAATATGTGAAATAGTGTAATGTAATGTGTAAGTGTAAAAATAAATAAAAAGTGTAATTTGGAAAATATGTTTAAAGCAAAAAAACAACAACAAAAGAATCATATAAATTATTACAAGTGACAAACATTAACATTTAGGGCTTAATTTTGAACAACACTCATTTCTTAGGATCATAATGGGAGACGCAGTTAATGTACATTTCACAAAATAAAAAAAAAATATAGGTATTGCAACAAAAATATGACTTTCTCTCAATTGTAATAAAATCTAGAACCCAATAAATTTAAACTTGAAAATACTTAATGTTTTTTAAAATTTTTTGAACAAAGTATATTGATCACTTTCAAAATTGTTGCAATTGCAAACAACCACTTTTTCAAGTTCTCAAACTCAAACAAACATCTATTTGGCCTAAAAATCGTTTTAAACCGGCTGAATGCCTGCTCCACGTCAACAATGAACAGGTAACTTAGACAGAACATAAAATTTTATTTGATCATGGTAGTTGGAATAATACAGCTGCCTTCAGCCAAGTACCCCACCTTGTGATGACTGGTTGGAGAGGTAGAGTTAGGTCAGGGTAATTTGTCTTAAAACTATCCACATGATTTGGAGCTTTCAAGAATACTTTCTTGACAGTTGATATCAGCTGGTCAAATCTGGGAATTGAAATCTCAGTTTCCACAACGCAGTGAAAAGCATGAGCAAAGCAAGTTAGATGAAGTTTACGATAAAAAACTTTTATGGCAGTCCCTGCTTTTCACATATAAGGAGCACCATCCGACAGAAATAATGGAACCTTTTCATGCTGAACTCTACTCTGCCAAAGAACACTCATTGAAATAACTCGCAACGAGGGGTGAATATATTCTTTTCGCGGATGAGGAGTGAATATGCAACAAAAATATGCAAATATGGTCCAAATATGTAATTATGGTGATATATGTGAAGTAAAAATAGATTAAATTGATTCTAAATGCCTCAAAACATACACAATTTGTTGAAATGGGATGTTTTAGTTAACAGAAAAAAATATGCAAAATATATGCAAATGCAAAACAAATGCATAAAAATCACAGCCCTAATTATCAGGGTATTAGTTGGTAGTATCATCCTTAGCAATGCAGTGTTTTGGAGTGGAACATATATTCCAAAAATTTGCTGTCCTGATTTCTCTGGGATGGAAGTGAAATCGAAACTAAAATCATATCATTTGCAAAGTATACCGAAAACATTTTACTTGGACGTGCCTTCTGAAAATACTATCTCATTTTGCATAATTTTCAGTCATTGCCTGACAAATTACAGAATATGGCAGTCCGAATTTCTGGTTGCCTTCAGAAACAATGTTATATTATAGTTAAATGAATATATGTAAACTTATTGTTACACATGAATAAAGAGTTTAAATTTAAATGAAGTAAAACTTGTATTCTTTGCACTGAAATCATTAGATCAGGAACAATGTACACCTCTGACTTTCATTTTGTGTAATAACTACAAGTCAGAATTTCTCTATGACTATATGTATTTGACATGTGCACAGAGATTAAAAACATCAGTCAAAAATGGCATATTCAATACTTGATATTAAATTCAGAGGCAGAACATTATACAAAGAAATTTAATCTGATATTACCTTGACAGCTGAGATAACAGAGTTTCCAGCATATAACTCGAATCTAACGAATGTTGGGTTATTTCAGCTGGTGTAGCACCTTCTGGATAACTTCTTTCTGGTAAACAGGTCAATCGTAACTCTGTGCCTGGACTTGCTTTTAATTGAGGTAATAACTCTTCTTCCCTTTCCTCTGCCGTACTTACACGAGCTCTCCTTGCCTTCCTTGGAGACAGGTCATTTTGCCCACAACTGACTAGTTCCAAAGCAGAACGTATGTAACCTGTCTCAGGAGCTAGCTTCTGGGATTGACTTTCTGTACATGGAATGTAAATTAAAAACACAATAAACACACAAGATAAATGTGAAAAAATCAGTAAAAGAATACAGATAAATTTTAGTTACACGCTAGTGAATTAATTGTACACTTGACAGACTTAAAATTTATAGGAAACATTTTTTTAACTACTTTGTTTAAAATCTGAAAGAACTGGGAAAAAGGTTTTGTCAATATCATCAAAGAATGTATACAAAAGGAATCAACTCTAGAGAATTGTGTCTACACTCCCAGGAGTAAACATTAAACTGACTTGCATGTTTTTGAAAAATCAGAATTGTGAAACTGCTTATCTCAAACAAATGTGAATTTTACTCATCAATGACATTTAAATAAAGACATATTGGAACATGTTCTGAATACAAAAATACTTTCAGTACAAAATTTATCAGATCAAATTTTACTTCAGTTTAATAGAGAGAAGTTAAAATTATTCTGCTAAGTTTGAGGTAGTGACATTGAGGGCACTGGTGCAAAACGAAGACAGCTCCATTGTTAAACACTTTTCAGAGATTCACAAAACTGTATTTTGAACTTTATTATTAAAAAAACTTTTCCTTATGTGTGTACATCAAAACATTCTAGTTTTTTTTTTTTGCCATTTCAAAGAACAATGTTAAAAAAACACTATATCTGTTGAAGCTGCTGTGTGAAGCTCTTTAAAACTATCATGAGAATCTACTCTTCTTAAAAATAAAATCAACTTCTGTAAAGCAACCCAAGATTTACCACAGATTTTGTAAATAGGACTTGAATTATTTAACCTAAAACTCCCACAATAAATTCCCCTCCCCATTTTATACTGCTTTAGAGATATGTCTTTTTCATTTTCTAAACTCAGTGGCAACACTAAAAGCATGGTCCTTGTTAATTAAAGATAATTTCACCAACAACAAAGAGATTTGAACAGCTCACCTGTTATTTTATCAGTTAGGACCTTCCACTTCTTCCATACATCAAATGGAAAAGGCCCTAAATGTTTGTCCAAATTAAGTAAATTTGACATATAAACTTTAACTTCCTCTTCACTTATTTCTGTAACGAGCATCAAAATACAATGAATAACAAATGTTAATGCTATGACAATGTTGTCACTTTATTTGTACATGAAAAACAAAAATATATACACAGAGTATTTTATACACACCTGTTGATGAAATACCTTCAGAGTCAGGATCCCATTGTTTTACAACAAACTCGGATTTCTTGAAATGGTGAAAAAAGCCTACACGAGGAGCTACATCTTCATGTTCATTCACAGCACTAAAACAGAACTACTGTTAAGCAAAAAATGAATGTAATTTACAGTAATACTTGCCCTTCTCTTTCTAGGCAGAGTGGATAGAGAAATTTGGCACGTTTTTCAAATGGCTACATACAGAAGGCATGAAAAAGATGTGTGCCAGACCAAACTCAAAATTTTAATTAACGAGCACTAACAACTTCGTGTAGGAAGAATGGGTTACATATACCTACAGAAATGTAGGGCCTATGTATTAATCAAAACATTGGATAATAATCTACATCAGATTTGGTAGCAGTTTGAGAGGTTCTTTTTTCATTACTGAAATAAACGATGAAAAATTATGACAATCGAATACGTCATGAAACGATATAAATCCACAATGTCCTAAACGACAGTGTTGTAATATATCTCGACATATAAATTACTATTTTCCAATCTACCAAGGTGTCTGTAATAATTATTTTAATAGGCATTTACGAACAAACTATATGCTGAAATCCATACCGTCTGCACAGCACCAGCAAATTCTAAGCTTAATTACTCGGAATCAACTTAAACATCTTTGTCGGAAGACTAACCTGTAATGAATAAAGTGGAGGCCAGGTGGTATCATTTTTATACCTTTGAACCTTTCGACAGTATTCCACGATTTCATATCAATGCCAAATTCAGTGCCTTGGGGAACATTTAGTAAAATAAACGTGGCACCCTCAATTAAAAGTCGACGAGCCAAGTCTTGGTCTATGTCGAGACTTCCCTCGCCCATTGTCGTGACTCAAATTTACACCACGTTAAACGCAATCAAAATTTCTACTTGATCACACAACACGATCCAACAGCCCCATCATAGCAATATCCCTGGGATGACTTTTCAGATTTCCATTTTCCAGACACGCTATACGAGCTGCACGCACTCGAGCGAGGCTTCAATCACTGATCACTATCATCCGCTATCATCACTATACTACCTTTCCATAATCCATACTGAAACTACTGAAATAATATCCATAATCCATACTGATCCTACCGAAACCTACCTGAACACTATATACACATCGACTTTATTATTTTGTAACTAGCATACGATCTAATAAGACTTTACAATCAACAGAAACATTCAAAAAAGAAGTAAAAATAATTTCCATAATGTATGATTTGATCTTTCATCATTTCTCAACCCTTGTCTTTCATGCGTCACAGTTGGCGAAAGTGATACGGTGGGATTTTCAAATAGCATGCAGAGGACGTAGTTACTTATGGTACCGGTATTCAGGGATGTAAGTGAAGAGGTACTTCATCAATTATCAGGAAAAATTTTGACCCAAAAATGAAGTGCATGTGTTTGTTTCCAGTGGATAACTCATAAAAATATTTGGCTCAGATATTTCGGGAGAGATCATTTCACTCCATTGAAATATTCTGTGGTAAGTATTCTCTCCTGTTTCTTGTATATTAGCTTGATATTTTTATTATTACTTGCCTCTGAAATGCAATTGAGGTTATGTGTATTTGTATTTGTACATAACTTTTAAAACACATTTTTGTCAAGTCTTTAAAAAAAAAACATAGATACTTGGGTTTTTCAAACGAGGTATCTGAGGGTAGTATCTCCAAGATGGAATATGGCATGGCTTAGAGGCTTTGAATTCTAGTATTTAGCCTCTCTATTTCTTCATTAGTAACAGCAGCAATGTTCTTCACGATTACTGGTACAAAATGTTCTCAAATTATGTCGGTGATAATTATTAAATGTACAACTGCGCTCTGGCCATACGCAAGGAATTTGCTTCTTGGCAAAACTGGCTTTATATATTTTTGAAGGTTTTTTTTTTTCACAACAATCCTTGGAAGGTATGGTACAGCTTTCACAATAAATTGCTCTACCACCGATAATATTGAGGGTTATTTATAAATGAGTGATTTATTTAACACTTCAAGAATCACCCATGCTAATTATTTTCACATTCTTATAATAAATAATAACATGTATTCTTAATATTCTGAACGTTAATAAAATATATAATCCTTACTTTTGCTACCTAATAATTCAGTTTATTCTCAGAATTCGTCACAATTGAAGAAAAAAAACACTCACAAATAGCATAAACGATTCCTGTTTATATTAAATGATGAGAACACACTGATTCAAGTACTGGGAATGATCGTTTGAGACAGCTTTGAATATTCTTCGTATCATCCTATAATCAAAAGTTGATATATTTTCTCACAATCGTCATTGGCTGCCTTCGCAAAGGATTAAACAAAATTCTACATTATACTTCAGTTGTTCTTGATAAAAATCTCTGATAGTTTTTTCTTGCACGTCCACGAGGGCGCCAACATGAATTTCACTAGTTATAAGTAATTTTCTGGTTCTATCTTCAGATGAGAATTTGTTTGTCATGGCAGTAGTGATTTGGAGTGCTTTTTGATGAATGAACTTTCCTGGGTGTTATTTATAGCAGTCAGTATTTATTAATAACAGCGTCCGTCGACCGTTTCATAGAACTCGCTTCTTCCAGTTATTTAGTGAATATTGTCTTCAACAATGAACACTTCTATTTAGAATTTGTTCGTTTTGAGCAAGTAATATATTTTAAAGAATCAACAGAGTTTGAAAATATAAAAATTGATGTTATAAAAATCGATAAAGTAATACTTTGCCATTTTTTTCGTTTTCATCCATTGTTTAAAAGTGCATTATAGTTCTATATAAACACCTGAAAGTACGGGTAAATATAATAAACAATGAAGAATAAATATAGTAAGTCAAAAAGAATTACTCTTGTCTCACTAACCAGGCGATTACCGTAAATTTCAGACATGCTATTTGAGGGTTAATTTGAAGTATTCACGTCAAAATTTCTTTCAAGCAAACTGGAAAGAGATAGAGTTTTAGTATTGTTTATTATTACCACCAACATGAGTTTGCAATGCCTCATATCACTAATAACGTTTTCCATTCATTGCATTGAAACCAGTGGCGGCCGGTACAGAATTCTATAGGTGGTGCCAGTTAGTAATGCTACAACGATAACAAAACATCGATGTTACCAATTATCGATATTCAAAATGGAAACATTGATGTTAATAAAGCATGAAACAAAAACCACCTATGTTTTTAAACATCGATGCGATGTTTTAAAAATGGTTTAGTAATCTCAAAAGTAAAATTCATGGGCAACAAAATTTAATTTTTCAGTGACCGTGTTTAATAATTTTTTATGAAGATTAAATAAGAAAACAAAACAAAACAAAACAAAACAAGGAGCAAATAAAAATTCTCAATCTCAAAGTCTGAGCACCCACACTCTCAAAAAATTCTCCAGTTTCGTCTCGTTCTTATCAGCTGCTCTCTCTCCAAACATGTTAGGGAAAGTAGTGCCATGTTAGGGAAAGAAGCTGCACAAGCTTTACGATGCTACCAACGTTATTCGTTTTGTGTGCTTTTAGCAGTCGCTACAACTGCTTTAACTCTTAGCAGTCGGCCATGTTAGGTTACTGGTCATGGACCAGTTATTTTTCAACTGTTATTAATAACAGCTATTACGAGTCAGCTGTTTTCGTGATAACAGCTATTGAAGAAAAGCTGTTAAGCCCATCTCTAATCCAAAACTGCCAACGGGATAAGTGGACTCCGAGTAATAGTTACGGCTTTGTGATGTAAGATTTCTTTATGCAATGTTATTATTTCGTTATGCCGTGTTTGTCAGTATAAAGAAAAGCTATTGTTGTCGTGCGTTTAGTTATATATATATATATATATATATATATATATATATATATATATATATATTGTAATAATTTATTTCACTCTTGCTACCTATCCTATCCGTACGTTGGGCGGCCCATGCAATAAATTCACCTGCTCTGCCTTGCTACACGGCTATACTTCTAATATCATACATACGTATACACACTCCTCACTTCAGCTGACAAATAATCACTTACTTATTATTCCTATTTATCTTTAAACACAAATGGGCGCCTTGTCATCAATACACACTTCCTTTTCAACCTACTTTAGCTCTTGCACTCGCGCGTTCGCTAGCTAACTCTATGCTATAACTTCTAATTCTTTTTGGGCGTGAATATGTGACTGCCCTATACAGGGCTTCAAACGAAGTACCTATGCGCGAGCGTGCGAGTCTGCGTCTAACTATATGAATCACAATACATTCTTTAATGGTTTACTGATGAACCCGAATGTGTTCATCTCAATTTATATTAGTTCTGTCGACTGTTTCTTTTCCTCTGACACTTCAAAATGACAAATATATTGTAACGAATATTGCGTCATCCCCCGGCGCCACCCCGAGGTGCCTGTGATCGCGGGTTACGTCATCTGCCGGCGACCACGAGCTGCCCGTGAGCGGGGGGTTGCATCACCTGCCGGCGGATTACTCCAGAACAGTCGCGGCGTCCGGAAGGTTCTGGATTGTCTTGACAGGTATAAATACGCGACGGCCGGCGACCGCGAGCGAGTCTCAAGTCCGCAGTGGAAGCTGAACTATGAAGTGTGTGCATCGCGGTGAATAACAGTGCAGTGATTGTGCTCTGTGACGTGAACCGTGGTCAGTGCATCGACTGTGGTCGGTGACGTGAACTGTGACCAGTGCATCGAACTGTGATCAGTGCAGTGAACGTGGCCATGCTTAGGACTGTGCGAGTGTGCGAGAGGAGTGTAGTGTAAATAAATCAAGAGAAGTGTAGTGTAAAATAACTGAAGAGAAGTGTAGTGTAAATAACTGAAGAGAAGTGTAGTGTAAATAAATAATCAAGTGTTTTCAGTGATTGTGTTAAGAAACAAAATAAACGTTTTTGTGAAAATAATACGAGACTTTTAATTCACCACCTAAAAACGTAACAATTGGTGTCAGGTGTGGGGTATAACGAGTGGTGAATTAAAACATTAATCAAGATGAGTTTCACAAAAGTTTTACGGATCTGAAAGTGGCCGAGTTGAAGAGAGGTTAGAAGAGAGGAACAAGACACTTCCGGAAGAAAGCAATATTACAAGAACGTCTTCAAACCGATGAAGGCAGCAGGCGAGGATCAGAGATTTTTTTCAGACAACGGGAACTTTTGACCTATCCAAAATATTAAGAAAAGTTAACAGAGAACCAAAATTTAAAAGGGAAAATTAACAAAAATTCAAAATTTTAAAAAGGGTTAATAAAAAATTTCAATTTTGGGAAGAAAAAGAAAAAAAATAACTAGAATAAAAAATTGGAGAAGAAATTGAAAGAGGGATAGAAAATTTTAAGAACGAAGAAAATGGAAAGAAAATTAAAGATAGATGAGAAAATTTTGAAGAATGAGGAAAATTACTAAATCTGTTAAAGGCTAAAGTTTTACTTAAGGGAAAAATCGAATAAAACATCGTGGGAACCACGGGAAATGGCACGAGGGCCCCTGGGGGAGCCACTGGAAAAACCGAAAAAACCCCTACTTTGATGGCACTTCTTCATGGTCGAATTATTTGAAAAATTGGGGTGCTGAAGGGAAAAAGGCTTGGCACAGATTTCTGGCCCCTGATTTTTTTTGCGGGTAACCCCGTGATATTCTAGAGAAAATTTGACCGATGGCCCAACTTCGGCAAATTGTAAAGAGACTGGAAACACGGAGGGGAAAGCCACCTGGAAGACAGTATTTTACCCAGCTGGAAATCTGTTGAGAAGCCTGGAGAGAGTCTTCAAGAACTGAACTGATATTTCGTCTGGCGCGCCTTTGACCTGATGCCCAGGTTCCGCAACGCACAGCCGTCCGGTGCTTTTAAAGCGTTTGATGCAGAAACACAAAAGCATTGAGACTGGCAAGACAAAAACCTTAGTGACGCATTGTCAAGATAATTTCCCGGTTGAAAAAAGAGCATCAAAACGGACGGACAGTACGAGAATTGCAAACCGGCGTCGTCTTATGAAAAAAATTTTTGGGAGGAAGGTGGAGGTTGGAAGCAATTTACTGGAAAAAGGCGACAACCTCATGTTGGAATTGTGGAGAATTGGGGGCCGTAAAAAGTCAGGGACCGTCCACTGAAGCAAAAAGGAGGCAGCAGTCTCGAAACCTACCCCGGGCGGGAAAACTAAAGCAGGTGTGAAGGGGGCATCCATCGACCTGTCAAACAAAGCCCCCCCTTTACGAAAACACGTAAAGTCCATTCGACACCGTTCGCAGCGTTTACGTAGATGCTTTGTTAAAAAAACCAGCGTCTTATTTTTTGGATCTGGTGAAACCCAAAGCATTATACGCCCCGATTTCCAAAATCTCACATATGCCCAAAATGGAAGTTTGAACAGCCATGGTGACTCGGAATGTTGTAGGAGAGATGGATGCCCTTTTTTATTGGAACTTTTGCTTTCAGTCATCGTCTGCTGGTCGCTGATATAGAAAAAGGGCAATTTAGGAATGGATATTATGACGACATATGGGTGTCAGCTGGTTTTCGCCCGGTGTTGAGACTCAACGAAGTGGAGGTGATTCTACATTCACGTAACAACATTCCCTAAATGTAATTACGGTTGACGACGTAACTTGACGGAGCGTAGGAGATGTTTATAGAAGCGTCCCCTGAGGGCGACGTTCCAGCTGGAGATTGCTATTCGGGGAAACCTAGAAGTCACGATGAAGACATTAGTCGGGGAAATTTTAGGGGCCCAAAGACGGGTCAGAGTGAATGAACAATACCTGTGAGAATAATGAACATTAATCAATCCTGTTAATTTGAAAAAAAGGCAGTGTTTGGGAATGTTCTACGGTATCCTCGTTTTTTCAGAATGTGAACCCCCGAACCCCCCACCAAAGGAATTCCTGAACGACTGCAGAATCTTTACAGAGGCATGAAAAGGCTTATCTGGGGAAGAGTGTCATAAGGTGAAGACCCAATACGGGGGTCCGAGTCTTTGAAGCAGTGACGGTGTAAAAGGAAAGCTATATTTTCGTCAGAATAGACACCGAAATCCCCACACCGATTCGCCAAGCTGCTAGAAGATTCCCTCTTCAAGACGAGAAGAAGCAGATGAGATTATTAAAGGGGGATGAAGAAGGATGGCGTAATGAACCATCAAGCAGTCCGGGGCTTCTCCGTCGAGGTAAAGAAGAAAGACGGGCGATCGGTTCTGTGTCGATTTCGACAGCTCAAAATGTAACGAAGAAGGATAGCCATCCATTCCCCCCGTATTGAAATTTGGACACGTTCGGGGGCCCAAAGATCTTCTCACACTTGACCGAAAAGCGGATATGGTAAGTGAATTAGTCCCAGAGATCGAGAGAAGACTGCATTTACCATCGGATCAGGTTTGTGGCAGTTTACAGTAATCCCCCGGACTGTGTAATGCCCACCCAATTAAAAGATTGAGGGAAAACCGTGTTAGAGGTCTGTCGGGGAGACATGTTTTGTCTCCCTGACGATTAATTGTTTTTGGGGAAAACCCAAAACCATTAAAACCTAGAACAGGTGTTCAAGAGGTTGGAAGGAGAAACTTGAAATGCCCAAAGAAATGCCATTTTTTCCGGAAGCAGGTGAATTACCTTGGACATGTAGTATCGGGCACGGGAGAACCGATCCGAGAAGGTTAAAGCCGTAAAGGAAGGGCCCGGCCCCAAAGGATAAACATGAATTGAGAAGTTTCCTGGGTCTATGAAAGTTTTCGCCGCTATGTTTTGGGATTTAAAACATCGCGAAACCGCTGACTCAGCCGAAAAAAAGGTTTTTGTTTATGGGATCAAGACGCCAACCCCTTTCGAAAAACTTAAAAGCGCCATGCTGAGTGCCCCCATATTGAGCTATCCATACCTAAAGGGAAATTACTTGATACTGACGCAAGTAACGTTGGTATTGGGGGTATTATCCAGATACAAGATGGACGAGAGAGAGAACGTTATTATAGAAAGTGCACGCCGAACGCAACATTTTTAACCCGGGTTACGCGGGGGAAACCGTTGCACACAAATATCTCTACGGTAAAGAATTTCTTTTGAGAACGGATCATGCCGCTTTGAAAGGGGTGCTGAACTTAAAACCGGAATAATCGCCAGATGGAAAAGATTGCAAGAACACCTTAGAATAGAACATCGAAGCGGAAATAGTCACGGGAAAGCCGATGTTCTCCAGAAGCCCTGCCCCCAAACTGCAAAAATTTTTTTGTCATGCGGAAGAGAAGATGTGTCCACCCTTAAAGGGGCACTGTCGTAAGACCAATAACCCAGAAAACTTCAGAAAGATGAAAGAGGAAAATTGAAACATGTTTAATTGGAAAAAAAACGGGGCAGAGACCAAGTTGGCGAAATTGCTGTTTCTTCGGTAAAAACAAATTTGGGGGCCCGTGGGGGTCGATTACTGGAGGGAAGGGTTCTGAAAAGATTTTGGAAAGTGAAGACGGTCCAGAAGAGGACGCAGATATTGCTACCAAAATGGGTCCCTAAATATTGGGGAAGGCGTGGAACTTTAGGAGGACATCTCGAAAACGAAAACCTTAAAAAAGGGGGAACGATTTTTCTGGGTTAATTACAAGCAAGATGTAAAGATTGGTCAAAAGGGGTAAATTTTTCTCCCGTAATGGACCCATAAAAAAAGAAGAGCGAAGATGAGGAAAAACGTTGGGGGTCCCGAAAGAATTGCCATTGATTTATTTCAATGTCAAAGATGGAAATAAATACAAATCGTGGCTATGGATTATTTTTGCAAGTGGGTTACATAACCCTACCTAACTGCTATCTCCGAAGTCTGGTTAAGGAATGGGGGCGATTTGGTTCCACTGGGTTACATTCAGATCAAGGACGGGAAATTTTAACCGCAGTGTTTCGGGTGTGGAACTTCGGAATAAGAAAAAAGAGAACAACAGCCCCACATCCCCAGTCAGACGCAATGGTGGAACGCATGAAAAGAACAATAAAAATTTGCGAAGGTCGGCAGATCACCAACGGGCTGGGACCAATACATATCTTTTTTTCTAGCCACCGCTCATCTGTTCATGAGACAACTAAACGCCCCCAATATCCCTTCGGCCGGGGAAATACGTCTACCATGATCTAATTTGGTTGTAAAACTAATGAAGAAATAGCCGGTGAAGACTTTGTAAATGATAAAAAGGGAAAAAGGGCGAATTTTAAACCAGGTGGGGAAAGAATCCAAACGCAAGTGACAGGATGAAAGACCGGTATGACATCAAAGCTGAAGGAGGAGGTTATCAACCGAGATATGTCTTGGGGTTTTCCCCAACGACGCCGGGTTTGTGTCCAAAATTACAAAAACAGTGGGAAGGACCGCCCAGGTCGTGAAGAGGATAAAGTGTTTTCTACTGAATTAAAAAAAGCCGAATGGAAAAACCCCGAGTCGTTCATTCGAATCGGGTGGCCCCGACACCGGGTAATGAAAAAGATGAAGAAAAAAACCACGAGTTTGTGAGTGACATGCAAAATACATTTCACGGTTTATGCTTATATAAAAGCATCAACGCATGGGGTAAAAATGGAGGGCAAAGGGGTCTTTTTCGCTACCCCCGGAATATGCATTGGCGCATTGTGTCGCCCAGGGTTTGAAAGACCAGAGGTTTGTACTGTATTCAAAGAAAATACGGAAGGATAGAAGAATTAAAGAACCAACAACCAGATATTGGGAGGTTTACTGACGACGCATCTTTTGTTTTTTACCTTTTCAAAAAAGTAAGTTATATCACAAGGCATCCAGAAAATCTTTGGGCCTATTTAATTAGCCCAAAATACTGCGACAACGTCCCGAAGGTTTCCGTCAAAACTAGGGGTGTGGTTTTTATGGACTGAACTAGGAAAGTGAGAAGATGTTGGGAAATACTGTTCCGGGACACTGGGGTTGATCTTAGTCTGATTACCACCCTGGAATGTCGTCAATCCAAAGAAGATAATTGATGCCACTTCTTCAACCTCCCAAATGCACTAGAGGCTCCAGCCAAGTATCGGAATTTCCAAACGCGCCTGGACGGATCGCAACTAAGGGGGGGAAACGAATATTGCTCATCCCCCGGGGCCACCCCCAGGTGCCTGTGGTCGCGGGGTTTCGTCATCTCCCCGGGGACCACGAGCGCCCGGAGCGGGGTTGCATCACCGCCGGCGGATTCCCAGAACAGTCGGGCGTCCGGAAGGTTCTGGGTTGTCTTGACGGTATAAATCGCGACGGCCCGGGGACCGCGGCAGTCCCAAGTCCGCAGTGGAAGCTGAACTATGAAATGTGTGCATCGCGGTGAATAAATGCAGTGATTGTGCTCTGTGACGTGAACCGTGGCGTGCATCACTGTGGTCGGTGACGGGAATTGGGCCAGTGCATCGAACTGTGATCATGCAGTGAACTGTCCCGGGAGGACTGTGCGAGGGGCGAGAGGAGGAGTGTAAATAAATAATCAAGTGTTTTCAGTGATTGTGTTAAGAAACAAAATAAACGTTTTTGTGAAAATAATACGAGACTGTTAATTTACCACCTAAAAACGTAACAATATATATTAGCTAAAGTACCCGGCGTTGCTCGGGTATTTACTACTGTAAATTATTATACAGGGGGAGAAATTCAATCTTTTCATGCCCTGCGGTGGGACCTACCTCCATCTCTTCCATTGTATCCCTTCTCCAACCTTCTCCCTGCCATGTTCTGCCCGGCCACGCCACGATAGCTGTCTTCTCTTGACCCCCATTCGGATATTTCCGGTTTACCTCGTTCACTTTTCCACAAATAATTACATTTTTCTTATTTGAAGTTCCAGCTTCTAAACATTCACTTTATAACTAAAAACAATAAACAAATCTAAACTACAAAATAAAATACTTGTAGACTCACATGTATAATTTTGTGGAGTTTTTATAATATTCCAACACTATCTATAAATTGTCACGTTGTAAAACTTATCCTATTTTTATATTTTTTCTTCTATTGTATTCATAAAGAAAGTTTTGAAATTGATCTGTCAACTCGTGACCTTGAAGGGACTTACTGTTTTAAGCTCTGTATAACATGCGGAAATTCATGCACAGGTTCGGTAGTAGGTAAATCATTAGTAATAGTTATAGATGTCATAACGTAATTGATGAATCATAATCATAAAAATAAATGAAAATACTTGTATCCATTAAATATAACCAGTTAATTGGAAAAATTCCAAATTATCAATAATAAATTGACAATGCACTGAGCCACATAACAAAACAATATCATTATTTTTCTCAAGTGATAAAGAGTATGGATCCTGAAATATGAATAATAGAAACCAAAGACTCCCAGATATTATTTGCTTAGACAAAAATATTTTTAGACCAATTAATTTTTGCTAATATTTTTGAAAAATATGAAAACTCATTCATTGGAGAAACACACACTGTTCAAACTTCCTTCGCAATTGAAGAAAAAATTACTGGATGGACTGAGAACATATACACATTTTCCATTTTACCATTTTGAACCTAAGAACTGTGTAAATAGTCAAATTGAGAGTCCTAATGAACAGCTGCCCTACTACTTAGAGAATTATTCACATTTCTCCCCTTCTTGCAGTATTATTTTCAATGGGGCGGGTGAGCTTCAGAAAGTCGATCTTCCTCGAGTAGCCGATTCAACATTTTAGTAGACTACCCATCTTTGGCATTTGTAATCTGTTTTGAAATTGTGACACTCGTTTCGACTAACAATTAGTTGTAAAACAAGACATTGTTTAGATTGTATACGATATCTATATACTGTACATTGTATATTACTGTATATTCTGCACAGTATATTATTGTACTTTTTAATCTCTCAACCTACCTCAATTATTAAACACTTTCAAACTCATATTATTTCTTGCCACTTTGTATATAACACGGGCAAAGAGCAATACCTGATCATTGATATTATTTACCACTTCAGTTAAGGGGCGTTTACACGGAGAGAGTTTTCTCTCCTAACTTTCTAACTAACTAATTGGTTAGGAGACACGTGTAAACACTCAGGAGAGCGATCTTCTCTCCGGAGACATGACGTCACAGGAGATCTCGAAGTTTCCAGGAGAGAACAGTGAAAAGGCTCTGGTACCGCTGAGAAATCGTATCTCCTGGTTGATAAATAGTATTCAAAGAGAGTTGGAAGAGTTTCTGCTCTGTTGGTATGTATCCATGTACTGGATCAGCCTTTCTATGTCTGTTCGTAGTTCAAGTGTCCGTGGATTTTGGATCTTTGGGGAAATTATACTGGGGAATTATAAATAAAAATGACAAAGAACTGTATGTATTTCCAGTAGCCACAAACCATAGCGTCAAATTATATAAGTAATAATTATTAAGTATATAAGTAATAATATTATTAATAATTATTTAGTATATAAGTAACAAAATTATTAATAATTATTAATTATATTAGTAATAATTAATAATTATAATAAATAATTATTATTAAGTATATATCGCCAAGAAATACATTACCGCATGATGGTATCTTGTCTAATTGTTGAGATTTTTTTCTAATGACAAATCAAATTCTTCTCGAGTTAGACTGCGAAATTTTATACAAAAATCTCTTTGTTTATATACTTTTTAATAATAAAAATTTTTAAAAATAATAATAGTTAATAAAATTAATTATATATTCCTTTAATAAATAAAACTCGAGTTACGAAATACTTGTGGAATTTGTAAAAACTATTAAAAGGGCGTTCTCTTCATACACTTGCCTTTTGGTGTAATGATTCTACTATCAAATTTAACAAATTTCAAATCATTCAAAATAAATTCCTTCCAAAATTTGCATGCTCCTAGTTTATATCAATAAACAAATATACAGATAATTTAAATTGATTTTCAAATCGTTTTACTAACTGCACAAAAGATTCTATAACAAATTATCAACTTAACCATGTTTCAAAACTTTACATTAGGTCAAAACTATTTTCTCGAATACGATGAAGTTTTCCAATAGTCAATTAATTTTTTAGTCCTCCATTAATTAAAACTTGTTTTATTTTAGTAATCCCCAAAATTACAATGCAATTGAACAGGTAGTAAATAAATATTTTTATCAAAATTCTCTTCCTCAATTTCTCCATCAGAGTTTTATAAATACTAGCTCTTTCTTGTAAAAAGAATACCCATACTTGTCTCTTTCTTTTCTTCCTTCTTCAAAATTATTAGGGCACAAGCACCCTGCAAGATCTTCCATTCAAACCCTCAAACTGCTCGCCGCTGCTCATCGGCTGCTTATTCAACATGGCGGTGCCAAAGAACATCTAGAGACATTTGAATCAAGGGCAGTGGAGGCTCTACCATAAGGTCACATGGTCACGTGCCCCCCCTCTTATAAAGAAAAGTATAAGTGGACTAAAATCCCTGTCATGTTATCGAGTAAATTCCCTTCTGAGAATTAACTTTAAAGGTTTTCATGGGCGATATCGATACTATTTCTCGCGCTGACTTCGAGGTAGTTGTGCACAGGGCGAAGTCCGGCTTCGTGACCAGCCCTCCTGTTACAAGCTTCCCCCATGTGCGCGGAAAGGGAATCTCATGGCCTTCAGGGTCACGTTTTGCTGCAAGCGCCACTGATGCACAAACCGGCTCGTAGTGTCTTGTTGGGAAATTTTTTCATTAGATCACTTAAAATTACCATGATATCACGTTAAATTTAAACCCCAAAATTGTGGATTTATTTCGTTCAAAAAAACCATTACTACCATTCAAACGTGGGAACTGTTGACACACATCTGCATTAAAAACATAGAATGACCCAGATAACTTTTGAGGTTGTATTTTTCATTTGCCCCCTTGACACTTTTTAAACTTTTAAACTCGAATATTGATAATGATAATTTTAATTAATTAAAATTATTCACAGATTATTCGTTTATAGAGAACATCTTTTTTTAATTCTACGAAAAACGAAACATGTATTATTGAACAGTGGAGAAGACCGAGACGGGAGGATTGGGGAATGAGACAACAAACAAAAAAAAGGAGAGACTTGATCAGAGTTATTTTTCATGTTGGCTATTCCGACAGGAAATCTTCGTGCCATTTTTGGGAATTTTAAAAGGGCCTGAAACGGCCTGAGTCTAGTGCGAGAAATGAAATGCTAATCAGCTCAGGGCGCTTGTAACCTTGATAATATCAGCAGCTGTGAAATGGAATAAGTTTTTTTTGGGAGCGTCTGCGTGTTTACAGTTGAATTGTTTTCTTCTCGTTCAGCTGAGGGAGAAACCAACGGGATTTTGAGGATTTTCAATTTTAAAACCCCAAAAATTTAAAATGAATGAAGTGATTTAGGAAGTACAAATTTAGGTTATGAAGACAGGATTTAGGTAAGAATTAGGGCCACCGAGGCCTGATCTGGTCATCAGGCTTGTAATGTTTAAAAATAGATCGCAACAGAACATTTAATAAGTCAGTGTAGGATAAATGGGTTTGGGATTTGGGGATGTCCAGTAAGTAATGCATTGTTTTGCTTCCATGCATTCTTTTTGGGGGGTGACGAAACGGGGGCCCCAGAACGGTATTAAGATTTGAAGATCTCCGGATATATGCAAAAAAAAAACGCTATTTCAAAATATCAAAATAAAAATGAATTTAGCTGTTCTTGGAGAGTTAGTATCAGCAAGAATTCAATGACGCATATAGAATTCTGTGCGTAAACATAATGAACTTGTGATAAAAAAATACATTCTGGGTCGCATTGTTGATTTTAATTGTCAAGTTATTGAAGTGTTTGCCAGAGCCAAGGAGAGGAAGATGAATTGCTGTATAAAAATTAGAGGTATTTTTCCAATGCTTTGATGTTGCATTAGTTTTTTACGAGTTTCTGTGCCCTACCTGGTCGGGAAGTTAGGACCCGCCACTGATCAAGTGAAAACAGCAAGGAGATACTTTTCCGGAGAGATCTCGGGAAAGTCTCCCCCGGGGAGTTAGGAGACTCGCGGTTCGGGAGATATTTTCATTCGTGTAAAGGCATCTAAGAGAGTTTATCTCCTAACTTCAGAAGAGTTAGGAGACTTTGTCTCTACATGTAAACGCCCCTTTACGGTATTCTTTCAAAAGTTCACATAGGGACATTACATAACCTTATTCAAACCCCAATGAATTTCGTAATAATTCTGGACATTGATGAAATCAGTAGTAGATCTCTGACGTCATCCTCTGGTGCGCAGCTAAACTACTTGGCATTGATGCACTCTTGAAACTGTGATGTAAAGCTAGGCGAAAAATGTCCAGAAAAGTAATTATTTTTAAAATATATTACTGTTTATGTTTATAAATCATAGCCTATAGTACTCCAGGCCTTTAAAGAATGCTACAAAAGTTTCATCGGCATTGGTTCAGTGAATTCAGAGATTACCGCGCTGCAAGACAACGCACTTCTGTCTTTATATATTAGTATACACACACACACACACACACACACACACAACAATGATAGTGCCCTCTGATGCGCACACAAAACAGAACATAGCAAACAAAACAATAACCTTAATATTAAAACAAAAAAATGACAACACACTGAAAATTACATGCAGAAATACATTCATCCACACGAATGCGCATTCTGTCGTTTGAAATTGTTGACCTCTTATTCTATAATGAATTAAAGAACTTGGTCTTCGTCAGATCCCTTTTGAAGTTGCAAAAAAAAATATATCAATCCATCATTTCCCTGATACCGGATGAACATTGGACATGCGGCGCTTTTCCCATGCGTCCGCCTATTTGTACACCCGTGTACGGCGATAGTACCATCTCAGTTTTCCACCAATTCCTAAGACCATATATCCATAAATTTCAATAGTTAAAAAACCACTACGAAAAGTTTTGCGATGAAACGCAAAGTTTCTACATTTAAAGTTCTCGGGGAAGAAACACTGTTCGCTGCACAAATACAAATAAATATTTGAAATTCCGGAAGAGACACTGTTCTTACCAATAAACGAAAATACTTGTATTTTTTATTCCCGAGCACGCAAAATTTTCGTGTTGTAAATATGCAAACAAAATGTCCGCGACCATTGTTCAAAGTGCAACCGCATAAAATTAATATTCGCGTCGTTTACTTGTAAATTATTCGCCATTTTATGAATCCATTGCCCTTTTGTTCGCATCAAAATATCTAAAATATTTTCAAAGTACATTTCGAACAATAATTTTAAAATTTTAATTTCGCTAACGCGGAGCTAGTGTCTTTAAGCGCACAACAACGTCTCATCATCTTCTTTTAGCATTGTTGTTCATATTTTAAATAGATTTACATTGAACAGACGCGATATCTGCCCATTGCCACAAACAAGATTTCAAAATATTTTTATTTTCTTTTTTTAAAAACGTTTTTACGCCTTGTCACCGGTTCTCAATACTGTCTATAATTTCTCTGATTACTGCACATCTTTTCCCCTTTCATTGCCTTATTTCATTATATATAGTATTTTTAGTTCGATTTTTCGTCGTGACGTCACTACGACGCGTCTCTTTGTTTTAATATGTATAATTAATTTTACTGTTCTATATTTAATTTTAATTAGCTTTCTAGATGTTTCCAAAATGTAATTAGTCTTGAAATTTTTCATAAATTTCTGCCCCCTTGTTCTATAAAAATTCCAGCCTGATCTCTTCAGGCGTTTTCGTAATATTTATTAAAAACATATTCTTCTTCAGCTTTTCTAGCAACAATGGCTTCCGTGCGGGAAAGTGAAATGTACGATTACAATTATTTCGAAATCTAGTGAACCCCTGGTCCGATTTTGCTGATTGTTCTTTCTTTCGATTCTAGAAATTATGCTTTATCGAATGTTTATATTGAATTTCCCCCTTTTCCGCGCATTCGGTTAATTAAAATGCGGCGGGTGCGTCTTCGTTTTTGAATATAAATTTTAACATTTTATTGGGAAGTCTTTATTTTGGGAACAAATAAATTACGGAATGATTGCAAATTCATTATAATATATATATATATATATATATATATATATATATATATTGAAACGCACCGGGTTTTCCCCCCAAAGAAACGCGAGGCATCAAGCAAGAACACGGCAGAACGGTTTCGGGGGGCACCTGCCAGCCAAGAAAACGGTTACGAGCGGCGAAGGGTGGGCGGTTTGGTCCAGAGCGTGAACGACGCCGCGAGGAGGCAGGCGGCCGCCGGCGAGGAAGGAGTATCTGGAGCGTCGCGAGCGAAAAGCAAAATAGTATCGCGAACGAACGAGTGCAGAAAGATTAATTGACGGACAAGGGGTTGATAACCATCAATAGTCGATCGGACATATTGCCAAAGTGATAGCTGCCATCTGGAGTAACACAGATCAGGAAGATTACGCCAGTGGGGGCAAACCTGAGAGTCCCCGGCCGCGACGCTCGTAGAGGAAGAAGTAAACGGTAAATATTTCTTCGATCGATAAGATCGAGAGACAACAGTGATTCTGGATTATATGAAAGAAAAGGAAAGACCACCAAGATATTGTATCATTAGTGATTGTATCGAATTAATAAATAGTTCAGTTTATTTTGTTCACGGAACAGTGGTGTTTGATTAATAACCCTGAGCCCATTCACGAGAAAGAACACCTGTCCCTTACAAAAAATTTATTGAGAACAAGGGCCTACCCGGTACGTCACAGTTGGCGCCTGAACAGTATGGACTCGTGTATTTAAGAAATGTGGCTCAGGGGATTAATTTAACAAGGGGGATTTATATAGTGTTGCAATAAATTAAAATCAGTACTGAGAATTCATATAATTGAGGGAATAAACTAATGACTTTGGGAAATTTAAAAACTTGTGTAATAATGTTAAGAAACATAACAGTTTGAACAGGGAAAAATTGAAATAAAACAGTGTGCAGTGCAGTTGCTTATGGAAAAAAAAGAGAAATTTATTTCATTTATGTAAAGGTAAATACTGTTGAGGAAATATAAGAATTATAGAAATATTGAAGGGAATGGTAATTGAATGTAAATGTTTTTTAGTTAAATATGTGGTCAGTCAATCCAGAAAACAGTATGCAGAGTACCTATTATGTATGTGTAAAGGGAAAACAGTGTATTAATATTGTGTTTGTTAGAATAATTATTTGTGTACATGATAACATACCATAGTTAAGGAATTGTTTCAATATTGAAAGCAAGGAAATTAGTAGAATTTGTAGGAAAGGGAATGAATACAAGAGAAGTTAATGTAATTTTGTTGTAAATTGTATATGCTAATTATTTTTAGTATGGGGATGAATCTTACAAGATAATTGTCAGAATCATCTAAAAGGAGTATAGCCCAGGTGGAGGGGGATTGTTTATTAGCAGGAATGGGAAAATAATTAATAGTGAAGGGAATTAATTGATTTGTTGGAATGTTGGGGTAATGTGAAAAATGCATACAGTATATTTTTTGTGTCATTGAGGGAAGCTGTAGGAGGGGGAAAAGAGACTGGATTATTGTTGTGAATTTGAATTGAAGTTGTGTATGCCAATGTTTTCAGGAATTTTCCAGAAGTGTTATTTGTATTATTTTGATAAGTGATGTGTTTATGAGGGGGATTTTTGTGTAGTGAATTTATTTCTAGGTGATGTTAACATTTGTCAGAGAGTGGATATTTGTATGTCGTATGTGGTAAATCTGTATAGTGAAAAATTGGGTTCTAGTAGACTATACAAATGTGGTTTTTTATGCAAAATTTAAGACGAATAGTGTATTCAGCTAATCCCTAGAATCACTGATAGGTCATTGTTTCCCAAAACAATTATGGGGAAATTTGATTAATTAAATTGAACAGTTCAGTAGTAATGCGAGCGTAGACGAGCTTGAGGGCGGTATGGCAAGCGCGGAAGCAGGTGCGATTGAGAGGAATGGGAGAACGATACGAAGCGCAGCTGAAGATAAGAAATTAGATTGCGACAGCAAATGGAGGCTCAAAGGCGACAAGAACGGAATGAGAAGATAGAGTGGAAGACCTGACGAAGGAATCGGCGTAAAGTACGTTCCTGGATAGTAGAATCTGGAGTTGGCAAATTAGAGATTACCGTCACATTTCGTTTTGATGAAGAAGTAAAGTCACATCAATGCCGACAGAACCAGGTAGCAGGAATCGTAAGTCAGGAACACTACAAAGATAATACTGTTGATTTGATGTTGATAATGAAAATGATTAATGACTGACTTGATAAAATGGTGAGGAAATAAGAGAAAGATCCAAAGCAGTTTGTATGATTAAACGAATTGAGAATGGCAGAAGAACAAAAGAAGGTAATCGAGGAACAAGAGAAGATCTGAAAGCGAAGCAATGGCGGATTGAAGAACGGATTGAGAAATTAGCGAAGAACAGGATAGAAAGGCGGAACAACAAATTACGATGATTGAAGTTAAACAAAAGAAGGTAATCGAGGAATAGAACGGAAAGTTAATGGAGGAAATTAAAAATGAACAGGACCTATTAACAAGCAAATCGAGGAAACCCAGCAGAAATGAAGAAAGAGCAGCGGAACAGGTCGAGATTCAAAACCAACTATCGCCAGTAAGTTTTGTAGAGCAGGATCATTGTAAAGATAGAATCCCAGATTGACAAATTGGGCGGGAGTTGAAAACCGACCTACATCAACAAACTAGAGGAGAAGATCACTGCACAAAGTAAAGGAGGTGCGCAAAGGAAGAAGACACAAAAATGATGGCGCAAGTAATTAAAGAAGAAATAAAGGAGATATGGCCGGAATGCGAAGCAAAGAGCATCATCCCTGCAATCTGATGTGGAGCTAATCAAAGAACGCCGACGACGCCGATCAGTGCGTAAGTGAATAATTTAATTTCTTACGCCTCCGAAATCATTGAAGTTCTCGGAGATGGTCGAGAAAACCCATGCGCCTTCATGCGGGCAGCGAACGACACTAGCCGTGATCAACACACGGAAAGATGGGTCCAGTTCTTGTATTTGATGTTGAGGAACGCCTGACGGGCCGACACTTTGATGTACCGGGACGCTGAAGAATTTAACTGACCCCGGCGAGCGGTATTGGGAATGGATGGAGATTCAAATGAATGTAGTTAAATCTAATGAATGGCTATTATACTCAGTCGATGGAACTCTGCGGGAATATGCGATGCAATGTGTTGAGAGATTGTAGGCAATTACGTCCCCTGCAATGAGTGATCAAGAATTATGTAAGTTTATTGACACGTCAGTTTCAAATGATCCAAAAATAATTTATAAAGTTCGAACCATACCAATTTAGAGAGCTTTATGAACGCATTAGAGGATATGATTAACATCATAACACTCAAGAGAATAAGAGGGAAGGGAATGTGAACGCAGTAAGAATGGAACCAGTCGGGCAGACAAGGGAATGGGTGGGTGGGCAGGCACCAGTGGACGGACACGAGGAGCAGGAAGCATGGCAATCGGAAACTGAGGAATCTGGAAGACTGGAGTGGTGGACAAGACCCAAACTGTCGAGAAGAAGAGAGAGGAACGAACTGAGGTGCCCAATCAATCAACACTACCTGGTCCAAGCGGAGGACAGGGGAAACATCTTTAAAGCCTGAGATAGAGTCTGTGGATGACAGTAAGACCGCTGATTTGGAAGGCGGGAAGAAGAGAGCTGAATGTGGTCCTATCACGATTCAGCCGGCGTCCGCGAATCACAACCAGGCAGAGAAAAAGTTCAAAGTTCGCATGGAGAAAATGTCCCACGATCAAAGCGTAGAATGCGAAGGGGTGGTAATGAAGCACTGGTTGATACTGGATGTAATGGCAACAGTTATATCAGAGAATTTCAGTCGAGTTGATTGCAGCGAAAGCGGCGCAATGCTTGCCCATGAATAGGCGCATGTGATAGATGCCACCAGTTAAAGCCGTTTACTACGAAACAAAGCACGTTTAATGCCAAACTACGATCAGAAGTACGGGAAGTGGTAGCTCTAGTAGTAAAGAAGTTGTTGTAATCCGATGATTATAGGGAGATTTTTATCCGAACGACGCGCGATTATTGATCTTGACTACGGAGTGGTAGAACTAGGGAAGCCAGAGAATCGAGATGGATATGGGAATGGAGAGGAATGAGAAATATGTACGGGCGTGTTATTGGAGGAGGGATAGAAGAAAGATTGAAACAACAGGTTGACCAGATAGAGCATTGCCCAGTAGAAAACTAGCTGTTAGATCACTGATAGAAAATAAAAAGGGTATTTCAGAAGAATCAAGTAACTTAATTGATGGATTTAATTCCGTATACAACTTATGGTGATTACACTTTAGGCAGCGAAACTACCTGATACCGGCAGTATTAAGCAAGAAGTAGCAGAGTTGCTGGTAATCCATGGTGATGACGGCACATTGGTGAAAGCAAAGACGTCACACGAATCCCATTATAACGGCAAAGAAGGCTGACGAGGATTATGGATTATGCTGATGCTCGGTGGTTAAATGGCGATGCCCATTTAGGATGCAACTTGTTTGTGGGAAGAAGCATTACAAAGATTTGGGGGTAGTAAGGACTTTCTGGAGTACTAGATTTGCAGTAAGGCTATTGGCAAATGCAGGTTGCTGGAAGAAGACCAGAAATATACGGGTTTCATCTGAGGAATATGCTGGCGTTTTGTAGAGTACCGTCGAAGCATGAATAGCGGAGCGGCACTGATTCAGTGCGATGTCATAAGGAAAGATGCAGAACTGAGTCACAACGTAATGGATGATATTGTCCTGCAGGCAAGATCCATCGAGCAACACTTCCAAGATTTGCAAGAACTGCTCCAGATTCCACAAGAGAACAACCTGGAAGTTAAATCTGAAGAAATCAACGGTTCACCAAGAAGATTGAATCCCTGGGTACGTCATATCAACTGGAATACGCATTAGACCAGAAAACCGCTGAAGAAATCCGAAACTTACCGCCACTGAGAACGAATAATAAAGGCGCGCAGGTTCATTGGCACATGCAATTATTACTCGAGATTTTGTCCAAATGGTGGACGTTATGTGTATCCGTTCTACCAACTGCTAAAAAAGGGTCAAAATGGAAATGGGATGACGCCTACCAGGAGGCATTTGATAGAGTAAAGATATATTTTATAACAGGCCGCTGTATAGCCTAATTCTGATTTTTCAAAAGCATGTATCGGTCCAAACTGACAGCAGCACTGGGATTGGGGCGATGCTGTACCGGTTATCGATGGCCAAGAGAGAAAATCGTGCTCATTATCAGCCGAATCATGGACCTGTTGGTGATTCTCAAGACGGGTGGGGGCCACCATAGTAAAAAAAAAGTAATATCCAAATTTGCCGCATCTTGAAAGGACGATACTCAAAGTACGTACTGACCATCAAGCATTAATCGCTTTTTGGAGTAGATGCCACCTACAAAACGCGATCGGCTACATCGATGGGTGATGGCACGCAAGATAATGGCCCATGATATAGAACATTGCAAAGGAATCACAACCATTTCCGCTGGACTTAGTTAAGCCGCAAAGAGCCAGGAAGCTAGATACGCCGGGCTGAGAGAATTTGCGTAATGGTGGATCGATTTGGGTATATCAAGCATCACTGTTGGTTTGATTGGAGAATTGAAGTAATATCATAAGAAAGGATGATGAAATCTACAAGGTAGTAGATTTGCCATGACAACTAGCTGAGACGACGATATATGGCACTCAGTAGAAATCAACACTGCTGGAAAGCAGGTACAAGAAGCAGTACTGATCAAGACCAAAAGAGAATCCAGACATGGAGGATTTGGGTTCCATTGAAATTGAAAATTGGTGAATTAATTGAATCTGTGCATTACGTCATTGCACATCGTGCAAGAAGATATCTAAACAATACAAGCTTTATGCTATTGAAGGGAATGAGGAGGCAAATTAGGAGTAGCTGGCAGTCACGCATTACGTGGGTCCCAAAGCCAAATACTCCCAACTGCAATAAGGATGCAACATGCATCACATTACCAAAAGAGAAAAACGAGTTGGCTGCGTTGGACACATGGGACTTTGCCTCGAACGACGAACGGGAATAATACTTTGTAATCATGATGTCTTCTCGAAGTTCGTGCAGTATATCCAGTGAACAAAATTAACTCAAATAATTGCTTGAAACTCGTGGAAAACATTTATTTAATGTGCGATGTCTAAACAGATATTATCTGACCACGGAACGATGTTCAATCATGAAAGGTGGATAGAGGCACACAGGCATGGGGCTGATACTGATTCATTCTATCAGAGACACCATCAAATCCACGAACGGGATAAATGAAAGAACTATCCAGACCATTTAGAACATACTTGTAATGAGAATCATGGGAAGTGGAATGATGGTACCGGATATCAAATCGTCATTGAACCAAATTCCCGCGAGGTGGCCATGACGCCCTGGGAATATTTCCAAAGGAAACGCCCCACATACTATACGCTCTGGAGAGAGGAAGTCACTCAGAAGCGACCACCAAGACACGTAAGTCAGATACGTCAGGAACTTAGTGCAAGCGGTAAGGACAGGAAGGCAAAAGCAGTTAAGAAACATATGAGTTTCACGAGGATTCAGCACACAGCATGCCTCAAAGCTCTCTAACCTCAAAACCAAGGTTATGCAAAATTTTTTCCATTATATGAGGGGACCGTTCATCATTGAACAGATAATAAACCCAAATGTGGCTAAACTTAGTCAACGAGATAACAGAGAAGGTGACATTATAATTTTTATAAATTTAAGACCTTTGCCTAACAAGAGAAATGCAATGGACAAAGAATAGACTATTGGTTGAATTTTTCCGGAAAAATCCACAAAGAAGGGGGAGGGGTAATGAAACGTACCATGTTTCACCTTCCAAAGAAACGGGTTAGCGAGGCATCAAGCAAGAATACGGCAGAACGGCTGTAAGAGGGCACTGCAGCCAAGAAAAAACGGTTACGAGCGGCGAAGGGTGGTCGGTTGGCCCAGGAGCGTGAACGACGCCGCGAGGAGGTGCCGTCTCATTACGTGTCGGCGAGGAAGGATTTATCTGGAGTTGCTCCAGCGAGTGAAAAAGCAAAATAGTATCGCGAACGAACGAGGTGCAGAAAAGATTAATTGACGGACACCCAGGCTGATAAACCATCAATAGTCGATCGACATATTGCCAGCGTGATAGCTGCGCACCGAGTAAATACGGCGATCAGGAAGGATTATGCCGTGCGCGGAGTAAGCAACCTGAGAGTCCCCAAAGGCCGCCGACGCTCGTAGAGGAAGAAGTAAACGGTAATATTTCTTCGATCGATAAGATCGAGAGACCAACAGTGATCCTGGATTATGCGGAAAGAAAAGGGTAAAGACCACTCAGATACTGTATTTCATTAGTGATCGTATCAACTTAATAAATAGTTCAGTTTATTTTGTCTACGAACAGTGGTGTCGGATTAATAACCCCGAGTCTATTCGACGAGAAAGAATATCTGTCCTTTACAAATAAATTTACTGGAGGAATGTTGGTCGCACCTGGTAATGTCACAATATATAGTGACGTACGATGCGTTCTTAAATAAATTTTGTTTAAAGGCAGGTACTACTGATTTGTGAATGGGTCCTCTTGAGGGTTCGCAAAGCAAAGCACTGAAACATAGGTTGCTGGATATCAAACAATCACCGACACCAATGGACTTCGTACATTAGTCCCCAAACTAGTTGTAACCTGTCGGTACCAAAACTGTAAACTGGAGGCCCTCTCACACATTTCCACTGCCAACAACCCGCTTAGTCTTCCTGGGTGATAACTGCAGGTACTGGTCCACGGCTACCCTGGCTCGGCTAGGCATCCTCTCGGCCGGTCGGCCACTTGGGAGGGGCAGAACGAAGATCTTCCCGCAGACGCCATGATGCCCTTCATTGTTTCAACTCTGAGCATTATGGTGTTTTCGAACTGGGAGCAGACATTCACACCACCGAACACAAACGAACTAGTGAATTAATCAGATCTTCTGAATGTGGCAATTTGATGAACGACAGTCTGTTGGTTCGCCCGTTGGTGTTATTGAACACGTGAGAGTCCTCGCTGCTGACATCAATCCTCTTACGTGCCATTTCTTCCGCCATGATTTTCACTTTCACCCTTTCCTGTATTTCACTGTTCGACATTGCAACTTTAGCATCCGGGTTCACTCTCTTACCTCGTTATTTCACTCGTAACCTTACTCTTCCGTCATACAACACGTCTTCACTCAATAGCGTCCTCCCTTCCCCTGACCATCCACACCTCCTTTAACTGATCTCCGCCGGTCTCGCCACCAACATTCATTTCGAGGTCATCACACCAACCCGCCCAACGGACGAATATAAACGATCAAACAATTCGGCGCAGAAATCTGGAAACAAGCTGAAACAGACGAAATATAAGCTCTGAATTTCAGCACACGCAATGCGCGCGCCATTTCCACAAAAATCTAACTGATCTGTTTTTTTCTTTCATGCTGGTGTGATCGCCAGATGCCCGTAAGGGCAGGAATGGCTGCACCGCGGCAGAACGTACATTGCACTCATGCAAACACAAAATTGCACAAGCATACACACTCACACCCTGCGCTTCCCATGGACTGACTCGCCACACACCCAGTCGTCTTTCCGCCTGCTGCGCCTGCGCTATCTAAATCTCACTTTGAAGAACGCGCGTGCTTCCCATCACCCTCCTCCTTCTTCTTTGGATTTTCGTGCCGTAAAAATCCCATCACCTATGTCTACACTCTGCTCCAATGATGTTTTCAACACCATTCACCACTCTCCGCACACCAGCTTGCTTTCCAATTCACCATCACCCCACACTACTCGCCATGTCAGTGCCTAGTTAACCCAATCACAGCCTCTTGAAAAATCGCCAACTTGGATGACACTCATGGTCAAATGCAAATCACCATGGCTGACACCTCATCACCCATGTCTCATCTTGTGTCTCTCATGCTGCTGTTTGTGCAGGGTGGTCATTGGAGGCTGTGAAAGTTGTAGTGGGCTCATAAACTCTGATGCCCTCATCTACTAACTCTGGTCACGTTCCGGCTAATCACCTGGGGTCACCTTCTACAAGGTCGCCCAAGATAAAGTGCAATATTTCAATTTGGTCTGGGGTTCGAAACTTGGGGACCTGTAGTATACGGACTGCCTCTGCAGGTAACCTGATATGTCTTTTTGGTTGAATTTTGCCTCCTTCTTCTCCATCTATCAATGTTTGAAATATCCGGGTCCTGCAGCCACCTGTCTTCCCGTGATATCTCGGTCTCTCCAATGCGTAGAGGATGTGGTGGTTCTCTTGCCCAGATGCCCTCCCACGGCGTGACGCCAGTGCTAGGTGGGACGGTTTAACCGATCATGCCGAGAATCGTTATTCCAGTTTCATGATCCGCAGCACACCAATATTAACGTGGCTAATTTTCATTACACGCCCAGCGGGCTGGATTGGGGTGTATCACCGTTGAGGATTGACACCGCCCCATTCCCTTGAACTTCTCCACCTGTCGCTGGTAAACATTATTCGGTGTCAATTAACATTCATGGTTTTAACAATCTGATAACCTTCAGACAGTTTCACTTCAGCATAAAATTGGTGACAGTTTCTGAAATGACACTTTATTGAATAAAACTTGAACAAATTGAGAAACGTCTATGATCATGGAAGATGTATTTAAGGCCTTGATTTGTTCGAGTGCAGAAAACCACACGTGCCACGCTGCCAGACTGTTCTTCTCCTCCGGTAATATGGGGCTGCATCATCCATCACTCCTGTTGGGGATTGACTTCAAACATGCGGATGGTGCAGAGCTTACTGGCACTTTCTCTGGCTTGCTCCCATTCCCCTTCCAGTAACATAGGGACTGAGCGGCTCAGTAACCCCTTTCTTTGCGCCGAAATGCGCTAGTGATGTGCGCGAACGTGATCAGCTCGTATGTTGCTCCGGAACTCAAATTTCCACTGGTCGTTCCTGGTTTTGGTTGCACCGCTTCCTGCACTATCTTCCATCGGTCCTGTTTCGCTGAACGCAGCGAATTTCGCGTCATATCGGATCGTCCTGCTTATGAATCTCATCGTCTCTCTCTTGTAAAATTTTCGAGGTCATCCCAGTCAAACAGGAGAGATCTCGAGATACCCAAATCTATCGCCATCACATGAAACTCTTTTGCGTTAGCGTACCTGTTCTCCTTGTCTGGTTCTTTCTGCTCAGTAAATCTGGCAAATGGTTCTGATTCCTTTACAATGTTCTTCAACTTCAAATAAGAATTTTGCAATGCTAGCGCCCAACGATGTAAACTGTCGTTTTGGAGGTGGCACCTTCTTCGAAATGTTAAGGCTTGATGATCCGTCCGTATTATAAAAGTGCCTGTATTTCAAGTACGGTTTGAATTTTGATATTGCTCAGATTATAGCATTTGCTTCTTCTCCGTTGCTGAGAATCGGAGTTCGGTCTCTTGAGTGTTCGACTGATAATGGATACGATTTTTCCTGGTCATCAATAACTTGATATAGCATCTTAACTTTTACAAAAGACCTGGGTACAGACCTTGTCGAAAGCCTGGCTTACGTCGAGGAAGAAAGCAGAACAATACACTGAAAAAGTGAAGTGATCATTTCAGTGTTTATTTGTATGGTGTATCCTTATCACCTCATTGCTAAAAGTGTATTAGATCTGTTGGTCCCCTGGTGAAGCGTTGACCATATTAAAGCTAGAAAAAAGGAATTGATGCCGATGTTTTAATATTTATTTGTAGGATTGAAAATGATTTGTTGCCAGTTTATTAAAAAAATGTTTACGGCTATGGGATAAGACAGGCAAACAATATTACCAAATCGGTTTTACTAAGGGTAAATTATTATGCTTATGGTATTATTTGTTGTTATGGTATTAAAGGTTTTCTTTTAGTTAACTAAATATGCTCATTAATTCATGAAAAATTGTTGATTATTTCAACATTAATAGCATGCGTGCAATGAAACAACTCACTACCAATCAGAATTCAGGAAAGGAGACAAATCATTTAATTAAGACACTTCAATACAGACATAGTTAAGGTATTTTCAGTAGCCCGTGAAACATGAACAAAATGTACATCACAGATTATGTATTAATCGGTAACTCTTCTTGAACGATAGCTTGGAGAAATACCTGTACGGTGGGGGTATTAGTTACATCGGGCACTAGATGTTATGAAGCAATGCCAATCTCTGGAATATCAGTCATGCAACTTTCTCAATAAAATGAGTTCTAATTTTCACAGGGTTCGAGGTATCTCCTGGGATGGATCTGGATTTGCTTTGGCCATTTCTTAGATATTGTTTAGAAAATACGATCAGAGTTCTCGGTTTCAACAGTAAATATATTTTCTTACGCGCTACTGAAGATGTGTTTGGAATGTTGTCTCAGTGCTCGCTGCGAGCTTTAGTCTTCAACTGTTCATTGCTCTAGGGAGGGAAGCAAGATTATCGTTCAAGAAAAATTGCGGCCTACAACAAGTTAACATTAACAACAAATGAATAAAACTAAATTAGAAGTAAATGTTCATCTATTTGACTGATGGAACAACATAATATATTTAACGTGAATAAATTAAATGTTTTAGAGTAAAACATTTGGTCTTGGAATTACGAAAGTAAAAATGTAAACGTGAGGTATGTTTACCAGTTCTAAAAGTTCGCTGAGTAGTAGGTAAAACTACTCTGATCCTGGGTTTATGATGCACGCGATGCACTTATAGTGGAAATACATGGGTTGGTTCTCCGGTGCACTGATTTGAGGTGGTTCTGCGCATCACCAGCTTGCGTCACAAACCACCATGACAACAGTACGGGCACTTCGTTTGAAAAGCCAGACCGACGCTGGCCGCCATGTTGCATGGAGCGAGAAGTGTTGAAAGGCATTTGTGAGTGGTGAAAGGCAAGTGTTGAAAGGCACCATTTTCATCGGTAACCAACCAAAATAACGCGGTGAAGCCATGCGAGATGCAATATTTGAAAGAAATGCTTCATAAATTTATTTCAATGTCTTCTAACGATGTGATAATTTTAGTATCTGTTTGCATTTAAAATTCACGCTAATATTGTGACGAAAACTGGGTCTGAATCTCATTGGCTGAAGTCGGATATGCTGCGCAAGAGATTCTCCCCAGGTGCACCTTAGTCTAGGCTTCCTCAATTACTGTGCCTTGACGTAATGCGACTTTCTACCAATCGGTGCGTAGGAATGTTATCGTTCACCAGACAGGAATCGTTTATATTATTTTGAGAAACGTTTTAATTCATTTCAAAGTGAGTGTCTCCTTTATAAATTACCTTTTTAAAATAAATTTATTCGTGTATATGTAAAGAACATAAATAACATATATACACCAAATGATTTTTAAAGATTATTCGCACAAAATGCGTTGGTAATTATGCGTTGGACAGACTCAAGAATGTTTTACGTTAACGCGAGGGCCGAAAACCCAGACTCGCCCTCAACATGGACACGCGTAGCGAAGCGTCACAATTCCACAGCGTGAACGAAAGAATCACAAACTGCATTTATACCACGGTGTAAGATATACGTGTGTTAACACTTTATGGGGAAATGGGGAAATTATGGGTAAATTTTCTCAAGTCAGTTTGAGGCTAGTTCTTCACTTGTCGGTAAGGTCGGTTTGGGCATTAGCACAATCGGTTTGGGCATTCATGATCCGGCGTCTCGCGCATTTAGTATTTTCTGATGTTTTCGTCGCAAGAAAGGGATACTGGTCACTGGACACACATAATCGAAGAGACGCTACTGTAAATGTATTGGAATCTTTTAAGTAGTATTATGAAGTCTGACGGAGGTGTTAAATTTTTGAAATGTGTTTTAGCGAGACCCATGCATATTTGCAACTATATGCTTTAAGTACCAAACAATGAGGATTTCCATTTAAAACGAGGATTTGAAGTTATAACGACAAAGAAAAACCAAAAGGATTACACTTACTATTAGTCTATATCTATCTGTACTAATCATATCTATATCTATCTATATCTATACTAATATATAAAGACAGAAGTGCGTTGTCTTACAGCACGGGAATCTTTGAATCTACTGAACCAATGCCAATGAAATTTTTGTGCTAGCATCCTTTAAAGAACTGGAGTACTATAGGCAATGATTTACAAACATAAACAGTAATATATTTTAAAAATAATTACTTTTCGGGACATTTTTTGCCTAGCTTTACATCACAAGATTCAAGAGTGCATCAATGCCAATAGTTTGCTGCGCGCCACCAGAGGATGACGTCTGAGATCTACTATGATTTCATCAATGTCCAGAATTATTAGAAATTCATTGGAGTTTGAATAAGTTATGCAATGCCCCTGTGTGAACGCTGGGATTTGTCAGATGTAAATATTGGTGGAATATTTGAAAGAAATCCGTAACTGAAGTGTTAAAGGCGTCAATATACATGCATTATCCTTAATCCGTGTTATGTACAAAGTGGCACGAAAACATTGGGTTTGGAAAGTGAATTGAGGTAGGTTGAAGAGTATAAAGTACAATAATATACAGTAATATACAATGTACTATATATAGATATCGTATACATTCAAAACACTCTTCTTTTACAGAAGTTTGTAAACTTTAATTGTTTGAAAAAACGCGAGTGTCCCAGTTCCCAAAACAGTGCAATAGATGGGCAGTCTACAACATTTTGAATTGGCTACTATTTACACAGTTTTCATGTTTAAATTGTAAAATGGACAATGTATGTGATGTGTAATTAAGTATGTATTATAATTATTGGTATGTATTATCTATGCTGTTGTTTTGCATACAATTGCTCCCAAAGAATGAATTCACTCATCTTTTCTATAAAAAATAAACAAAAATTAATTTATCTAAAAATATTTGTCAATAGCAAAGCTAATAAAAAGCTTGGGATTCCTTTGTTTCTATTATTTAATTTCAAGATTCAAAATATCTAGCAATTCAGATCAAATTATGAAGCTAATACTGTTTTTTTAAGTGGCTCAGCACAATGTCAATTTATTATGTACCCGTAATGTTTGTGGATCAGTATTGTTCTCATGTTTCAGTGGTATGATGAATTGATTGTCGTAAACAAAAAGTTTTTTCATGTAATTTAAACATATATTTCTGTCGTTTTTTGAAAATAATTATAAATACTGGCAATTACGTTTCAGTATAAATATTTTCATTTACTTTTATGATTATGATTAATCAATTACGTTTTCAAATCTACATCTATATTCCATATCTATTTTCTAGCGTCTCCGTACAAGAATTCTGTCCCTGCAAGGTCACGAGTTGACTGATCAATTTCAAATCTTTCTTTACGAATACAATAGAAGAAAAAATATAAAAAAGAGTAAGTTTAACAATGTGACAATTTATTGACAGTATTGAAATAATATATAAAACTCCACAAATGCACGAACGCGCGAATCTACGAGTATTTTATTTTGTAGTTTAGATTTATTTTATGGTTTTTACTTATAACGCGAAGAACGTTTAGGAGCTGGAACTTTTAAAAAAATGTATTTTTTAAAATGGAAAAGTGAGCGATTTAGACCGAAAACTTCCAAGTAGAGGTCAAAAGTAGACAGGGCTTTGGGTGCTTGGCCGCGCAGAGCATGGCAGGAAGAAGCAGAGAGAAGAAGGGATACAATGAAAGAAGTAGAAGTAGGCCCCGCTGTAGGGAATGAAAATATAGCATTCCTCTTTCTGCCTAATAATTTACTGTAATAAATGCCCGAGCAACGCCGGGTACTTCAGGTAGTCATTTGATATTCCTGTTGCTCAGCAGTCAACAAGTTTGTTCTTCGTAACAGTACAAGTACAACAACAATACACATCATTAGCTCTCATTGAAAACAATTTAGTGTAAATAATAATTTTCTAGTATAAATAATGTTTTGCATTTTGAAGAAAATCTGATGAAGTTAATTTTTTCTTGTTACTGATGCTCATGTACACATTTTGCAATTAATAAATTATACGAACTAAAGTAATGTCACAAATATACTACGTTCAGAACAAACAGAACAATTTTTGGGGTCATAACATGAAATTAACACAATCACGATCTGATATGATAAAGAAATTCTTCATCAACAGAATAATTTATATTTAGAACCAGCTAGGAAATATCTTGCAAACAACAAAGAATTCAAAACCAAGTATGATGGTTATAGACCCATTCTCATGAATTTCAGCACAAGACACTTTCCTTGTACAATATGTGAAGCAGCCTTCCCACTACACAATTCCAGCTTGTCTGCAGCTTGTAATTCATTCACAACATCAAACAATGTATGTAAAGCTGCACTAAACGAGAAATTTTTCTTGTCAAATAAAATATTTAATTCAATCTTTATCAAGAATGAACTACACATTTAAAAATGTATATTGCAATGAGGTCATTGCTAGTCGCCGGACCCAAAACTTCCCCTCTGTCACGCCGATTAGAAGGTCTCTGATTTGACACGGTTCAGCGCAAGACGCGCGAACGCGTGTCAGGAGCTCTATTCAAAAGATTTACGACTGGGCTGGGATTGTCTCCGGGGACAGCACTTCTGGAAAAAGGGCGGCCTGTCCACGTGCACGGCTAGGCACCGGAACAAGTAAATTATAGAGATCCCGGCTACTGTTTGCTACCCCTGCAGGACCCATATAAGCATCACGAAGACAGCAGAAAGGACTGCTTTGTTCATCTCCGTGTACTGGCCAAACACAGCACAACAAAGACCACCAATCAGGCGCCCAGAAAATGAGGTTAATTTGAAAATCCCTTATCGGCTTCCGACTCGCGTCGAATATTCTGAAACTAAGATTTCGCCAATAACATTCAAAATTCCAATCACGTGAAGGGCGATGGGCGAAACTAAGAAAAAGAGTGGGGATGCGACGCAGGAAGCCTGAGAGCGGCGGATTTTTGAGAAGACGGATAGAAGGCGAGAGAACGAAACAGAATTGAGACTGCTGTGTTGAGGAGGTAGTGGGTCGACCAGCGGAGTGCAGGCCGCCCAGTATAAAAGCACAAACAGGAATTTATTCCGATTTACGGGCCGGCGCCTCCGTAAGGAATGATTGTGCAGCCGAGTCATGAGGCTGGCCTGGTGAGGAATGGTGGCGTCAGACGGCTTCCTCCAATAACCACCGATCGGAACCAGGAGCACTAGCACTGCACGCATTGCTGCTTCCGGTGCTGCGCCTTGCCGTGGTGCGGCTCGCGACAGCGACTGCTTCGAGGACGACTACGGATGTGCAATCATCGAAAGAGGTGAACGAAAGACTTTCATTTTGTACTAATTCCAAAGACATTAAAAAGGAAAAGAGTCATTTAATGTAAATAACATATAATTTAGTTTAAGAGGTTTCCCTACCAAACTGTATTATAGAAACAAAAGCAATAAATGTGTTTTTGCCATTCAGGTGATTGACACAACGTTACAAAACTTTGTAATTATTGTAAAGTAGTGGTAGTAGCAAACCCAGTGCATGCCCTCATTCAAGAGTGCCCACCCTGAGGTTCTCGAATGCCGGTGCCAGGTGACAGGAGTGCCCGTTTGGCCCCCTTTCATTGATAAATTTAACGCGCACACTGTCAGCTGATTACCGACGCACTTCGGTGTGACGGTATTTTCCCTTGTGAGGTACCCAGATCGGAGCTGCGCGCACTGCGCGCATGCGTGGTTGCCGTACGGCAGGACGGGTTCATCACAATATTATAATTCAATTCTTTATTTAAATATTAATAATATTAAATTTACATATATATTTTTTGAAATAATTACAATTTAATGGTTGACAACTTTAATGTCACATAACCTCATTATAAACAATGTAATGTATTTTAAATATATTCATAATTTCCAAATATTGTAATATACATAAATTTCACATAAGTAACTTATATATAGTTTACATCTATTGCAGAAATATTACTTTATTATTATTATTATTATTATTGAGTTTACGGGCGCTTCAACGGCTAAGGTCATTTGCCCCTGTGTCAAATAGTTTTGTCCAGTGCACAATATTGCAGCGCCAAGCTAACAAAAAAAAAAATCTTTAAATAGAAAGCAAAGAAAAACTGAAAAGGAACGTATCCTAATAAAGGGTTTGGCAGAAAAATGCCAGATAGTTTTTTAATCTCGGCTAAAAGCAAATAATTGTCATTATATCTTCTCTCAGATAAGACTGTACTCTCGCAAAAAGCCAAAACGCTTGCAGAAAGAAGATTCGTCATTTCTAAGAATCTCCGCTAGGGAGCTAGTGATGCCTTCAACGGCTATCTTAACACATTGCAAGAGAACATGCTCCACGATAAGATCTATTTTGCAGTATTCGCATATAGGGGTGGGTCCCCGTGGAGGAGTTAACCGTGGGAGAAATAAAGTGACCGATCCGGAGGCGTGTTAAAATGATCTCCTCGCGCCGAGCATCACGAGATGAGGAAGTCCAAGGATTTATGGAATCCTTGGACTTCCTCATCTCGTGATAGAGCTTTTTATAGCGGATAGAGCGTTTTATAGCTTAGTGTCTTCCGTGGGGACTGTGACGTAATTGTCTTTGGAAATGATGGATTCGGCAAAAGTGCATGCAGGTGGTTTTTGAGGTAGAGAACTTGAATCCTGTTTCATCGCTCCCTTCCTGCAGTTTGTTGACAGTTGTAGCTGCTCTCAATAACTTGCCCGCTTTTGGAGGATCAAAGAATTGCAAAGTCGTCAACGAACAGTGATGTCTTCACAGGCTCCAGAGTAACTGTTGCAATACTATTGATAGCAATGGCAAACAGAGTGGCGCTCAAAATCGATCCCTGGGGAACACCGTTTACTCACTGGTGACTAGAGGATAACTCTGTCGCCACGCAGGCGGACGCGGAAAGATCTTGATGACAGAAAACCTCTAGAAACAAAGAGATCCGTCCCCTAAGGCCCCAGGAATGCAAGGTCATTTGCTTTCTAATATATCGAAGAAAATTTCTACCAGGTGCTGACGTAGCACGAAAGAAATGGAAATCTGCGTAGCAAGGGTGACTAAGTGGTCTATGGTAGACCTGTGCTTCCTGAAACCAAATTTGGGAGAAGTGTAAATAGGTTCTTTGTTCCAGGAGACAGACCAGACGTGTATTTACCATTCGCTCTAAAAGCCTGCACACAGCTTGTGAGCGAAATTGGGCGGTAACTTGAGGGGATTGTTCTGTTCTTTCCTTCTTTAGGAATTGGGAGAACAATGGCCTCACGCCAAATCCTTGGTACTGCATGTTGAGCCCAAATCTTGTTGAAAATGCCGAGGAGAAAGGAACGGGCATTTTCAGGTAGGTGTTTCAAAATTTGGTTGTGTATCTGGTCTGGTCCTGGAGCAGAATATTTCACACAGCAAGGGCACGGAGAGTTCGTCCATGGAAAAAAGGCATTGTTATCTTCTTCCACGCGACTCTAGAAGTCTAATTTAAAGTTTTCCATTTTTCTTTCCTTTTTTTGAAAGCCAGATGGATAGTGTACGGAGCTGGAGATGTGTTCGTAGTGTGAGGCCATTTCTTCAGCAATTTCTTGTGGAAAGGTTAGGAGATTGTCATTTACCATAAGTCCTGAGATAGACGGCGAAGGGAGTCTTCCACCGATCTGCCGGACCTTTCTTCACACTAGTTTAGGAGATGAACGGCAAGAGAGTGACGAGATGTAAGCTCTTCAGGACGCAGCCTTACTTTCCCGTATCGTTAATCTAGCTCTGGCTCGGGATCTTTCATAATTTATTAGGTTTTCCATGGTTGGGAACCTACTAAGTTTTGCCAATGCCCTCTTCTGATCACGGACCGCGGTGGCATAATCAGCGTTCCACCATGGCACATGGGGATGTCGTGCATGGCCCGGTGACTTCGGGATGGAAAATGATGCCGCATGAAGGACAGCGTTATTAAAATGGGCAACGAATGCATCGATGTCGTTTGAGGAGTTTTCCGATATTCGTTATTCTTTCTTGAATGTTTCCCACTCAGCTCTGTGGATTAGCCATCGAGGAGGGCGGGCAACGTTCAGATCGGGAATATCGAGGTTGACCCGAATGGGAAAATGGACACTGCCATGCAGGTCGTCAAGGAGAGTCCACTCGAAGATTATAGAAACAGAGGGACTACAGAGAGCTAGGTCCACGTATGATTATGTGTTAAAAGCTACGGAAAAGTGTGGTGCTTTGCGAGAATTTAGGAGAATTATGTTTGGCTATCTATGATATTTTCAAGTAGCCTGCCTCTCGTGCACGACCTTGTGCCACCCCAGGCAGTGGCTAGGCCCACATAAGAAAAGTGTGGGCACCTGAGAGCACATCTTCTGATTCTTTCTGTGACATCGACTTGTCGAGGCAGGATATAAACGTTGCAAATGGTAACAGAAATAGTTCGGAAATTCACACGAACGCAAGATATCTGGAGAGTGTCTACTTATGTCTACTTCTTTAGATACCAGAGAGTCTGTGATGAAAGTGGCGACTCCGCCATGGGCGCGGAGGCCATCGTCTACGTCTTGCCTGTAGCAACAAAAGCCGTAGAGAGAGGAGGCTTAGAACGGAGATGTGTTTCTGCAGGCAGATAACCACGTGTCTATGCAAAGACATTATTAACTTTAAATCGTCCAAAGAGTACAAAGCCATTTCACGACCGAAAGCCAGCGATAGTTCTTAGGTTTTTTTATTTTATTCTAGGGTGGATTATGTATCGGGTTCTTTTTTTTCTCTGTTGGGAGTAATGGTTGGCTCAAGCGGAGTTCCTCATTCCCTGCAGAGTCATCTTTACTACTGCTAGAGAGGCCGCATGTATTTGGGCACCACGTCCTTGAGAAAAGGCGACCTAGATCTAGCAATAGAGCTGGTCGGCCTCGGCTTCTTGGATGCGTTTGAGTGTTTGTTGAAATATTTATGCTTTGGTTTTCGTTTTGTTTCAGACTGGACAAGAGATTTGGGATAGGCATCTCCGCCGATGTCATAAAGGACACATGACAGGCAACATCGCGCGAAGTGGAGGCTTTAGGCGTTTGGGTTTCAGAATTACTTTCTTATGTTGACCACGTTGTCAACGAAACTTCGAGCAATGTCCACGTGGTTTCGCATCTGGTAACGGCGTCGTGCCTCCGGAAAGGAAACTTCTCAGAGACCCTGATCTTCTGAATCTCTTCTCTTAAGGAAATGGGGCACTGTTTGAATTTGATGGATGTCTTTCACCAGTTCACGCACTTTGCCTCTGCGGAGCAGTTAGAGTCATTACAGCCTCCTTCCACAGTGCAGGCAGACGCGGCGCTTATGCAGCGAGATTGCGTATGGCCAAACATTGGCATTTAAAGCAGCGCAGAGGGTTCGGAACATACTGCCTGACAAGGAGATTACAGAAACTACAAGATTTTTTCTGGTAAAGATGAACGGTCAAAGTCAGTATCAGAGTTGAGGAAGAAGTGAGTACCCATTTACTCCACTGAACCTGCAAATCTCGGACACCATATGGTTCGAAGAAAGCTTTCAAATTTTCTTCCGATTCGGTTGAGAAGTCTTACGATTTACCACACTCTGCAATGGTCGGGGGGGCGGACACATGCACCTGGAGGTCGGCTATTCTTTTAGGTCAGTGATTTTGCTGATCTGTTCATCAGAGCGACATTCGAAAAGGATTGCTGGTTTCTTGACGAACCACCGACTGAAATTTGCCAAACTTTTCGATTTATTTGGCAAGCATGATCGCTGACACTTCATAGTTTCATTATCTCTTTACATGACATGACGAGAAAGCGGGGCTTGGCAGGTCTGTCAGATTCATTACAGAAAAACTCAAGATTTACCCACGGAGCCAACAAGGGACACTCCGTCGGTGTGCCAGGGTTGCCACGAGTTTATAGTGGAGGGGTTTTCACAGCGCTGCGCCGCCGTGGATCCCGCACTCACCCTGGAGTTCAGTACAGACTCTAGTCCAAGCCTGTTGATCGGGAGAGGGTTAGCCCGACCGCCGTCAGGAAGAGTCCGAGCCAAAGCAAGTGTATTGAGACCTACAAGGAATGCTCCCCCAAAATACGTAGGAGCACGTATCCCTGGATGCCAAGAAAAAGTAGCACGAGGAGAGTAATTGGGAAACAGAGGCCCTCAACTGCCAGGACATACATTCCCTTCCGACACAGCTGCCATGCACGGCAAACACATGGGTGGGCGTTCAGCATACAGAAGGACCAGTGAAAGAAGAAGGGAAGAAAGAGACAGGATGTTACAGAAGAATGAGAATGTACAATGGGAGAAGAAAATGGCGTATGGAGAAGAAACGCCATCTTCGACCACGCAGGTCATGCTTTGCACGGGCTCAGTATAATTTTTATCACGTTGCAAGTCTTGCATGTAACTATTTAGGAGGATCAGCATTACGCTGAATCTGATTTTTATACCCCAGGGTTGTTAGTCTTGGGGGAATTGAAGATGGAATGATGATCATGAAGGATGAATGAACGGTACACACGAACGGACGAACACAAATAAAACCAAGTCCGAGGCTGACTCAAACCCAAGACCTTTTGGTCAGAGATCACTACGACACTACTGCATTAACAATCACGACTATTATTATTATTATTATTATTATTATTATTATTATTAATATTATCATTTAAACAGTAATTTGCCTGTACTCAATTTCAAATGCTGTTGGATATGTGAAACAATTTATCGTAAATTGCTTTGACAATGAATTTATGAAGAAAATTTACTTTTGAGAAAAGCTCTGTTATGCTAGTAACTTTCATGTCATCTGGTGACAGGTAGAATATCTTAATTTCTGCTTATGTGGGCCCTTTTTCTCACACAGAATATAATGAGTTATGATTGTATCGTTGTCAATCTGTATGCTAAGGTTGTGAATAGAAATAGGGCATGAGTATTTCAATTGATAACATTATGGTTCTGGGCATGATAGACATGGGAAGAAAGTATTTTTTATGGGAGACTCATGGACCAATTTGTGCCATGGTTCTAATAAATTGTTTTTGTCGTTTTAACATTTGTTCCGCCTGAAATTTACTTGCATTTTCCTACAACCCTTGAGTAAAGTATTTTACTGTGAAATAGCCATATTATTCATGAAATGGTTTATACAGTTGTTAGCTATCTGAATTGTATTCATCTATATTTACTTCTATAAATTCCTAACAACTACTCATTTCTTTTGATGGCTTAAAACATAAATTGATTTAGGAAGAAAAAAGGAATGTCTCCATCCTTGAAAGTATTTCTAGAACCACTACATGAACATCATTTCACTGTTTTATAGATACCAATAGCACTATATCTAATTGTAGATGCACAAGACAATAGTTGACAATGGTCAACCATATTGAATACTATTATTGATTGTATATTGTAATTTTTCGACCTGTTCTACTCTTTATTCATTTACGCACCCTATCTTGTCTAAAACACTATGGTGCCCTAGCCCCTACTTTTTTTCATCATAATCCTACACTCATAGAATCTACTTGTTTGGTTGGGCGCCTGGTTTCGTGACATTCTCTGACAAAAATAATATCCTCACTCACCCGTTGCCCGTACCTCAGCTAGCATATCCAAATAGAGCCTACCTGGGCGTGATTACTGTGATCAATCCATACGGAATTGAAATGGGATACCTGCACGCTCGTGCTGGGCTGTTTCTAGCTAAATACAAACAATACTATAATCCAGGTATACATGAGCCGCAATGAGCGTTCATTCATCTATTTGCCCTTCCATTAACAAGTTGTCAAGGCAGCTATTTGCCACCATATATGAATTGTCCCTTTATGGCATAAAAAATTTTCACAATGACATAAATACACTAGATTTAAAACATAAACAAATACAAAACATCATTCATACTTAAAGAACATAAACAAAATAAACATTCATACCGGAATGCGCATTCTGTCGAGACTTTATACTGTTATACTGTTATTTTACTCTTAACTTAATTAGCATGACTTGGTCTTCGACTGAATAAAAATTTATTCCTCTTTATTTTATATATATATATATATATATATATATATATATATATATATATATATATATATATATATATATATAGATTTATTCATGTTTCCGCGTCAACTGTTCTGGTCATTAGTCCCGTTAGTGTAGTGCATGTTTTTTCTCGGGAGATGGCGGTGATCATCCCCCGCTGGATGGAGAGATCCGGTGCCTACTACTGTCGGCTAGTGGGGTTTCCCCGACCAGGAGTCTCGCACCAGCTGGGCACCGCCCCAGCCGGAACAAGCTCTAAGCTCCCGATCGGTCTCCCGGGATATATGGTAGTGTGTGTATATATATATATATATATATATATATATATATATATATATATATATATATATATATAGTGTGTATATATTGGTTCATGCGACTTTCCTGATGCTGCTCATATACATGGCGACACACACTGCCATCGCCTGTCGTCGACCAATGTTTTTGTACACAGCCGTGTACCACTCCATCAAATCAGCCTACCAGTTCTGAAGTCTACGAATCACCATCGAAGTCCCTGTTCAAAACTATTACGGTGCACCTGCACGAACTATCAAGTTCCATAAAAGGTTGCACTCTATCATGCGATCTATCATTTCACGCAATGTTCTTAGTTGCGGGAATATTTAAATTTCGCATGCGACGTATTGTTCTTAATAATTCAAGAAAGTTACTAATCGAGCTCCGTGCATTGCAGTAATTATAAATGTTTAGCTCGATGCACTGCAAAATGGTCGATCGTTTCGCGTTCTACGCGAATGACTGTTTTTGCAATTTGTCCACTAATTGTTCAGATATTTAAAACTTCCATGATATTAAAATGTCTTCATCTAATTAATAGCGTTCTCACATAAACTTCATTAAATAATTACTCAAAAATTTCGAATTTCTTATCACTCTGATACATGTCATGCGTACGTGCGAGAGCTGAACTACACACTACTATCTCTATTTGGGATGTTGATTCTGAGTTGGAAACGTTTTATAAATTATCTCTTCTATCACTGCAAAACATATTGTAATATGTTCATAGTTCTATTTTTTCGGCGTCTTGGGCTTATTACTGGTTTCATAAATTATCAATCTTAGTTAAGAAATGTCACATCGTTATATTGTTCCCTTTTTCCCTTTCTTTAAAATAATTATTTTCGTGTTATTTATCCATGATGACGTCACTCCACTACGTCAGGCGGCGCGTCGTTTGTTTCATTCCCTCACGTAATTAATACAAATTCAATTTATCTAGGTTCCGTGTTAATTTTCCTGTGCCGTGGCTAATTTTGTCATGATACAAAAATTATATTCCATAATTCCAGAAAGTTTAAGTCATTTCATCAAGGCGTTCTCGAGATATTTATGAAAACTGGTTTATTTTTATACTTTTTCTATCACAACAATGGGTTCCATTTTCTACGTTTCTAAACGTTCTGCATGCAATTTGTACCGTTTCTGTATCTTCTTAACTGCGGTTCGATTTTCCTTATTTTCGCTTTATATTTTTCCTGACATTCTGTTCTGAACATTGTTTATTTTGCCTTCACGCTTTTCGCGTTTTCAGCTAATTTCTGAAAATTATATGTCCACGGCGTCGTCGTCTATTGTTTCTTTTGTAGTTTAATGTCTATCTGATGAAATAAATTTGCTTTCGGATCTGCGCGTTCTGGGGTTGTTGAAAACATTACAATATTGTAATTCAAAATATTTTCAGTATCCCATGTTTCAAGAAAATCACAGGAATTAACAATCACTACCTGTAAATTGTATTTCATAAAAATTTTAATAATTGAAATAACATGAGAAAAAATTTACAGAAGAGATAAGACTAGTTAGCTGCTCCATGTTGTCAATAGAAGCCATCTTGCCCCAAAATGTCCAAGTCATCTGCAGCGTACGCTGAGAACTAGCCTACACGAGCTTCAGTTTAGACAGTTTAGACAACTTACCATATTTCTACACCGTGATTCCTACATGGCGGAAACAATTATTTACACCATGATTTCTACAAAAGGGAAATTTTCAAAGTAGTGTATAAATCTTCCGTAAATGATGAATAATTTCAGTCTATAGTTCACAACACAAGAATCGAATCAGGCCCGAGGTACCGTAAACCGGGGTTAACAACAAAACTCTGTCAGAAGTGACTATTTTCCCAATATTTACACGTGTTATTCTTTCCATACCTGTCTTTACTTTCCGGATGAATGTTTTCGTGAGTTTATCAGTTCTAAAATTTTATCCATACATGTTTAGTACTTCCATTTGCAAATATTTCTGGAAACAAAACAATGCAAGGTCCACTAAAATAGATCTTCTCGAAGCAATACTAAGTCATAAGTGTATCCTTCGGATGGTAAAGATGTGCTTGAATTTCTGAAAATTTAAATTATTCTTTAAAAGGAAACGAAAATATTGAACGTAACAGTGTAGAAGGGATAATTGCACTCGTATATGAGAATACACGCTCCTATCGTCGCTCGTTTTCTGAACATGCTATCACGCAATTATCCTTCGTTTCGTCAATTACTTTAATACGTTGCCTGATTTTTTCAGAGCTTTATCCAGCCAACAGCCAGTTGAACTTTACGTCCGATGGGACGCATATTCGACCATACACTAGACCAACACTTGCGGGCCTTTGATCTGGGTCAGCAGAATGCGAGGCCCTCCGCGACAACACATACAAAGTCAAGGGGCATACAACCATGCCCAAGGCGGGACTTGAACCCGCGACCCTTCGGACCGAAGCACTGAGTCGTTACTCGCTCTTAGCTTCCTCAGCCATCCAGATCGGCACCCAAGCCTGCTAAAATAAATAAAGTAAATAATGTAACAAGCTTTAAGATAAAGAGAAATGGCGGGAAAAAAGAATTATATTCATATAAGTTGTTTGATGTAAATGTCTAGTTATGAGTTGTTTTATCATATTAAGGAGTTTAATATTAGACTTGTAGAAATTCTTAAATAAATAAAGATCTGAAAATTATATGCCTTACATTTTTAAAATGTTTACCGCTCATTTTTGGTGTGCAAAAAGATGTCAATAAAATGATTGGTCTCACAGATGGAAATAGAATTTTCATATTACTACAATTACAAAACACTTCTGATCATTCTAACTGCATATGCTCTTACAATAAGTAGCTGAAGTACTCTGTTATTTATTTCTTTACGATCCATTGATTCACCGAGGCTTGAGCTATTTTCACTGTAGAATCTGAGTGCAGTGTCATACGATGTCCGTCATTTTGGAACTGCACGAACCGCGGTCTTACACAGTACAATCTGTCTAAACAGGAACCTGTGCAATCCGGAAACCTGCCTTAACAGGAAAATTTCTCCGGCCCGTGAAGTCGGAATCTGTCCAACGCGGAAACGGAACGATTTGTTCCACAGGGGAAAAATTCATGATAAATCCGAATTTCTGTGAATTGGCAGAGACGCGAGATATTCTTAATGAAATGAATGTATCTACGACGTCTGTTTAAAGTTCTTATCCAAGTGAAATGCGATTTAGACGTGGCTGTCGCACAGAGAGACTTTAGCTGTAGACGTGAATTTGACCTGGGTCTCTTGTCTCGTGGCGTAGCCATACTGGAATTCTCTCGTTCCGACTCTCTGAGCGTGGGAAAGTTAAGGGTATGGCTTTATTCTGCGCATCTCCCTGCCTGCCTGCCTTAACTCCTCGGCCAGAGACACACTGCTCAAGGCCATGCGAGGTATCAGAAGTCATAGTACTAGGACTAGACGCGTTTTGCGTTGAAAGAGACAGCAAACAGACCGACTGCAGCCACTAGGCCAGTGATGTAGTGCATTTTTTGAGTTTCAGTACCAGTTTAACAATGGTTGCAAAAAACCTATAAACTCTAACCTTAGATGAAAAGGTGAAACTTGTAGAAGCAAGAGAAACTCAGAAATCTGTCAGTGAATAATGTTTAATATTAATTTATTGGTGATTTCCATCCACCAATAAATAACCATAAATACATTATATGTTAATGTTATATAATTATATGTAATTACTAGTTTCAGGACGGAAATATCAATATTACAAGTGTCATAAAATGGACAACCTCATAAACGGAAACTTCCTAAATCGGAATTTTTTGTGTTTGCCGATTCCGGCTTAGACAGATTTTACTGTACTTCTGACGGTGCTCAGTAGACAAACTCGCTCTGGAAGAGATATGTTCAGAACACGTGACTTTTAGTTATTCAGAGGACAGCATCGTCGCCTATGGGTGGCAGAGGCAGGCTGCTAGAAGCCGTGACCTATGGATAAACACGACGTAAGTGTCGATTTTCTTTTAAAACGTCATCTTTATCAAGATGTCCAAAATGATGTCCCGACATTTGACGGAAAAGTTGCGTGGAAACCTCAGCTGTGCGCGTAAGCGATTCCTAGAGCATTTTGACTGTATTATGCTGTTGCCGAGGTGCGTATGTCTTATCACATTTGTTATTTACTATGATATTAGCATCCTTTCGGTTTATTTAGGTTCTGCCTGCAAATTTCGTCTTTTCAAACTTACTACATAATGGCCTAATTGAAGTTAATAAATTAATTGATAATGCTGACATTTCGTGAGAACAGATTTCTGTTCTCTCAGGCGACGCACAGATTTCCATTTCTTCTAAAATTGTTTGAAATTGTATCATCATTTTCAACAACTTCTGGGATCTGGAGTCATCTGAACATCATGTATTGAGATATACCAAAATTTTCCTCTCTCTCTCTACATCTATATCTGCTAAAGATCTTAGCGTCCGCTTGCTAAGTAATGGGTCACGATATAATTATAATCATACTCTATAATGGATTATAGGATCGACTATACAGCGCAGCTGGGAATCTGAAATAGAATGTTTCTATTCCTAGTTCATTACTGTTTGGATTGACTAAATGAAAAATCACTTTCTTTTCTATAGAACAAAATTTAACAAAGTTTATTTTTACTTTTTTTTTATCAAACAATTTAATGAATTTAAGTTAGGCCTTTGATCAAGATATCTTTCAATTTACAATTTTACACCGCGGTTAACTTATCTTTTCTTCGTTGATGTCCCTCGTAGACTTCTCAGTCGAAATATCTTGCGATCTTGCCGTAGTCCAAAATTCCAACGAAATCCTCTTCTGCCCTATCCAAGCTGGTCTCAAACTATCAAAATTACTAGTCCGATTACGTCCTATGACATAGTCCCGAACTTGATTACCACTCCGACAAAGTTCCTATTTATACTAATATTGCTTCCACATGAAAATATCTACGATCAGTTCAGAAGCGCCTTTCAGAGCAGAATGAAATCTTCCTGCATGATTCATCCTCGAAGACTTCGTATTAACTACCTTCATTTTTTCATAACATTTGACCGTCTAAACTTCTCCGCCCAATCCCAAAGTTTCTACTTTCGGCATCAACCCATCTCTAATGCATTTGAAAAACAAAAACTACATTGTTTATTCACGGTCGTTGCTATGCTCTAGCTCGTGATATTTCGTAATGCATGTTCCACCATATTGTCTCAAATAAATGTTAATTTATTTTAACGTGACATATCGTATGTCACAGCTTCTCTCTCAAGCTTTGGTTTGCTACAACCAATCTAAATGACAGACTAAAATTGAACATTTCTTCTTGCTTTCACACTAAACGACATTAACACTTTACACTTTGCACTTCACTAGGTCTTGTTACTTGCTGCCTTAAAACTATTTACATTTCCTTCGGAATGTGCCAACAATAACCATTTCATCAGGTATTCTAATAGCCGTATCTGCCTAATATTTGTCCCATTAACTTAATTGAATACACATCACATTAAATTAAACTCCTACACAAACTGACAAAATACACTAACAAAACAATAACAAAAGAAAACTATTACACCTATATTTACAACTATTTACAAATCTCTGTTATGACCAGTATATTTAATCATGCGTGTCGTCCTCATATACGGCTTCATGTTCCTATAGTTATATGTCCATTTCGTCCATTTTCATCATTCAAAATCGCGGCATTCTTGCTTAATACTTTACAAATTCGATAGGTCCTTTATACAACGGAAAAATTTATCAAATAGCTTATCCACTGACGACATTTGAGGTACTCAATTAACACTTCATCACCCTCCTTATACTCGCCTCGAAAGCATTGTTTCTGTTTAGCTTTCTTTGGCTCTGCTCCTCAAATTGTCATAAATTATTCGCGTATCTCTCATCATCTGGGATCCACTTATTTCTGAGGTATCTCAATCCTTCGAAACGATCCTTTTCTCTTTCCTACCCATGTGGACCTCTATAGGCGTGCTTCGTGCTCCTACGGAACATTATTCAAAACATAGTTCAATACTGGAACGGCCTCCATCCATCGGTTATGGCTTTCCGAAATATGAGACTCTAAAGTCAAGCGTGAAATCTCCTTCATAATTCTTTCGCTGGGGTTAGCTTGAGGATTCCGTACCGTCGTGTAACATATTTGGATACCAATTCTTCCCATTTCTTGTTCCCATTTTCCACTATTTAATTTTAAATTATACCTCCGAAAGATTTTGAATAGTTTTTTCAACTTCTTTAAATGTTCAAACATATTGGTAGAGAATAACACAATATCGTCGACGTACATGAGAGTAGTTTCCTTTAGTTCATCCGGTATTACATCGTCCAAATAACTGATTAAAGCCGCGCCACTATTCTTTAATCCAAAGGCCATCCTCTGAAAACTATACGTATTGCCTTCAAATGTAAACTGACAAATTTTGCGATTGTGGTGTAGTCCAATTTGCAGTACGACGCAGTAAATCCAGTCTTGTCAATATCCGAGCTCCTTTTACCTTCCACATCATTTCATCTAATTTCGGCAGTTTTTCATAACGAGCGATGGTCTTGCTATTGAGTTTCCTAGCATCAACACAAAATCTGATCTTATTGTCTTTCTTACGAACTATCACTATTGGGCTTAATACGGTGTCATCGATTGTGGGCTTACATACGGTGTCATCGATTGTTTTATTATACCATCCTCAAGCATCGTGTTTATTTGTTTCTACTTCGATTTTATATACATGGGGATCGGATATTGTTTCATATAAAAGGTTCCTCATCCATCATTTCAATTTTAAATTGATATCCCTACCGCTCCCTTGAACTTCCAAAATATCTCTATATTCACTGACTAACATTTCAATAGCTTCACTAGCATCTATTCCGTTTTCGTCGACCGCGCCCTCCGCTGCCGTGTGGATCTGGTCCCTGGTCTCTTCAATTTGTTCCGCAATATCGCAAATACACATATCTTCGCCCTCCTGGTCTTTGATCCCTAAACAATGTTGCCCTTTGTCACCTCGTAACAATACACTCCTGTACCTATGTCGACCTTGGCGTCACACATTTTAGCCATCAATCCCCAAAATAATTGGACGAATCAAATTCTTCACTACAATTGCCGGAAACTGGAATGTGATCCCTTGAACTTCCACTTCCACCAAATTTGCCGACTTTCGTTTCGATGCGCCTTCCATTAGCTGTCCGAATATCCAAACTCCTGGTGGGTAGCTCATCAATTTTATTTCCCTTTTTCTTTAACTGCTCATACAATTTTTCCAACACTGCACAAACATTAGCACCTGTGTCAATTAAAATGTCTACAGGTATATTCCGAAATATCCCCTTCAAAATTAAACACGTGCTATTCTCCGCCCGTTCGTCCGTATCTTCCCTTAATAAATCTTCCGCTCGATACTTCAATGCTATTCAACTCCTTAAGAACCATCACGCCCTCATTACCATCGTTAAATTTAGTGGCTTGGTATTATAAGCGCGATGCATGCATGGTATATTTCCTAGAACACATCATGAATTCATTTTCTAACTGATCAATCTTGTCCTTAATGTCCGAATATATTTCCCAGATTCAGATTCTTGCACCATTTTAATGTTTCTAGTCCCTCCTGTATTCTGTTTTTCTAATTTACAATCCGAATTAACTATTCGATTCTATGTTTTCAATTGTTTTTTCGCCATGTTGAAGCGACATTGCATTTAATTTATTTACACGCGATTCGACGATTGTCAACTTTTCGCATTGTTGGTCATGTAAATGTCCTAATGTCACAATGTTTTCCTGTGAATGATTAACTTGGGAATTAATTTTGTCGCCAGATTCTTTTAATTCCTCGCATTTGGTCGACTTGATTATTAAAAGACTCATTTTACAATGAATAATGTTGAATTCAGCCGATGTATCCGCCCGTAATTGCACTATTTCCTTGTGTATTTCTGACGAAAATTCTTCAATTCTAAAGACATTTCCGATGTCATTCTTCCATTTAGCGTTATTTTTTCAAATTCATATTCTATCTGAAGTGATCCTCTAATTTATTATTCATATCTGAAGTGATTCCATCTAATTTAGTATTATTATGCTCAGTTTTGTTCATTTTCTAACATCTTAAGAATTAAATTATTAGGGCCATATTTTCTAACAGTGCAGCATTATTTCTCTTTTCTTGTGGTTCAATCTCAATAATTTCACTGAAATTTCTCCTCGAGGTTAGTATTAGCAGACGCCATATCATCTACATTAACATTCTCCATACGCAATTTTTGTCTCTAGTATCCATTTTGAATTCTAATACAAATTAAAATCTCTTTGTTAAATTATTTTAAAATCACACCAATGAAATGGTCTTGCCTTCTATAACTAACAATTAATTTCAAATGTCAATCCTAAATTTCCAGATTCCTTTGGATCACTATATTATAATTTATAAGACTAATTTTATCCGTGTCACCAATTGTTATAAATTATAACAAATTATGCATCACGTTGAGGCGCCATTTTGAGATATACCAAAATTTCTCTCTCTCTACATCTATATCTGCTAAAGATCTTAGCGTCCGGCTTGCTGGGTCAATGGGTCACGATATAATTATAATCCTTATTACTCTATAATGGATTATAGGATCCTGACTATACAGGGAGTTGGAATCTGAAATAGAATGTTTCTATTCCTAGTTCATTACTGTTTGGATTGACTAAATGAAAATCACTTTCTTTCTATAGAACAAAATTTAACAAAGTTTATTTTACTTTTTTTTATCAAACAATTTAATGAATTAAGTTAGGCCTTTGATCATGATCTCTTCAATTTACAATTTTACACCGCGTTAACTTATCTTTCTTCGTGATGTCCTCAGACTTCTCAGTCGAAATATCTATGATCTGCCGTAGTCCAAAATTCCAACGAAATCCTCTTCTGCCCTATCCAAGCTGGTCTCAAACTATCAAAATTACCAGTCCCGATTACGTCCTATGACATAGTCCCGAACTTGATTACCACTCCTGACAAAGTTCCTATTTATACTTCAATATTGCTTCCACATGAAAATATCTACGATCAGTTCAGAAGCGCTTTTCAGAGCAGAATGAAATCTTCCTGCATGATTCATCCCTCGAAGACTTCGTATTAAACTACCTTCATTTTTTTCATAACATTTGACCGTCTAAACTTCTCCGCCCAATCCCAAAGTTTCTACTTTCGGCATCAACCCATCTCTTAATGCATTTAGAAAAACAAAACTACATTGTTTATTCACGGTCGTTGCTATGCTCTAGCTCTCGTGATATTTCGTAATGCATGTTCCACCATATTGTCTCCAAATAAATGTTAATTTATTTTAACGTGACATATCGGTATGTCACAGTATATACACACAATCTTGTAGATTGTCAACTGTCAGACAGTATTATTTTAGGGCAATTATTCCAATCAATGTCCATAAATGCATTTTTATCCCCCTTAATAACATTCCAGGACAGACAAATCTAACATATGCAATTTATTTTTACGTTCATTTGAAAATCTGGAACCTATTTGATTTATGTTTGCTTCAAAACTAGCAATGCTCTCCTGTTCTGCCACTTGTATCCTTCCATTTTTTCTCCTCTTCCTTTACTGCTCTGGAGATTACTTGTAGCTCTTTTCTTTACTCAGGTAAGATAGTTTGGAAAAATGAATGGGACTGCTCCCGGTTGTAACCTTGGATTCTTCAAGAGCAACATACAGCAAATATTTAAGATTCTTCACGAGCATTTTCATGTCCATTATCGCTGACACTTCTTTGAATATCTTTAGGTTTAAAATGTAACTCACAGGCCTGCAAAGAAATATTAAAAGTAAATAGATATGCATTGGTATACCAGTATAGCAATACATATTCAACACCACTTATTACATTAGCAAATATCAAACTATGTCAAATTTCAATATAATTTGAACATTTGGCACACATTTTTATTGGCATGTGAGTAACTATAGGTTATTGTTAAAACTTGACAAGAATGTGTTTTAGTAGTTATGTACTAATCTATAAATATAAATACACAGAACCTCAATTGAAATTCAGAGGCATGTAATAATAAAAAATACAAACTAAAATTCGAGAAACAGAAAAGAATACTTACCACCGAATATTTCGATGGAGTGAAATGATTTCTTTCGATAGATCTGAGCTAAATATTTTAAGTTTCATCCACTGGAAACCAACACATGCCCTTCATTTTGGGGTCATACTTTCCCTGATAATTGATGAAGTGCCTCTTACCTACATCCTGAATAGCGATCCCTGTACCATAAATAACAAATTTCGAAGTCCTCGCATTTTATTTGAAAATCACCACATCACTTTCGCCAACTGTGACGCATGAAAACAAGGTTGAGAAATGACGAAGATCAAATAGAAATGGAAGATCGAATTGATCATTATAGAAATTATTTTATTCCTTTTGAATGTTTCTGTTGAATGTAAAGTCCTAGTAGATCGTACGCTAGTTTCAAAATAATAAAGTCGAGTGTTATAATCACCACCTCCTAGAGATAGGAGGTGGTGATTATATGACTAGAATAACTCAGAGATGGTGACTGACGCAGGCATGTTGTTCTCAGTTGAATTCGTCTGGTGTTGTCCGTGTGTTCAGTGCAGTTCATACTTGTATTACCGGTGTTCATACTTGTATGCCGGTATGATATGCCGTTTAGATGTGTAGTTCCGAGGTGTCGAGAACTGCGATGAAGCCTCGAAAATACATGTTTGATTTTCCAAAAGATCCTGCTTTATCGGAAGAAATGACGGCTGCTACTGTAGAGAAGATTTTGTTCTTCCAATCTCGAAAGCAAGGGCTTGCATCTACATCTTGACGCAACGCGTCTCAAGCCCTTACGGGCGTTGAGCGCATTCTTTGAGTAATCCTCCGTTAATTACTAAGTCAGAGTCTCGTCCGTCGCAGTCAGTGCCTTTTATCCTTCGGCCAGGGGCTCGACGACGTTAGATCCCGGGTTCCTGGCCGGTCACCCAACCAAGAACCCGCGAGTCTCGAATTCGCTTAACCTTCGTGACTTCACGGAGCGTAGTAAACGAACTGGCTAGCCGCCGCCTGGTTCATATTGAGATATACAAATTTTCCTCTCTCACATTTATATCTGCAAAGATCTTAGCGTCCGGCTTGCTGGGTCAATGAGTCACGATATATTATAATCCTTATTACTCATAATGGATTATAGGATCGCTGAATTTTATAGCAGCTGGGAATCTGAAATAGAATGATTCTATTCCTAGTTCATTTCTGTTTGATTGACTAAATGAAAGATCACTTTCTTTCTAAAGAACAAATTAAACAAAGTTTATTTTACGGTTTTAGTAAACAATTTAGTGAATTTACAATTTTTAGGCCTTTGATCAAGATATCTTCAATTTACAATTTATACCGTGGTTAACTCTTTTCTTCGTTGATGTCCTCGTAGACTTCTCAGTCGAAATATCTTGCGATCTTGCCGTAGTCCAAAGTTCCAAGAAATCCTCTTCTGCCCCTATCCAAGCTGGTCCAACTATCAAAATTATCAGTCCGATTACGTCCTATGACGTAGTCCGAACTCGATTACCACTCCGACAAAGTTCCAATTATACATCAATATTGCTTCCATAAGAAAATATCTGCAATATCATTCACTGTCCTTAAAATTTCATGATAACCCAATTCTATCTCGATTGTACTCGTTCCCTCTCACGAACATACGATCAGTTCAGAAGCGTTTCCGAGCAGAATGAAATCTTCCTGCATGATTCATCCTCGAAGACTTCGTATTAAACTACCTTCATTTTTTCATAACATTTGACCGTCCTTCTCTCACCCAGCCAATCCATACGTTTGTTATATTTTGGTGTAGCGTCTAAAATTCTTCGCCCAATCCCAAATTTTCTACTTTCGGCACCAAGCATCTCTTAATGCATTTAGAAAAACAAAACTACATTGTTTATTCACGGTCGTCTAAGCTCTAGCTCTCGTGATATTTCGTAATGCATGTTCCACCATTTGTCTACAAATAAATGTTAGTTTATTTTAATGTGACATATGGGTATGTCACAATATGCACATGTAGAAACTACATCAGTTGTATTCTTAATAAATAGGTTATAATACACTGTATTGAAAACCAATGCTTATTAAAATGTACTTAAAGAACGTTTTACCATGAATTGATAATTTTAATACAAAAGGAGTGAAAACGTGTTTCTGCGTTGAAAATGTCTGGATATGTAAGCGACGAATGACGACGCTCTCCATGACTACCTACGGTAACGTCACGAAACAGTGAGCAGGCTTTATAACTCTAGAGGTGGTGATATGTTCATGTCATGTCATGTTCATGCTGTAATCAAGGCAAACAAACATTACGAATTTTAAACGGACATTCAAACATCACGAACTTCAGATTTGAGGTGCTGATAAGTGTCAAAACATATTCACAGCTCAGTTTATTTTCCAATATTAAATCACAGTGAATGAATTTTCTGAAATATTTATTTTTTTCTGTGACAAGTGACGATTCCTTTGTTTTGAACGTTACGAGGACGGATATCAAATAGTTTGAATTTGTGTTTTAAATCTTAAATACATCGAAGACAAACTTCAGATAATATCTTTTATCTAATTACGGTAAAAAGTATAATCTACTGATTATTAGGAGGTTGTCACATTTTCTAGTCAGAACGAAAAGTTGTAATTTTGGAACGTGCTTGTTAAAAATGAAGAACGAGTAAAAGTATATTATTTCTGTATTTCGACGATTGGTAAACGAGTATTTTTTAAATGATGTATTAAAATTTTTAATTATTTTACAAACTCAAGCTAAAATAATTTGCTTAAATCCCAAAAAGAAATACTGAAAATACGGGAGAATCAACTTTTTGTTTTACCATTTCTTTCAAATTTAGTTATTTTAAAATGGGAATTTCTTACTATGTGTATTATGTAATTGTTTTTTCAAAAATAATTTTGACCCAATTAACCCCTTCAGAGAACTGATAACTTTCGGAAAAAACTTGTAAACCTTTATTTTTAATTTTTTGGTACCAAGGGTTTTATTTTCGGAAGAAAGAACGTACAGAACGTGTGTGATTGAGGAGCAGTTTTTTTTTAGGTCTTATAACCTGAAAATCATGTTCGAACGTTGAGATAAAGGGGCGATTTTTCGAAACTAACAAATCTGGAAACTTTTTGTACCCGAAACGAAGAAAGGGAGAAGAAAACGTTATAGAAAAAGCATTTTCCCGGTGGTCCCCCATGGGCACGTTGAAGAACTCCAAACCCCAAAACATTTTATCATCATTCATCTAAGGGCCCATACCATCCCCTCCAAAGAAATGTCAAAACCCAGCCTTCAGTTTCGGAATATTTAAAATTTCCCCGCCGAGTGGTACGTCCTGCAACGTTCCCCTTTTTTGTTCTTACAAAAAACTGATGACAGATGTTATTTTATTTTTGCGTTTTTTCAAATCCATTAAAATCTTTCATTTCCTCTTAAAAAGGGTTTAACCTTTTTTTAATTTTTCCCCCTCGTGTAATTTTTGAAATTTTTAAAATTTTAAATTTTTTACGGTCGGACAAATCTTTTCCATCTTTGCTTTAAAAAGCAAGTTTTCAAATGTGATTATCTTTCAAACTATACGGTAGAATCACTTTATTTTTTGGGAAAGCATGAAAAAACATCTAATTTTTAGAAAAACAGTTTTTTTAATCTTATTTTTGACATAAGGGACAACCTCCTTAAACAGTTGCAGCTTAAGTGGACAAATTTCCCTACCCAATTGTCAAACTTCAAAAAACTAGCTTCAATAGATTTTGGGAAATATTTTTCCTTTTTTTAATTGAATTTTATTTTTTAATTTATTGAATAAAATCTTTTTTGCTTTTAAAATATAATGCTGGTTCTTTTGCTCTTATCTGCTTTTTCTTGTATTTATTCTTTTTATCACGTACATTAAATCGCATTCTGACATGGCTTTGCTCGTTCACTTTTTTTACCTCTACACCTCAAACCGACCTTCTAAAACCCTTCACCACTCTATAATTTAGATCAACATTCGAAGGTTGGAAGGTCTTTTTACACAGACGGTCGGGACAAGTCGGCAAACAGCGAATAATAAACCTACCCCCGTGACTGTAAAAAAGAAAAGACATCACATCCAGTCACAACTCAAAACAAATTTAATGTTTTAGATTATGAAACAGTTTTTCCCTCGCCTTCCTGATCCTCACCCCCTTCTCTACCATCGACAAATTCATGCACAAAAAAACCCAAACAGGCTAGGAAGGGGTAAAAACAAAACAAAAACCTGCGCATCAATTGAAAACAAAGACATTCCTTGACCCAAAAAAACCCAGGTCTTTTTTGTTGAAGTCATTGCGCCATCTTTCCTCCATTCTCGTGGGGTTCCCCCACTTTCTCATCTCATCTACTTTTAAACCTAACGGGGGGTTCTGCAGATTGACTTCAGAGTTGACACCCACAGAAAACAACCCTAGGACCCATCAAACAGGGGGCAGAATGACATTAACTTAAGGGGAACTTTACACCTGGGCAACATGAAACAAATTACAATGGCCCCCCCCAAAAAACTAACAAAATTTGACCCTGCCCTTCTGGTACAACAACCAACACATTAAGAATTAAGAGCAAACCAACAATTAAAACTGCAATGAGAAAACAAATTACACTTTTTTAAATTAATTTTTCAGCAAAAAACCCTTACCGGAATGGTCTTCAATGAACCCAAAACAGTGGGAAAAAAGATTGACAATAAACAACTCCCGTCCCCCGTCTCTTTCCAAAAAAAAAGAAAAAAAGAAAAAAAGAAAGAAAGAAAGAAAGAGAAGAAAGAAAGAAAGAAAGAAAGTATAGAAAGAAAGAAAAAAAAAAAAAGAAAAAAAGAAAAAAAGAAAGAAAAAAGAAAGAAAAAGAAAGAAAGAAAAAGAAAGAAAGAGAGAAAAAAAGAAAGAAAGAAAGAAAAAAGAAAAGAAAAGAAAAAGAAAGAAAGAGAAAAAGAGAGAAAGAGAGAGAGAATCGATGAAGGTCCTCGTATGGGGGGTTCTTGTATTTATAGTTAGAAATACTTTGATTCTTTCCCTTTACGGAATTAAAAATTTTATTCCTTGAAAATGTTTAAATTTCTTTTTACATCTTACTTCCTAAAATGATAAAACTTTTCACCTACAGACCTAAAAGAGAGCTGTCAATTATATTTTCTTTTTAGAAAAATAGAATAACATTTAAAAAAGACCAATGCTCATTTGAATCCATTGTTGTATGCGGAGATTTTAACATTGATTTTCTGGTCGAATCTTGAAAAGAAAAGTTTTCAATTTTAAATTTAAATTCCCTTTAATTTTAAAAACAATTAATGTACCTAAAGGATCACAAAAACGATCAAGGCAATTGATCAAAATTTTAATTAACAAAACTACTACTCAATATTTATTTGTTTATTTTATCAAAAAATTAAAAAATGCATGAGTGCTATGGAAAAAGTAAATTTTGTGCACATTTTCAAAATTTTGATCCCTACACTAAGTCATATACTTTTAAAATTTTTAAAGGGGGAAAAAAAAAAAAACTCCCCTTAGAAAATCTATTTTTAAGGATAAATAACAAAAAATTTTTAATTTTTTTAAAGGAAAAAACAAAAAAAAAAAACTCCCATTAATAAATCTATTTTTAAAGATGAATAAGCAATAAATTTTTAATTTTGAAAGGGAGAAAAAAAATCCCCTGTAATAAAATCATTTTCCCAAAGATAAATAAGCAAAAATTTGGGTCTTATTACTTCCTCCGGGAAAAGATAATTTGAATAATTGTATTTCCCTGAATTTAGAAGACGGGCCGAAAATAAGTTACATTTATGTCCCGAAGCAAAAAAAGGGCCATCCAGCATTTGCCTGGATCAGGAAACTGGACAAAAACCTGATCGGATGGGGCATTGACCCAAGCTTGTAAAAAATTTACGGTTGTTTATACTCATTTTTTTCATCAAAACGGTAAAAAAATCTTTTGTATCATTTTAAAATTAATGTTTCTTTTCTTTTGATGCTCAGTATACTTATGCATGAAACAGTTATGCAGAGAAACGATTTCATTGGGATTTAAACCTTGAAATTTTTTTGTTTAATGTCATCTCGATTCTTCGGCGAACGATAAAGAAAACACTCTGTACTTGTATGATGAGTCAGAGTCTTTTCTTTGTGGACCTGGATATTTCTTTTCCCCAGAGCAGTGAGTTTGGCACCTGTGGCTTGTCGTCCTTGTGTGACTTTAGGACAATCTTTTCAGCGGTCTCCTTCTTGCTGATAATGCCCCTGGTATTTAAGATTCGCTGGCGTAGTATGTTATGCAGGATTGTTGGTATATAGTTCCTTTCTTCTCCCTCCAACATTGTGCTGGCTATGAAGATGAAACGAAATAATGATGATAAGGGTGAAAGACGAACATAAATGCCACTAGGCCCCAGGTGAGACTCGAACCCCCGACCCTTCGGTTCGGATCACTTCGACTCTACTGCCTCAGCGATGTCGGCCACCGGGCCGACAGTTCTATGTTGTATGTTTTCTGCAAGCTTTCGTATCATGTACTACATGTCAAACTCACCTGATCGTCAGCAAACAATAATGTATGAAGGCAATCTTTGTCAAAGCATATTCCCATACTTCGACACTTATTATGCCACCTTTTTAGACTTTCTTGGAGGTAAATCTTGAACAAAGTAGGGGATAAACAACACCCTTGTCTCAGACCCTTTTTTTGACCAAATGACATCGAAACTTCGTTACCTACTTTTATTTTTGCTTCTTGATTCTCATACCAATCTGTTTCTGCATTTATATATTGGGCGCTAGTAACAGTGTTTTCCTGAATTTGGAAGAGTTTACCTTATGGAACCGTATCGCTAGCTTTTTCTAAATCGATAAATACAAGGTTAGTCTCTTTATTGCTAGTATATTTTATACTACCTGATTTATTGTAAAGATGTTATCGATGTAACTTCTACCAGATGTAAACCCTCTCTGCTCCTCTTCTGTATGAAACTCCCTTTCAATTCTTTGTTTTGAAATTCGCCCATACAGTCTTCCTGTAGATGACGTTGCACTTATATCTCTCTAATTTTTACACTCCATTTTTGGCCCTTTTTTGTGAATGGTTGTTAAATAGGCTTGCTTCCATTCCCTAGGCAACAATCCTCTCAAACACTTATTAAAAATTTTCGTAGTATTTTTAATACATTGGTTGGAGCATTTTTCAATAGTTCTACAGCAATACCTCCAGGGCCGGGAGATTAACCATTTTCCATTTTTTTAAAGGAGCTTTATGTCTCATTTAAACTTATATCTTCTACGTCATGAGCAGGTGCCAGTTTTACCAGTTTCCTGCTAATTTCTTTCAGTGCTTCTTTGAATTTGTGTCTATTCTCTTCATACATATGTGTAATATGTATCCCATTCGTCCATTTTTATAATTTGTAAATTAGATTGTTTTATTATCTTGTCTTAAACTTTTTATAAGTTTCCATGATTCTTTCCACTATGACCAATCTATGTTCTCTTCCACTTCCAAACATTATTTACTTCTACCTTCTTTTGCTTTCTTTACCAGTTTTTTTAACTCTTTATTGAAACTCGCATATTCTTTCCTGTTGTACAAATTTTGTGTCGCAAGCCTTTCTCATAACATCTTCTTTTCCATTGTAGAATTCAGGACCATTAATAAATTGTGGATCATGGGATTGGTCAAATAATAAAACACGTTAGTTTGCCAACGTTTCGGATTATATAATTCCTTCCTCAGGGCTAAAGTAAACACAAACAACACAAGGAATGAAGGCAACTTATCTGAACAATATTATTTATAATCACACCATATACATCTGAATCAACATAGGTGAAAAACCAAAAGTAATATAAACTAAATACACCTTACTAGTATACAAGACGGTCAAGCTTCGTGTCTGCCTCCAGATCAACTTCCAGCATGGAGTTGCTACAGCCCCCGGGCCCATTGCACGCCACGTCTGACCAAGGCCAAGGCCCGAAAGTAAGTGAATGAAAAACGTGTTGTGTCAGGGCCACGCGCTACAGACACTCCATGCCAGAAACCATGCGTATCCGGTCGACCACGTGTTCAATTAGCAATATAAACAGACAACTCAATAATGAGGAAAACAGTTGTGAACTGTTACATGTATTGACAAATTATTAAACTATTCTTAATTGGCACATTGAGAATTGTACTGAGAAAAAATGTAAATAAAACGTAAATCTGACTGGAATAGGTCTTGGTAGTGCAACCTGCCCTCACGCTGGGCGTCCAATGCAACCTGCCCTCCTGCTTACTCACTATATTTACTCACGCCCATACGTTGGGCGCCCAATGCAACGTACCTCTTACTCTCCCTATTTACTTGCGCCTCACTTCGGCGTAACAAAGTAAACTTACTTTCTATTCTACCTTACAATGTAGACTAAATATCATGGCCTCTCTATACCTTTTGCTCTGTCTTTCCAAGCTATTGCCCTGCACTCGGCTCTTTATTTTCTGGATACAATAACACTTTCCGTTTTATCAGTCGCCCCGTACCTCGGTCAGCGTATAATATTACTAAATCTACCTGGACGTATCCTCATACTCATTCCCTTACGGACTTGAGACAGGATACCTGCGTTAGCCTGGGTCAATTTCTAGATAACTACTAAAAACAAACACATATTCAGAGAGCAATCATGAGCCATACTGAGTGCTCATTCATTTATTACCAAGCTCCCCTTCAGCACATTGCCAAGGCAAATACATTACGCCCTCTCTTGATACTGTTTGCCCCTTTTATGGAATGCAAATTTTAACACATCAACATTGAACCCTAGGCTTGCAAAAAGAAATAACAAAAAAGTAAAATACAAACAACATAAAATAATACCATTCACACATAAAACATTAATAAAATTTCATTCACACAGCAATGCGCATTCTGTAGTGACCTCGTCTTATGATTGTAATCTTAATTTAATTGCCAAAACGTCTTCGACAGAATCTTCCCGTATTTGTCTCGAACATAAAATAAACGCCTGCAATTCATGCAACTTCCTTTGCTGCGGCGCCGCTTTGCTGTCCGGCGCCCGTCGTTGCCCCGGTGTCTCGCGCACCGCTTGTGCCTGAAGTTCCAGCTCGGCTGCCACCAGTTCCTGGACGCCACTAATTCACTTTCAAAATCGTTACTTATAATCTCGGTTATTATTTCTCACGAACTAAATACGTTTCCGTTAAGGTTTCCGTATGTCACACGACATTTTCAAATTCGGGAATTTTTTTATTACGTTCTCCGCGGCGCGGACGTATATTTTCGACGTCCCGACCGATTGCTAATTTAATTTTATACTGGCCTATGTCTTACAAGTGTTTCAGTCCGCTGCCTTCCGTGCCAATCACACAATTTCATTACCACTTCTTATATGAAATCATGTTCTCACAATTTTGCCCGTGAATTTTTAAAAAATAAGTTAAATTTTAGTTACACAATGTTCAAATGACTTCCTTTACTTGATGAAACTTTATGAAAACACTTCCACTAAATATTTCCGAGAAATTCCAAAAATTTCAACACAACGACATAATGCGTGTACTCGCGACCAAAACTCAACTCATCCTCCCCCTTACCACTTTCTCCCATTGTTGGCCTATAATCCGACAACTTTCTTTTTTTTTAAAGCACCCGCCTATCACGGTACAGCATGTTAGAAATATTCATATTTCCATCGTTTGCGGACGTCTCCTTTTCTTTCTTAATGATTACTCGTGAAAATATTAAACTAATTCGAGTCCGTACGAATTCGCCCGTGCCGTGACTAATTTTCCCCTAATACAAATATTCTGTTTTATAATTCCAGAAGGTTTGATGTTAATCCGTCCAGACGTTCCTGAGATATTCAATAAAACTAAGTTTCTTATACACTTTCAATAGTACAATAGTGGGTGCTATGTTCTTCGTTCTTAAACGTGGTACATACAATTCAGACAATTTCTGATATTTCTTGAACCCGTGGCTCGAATTACGTGATTTTTGCTTTAGAATGTTTCTAAAATCAGGTTCTACCCATTGTTTATATTGCCCATTTCCGCCCTTGACGTTTTCTGCTACCTTCTGAGAATTATAAGCATGCGGCGTTGCCGTCTATTGTTTTCTTTCCATACTTAATTTCTCTTTGACGAATAAAATTCTGTTCTCTGTATATTTTACGCGTTATGGGTCTTGCAAATCATTACAGTAGGTATTCTATTTCTTGAAGATCTTCGAATTTAAACATCATCAGATTTCGAAGGAAAACAATGAATCGCGTGAATTGACGGAAATGAAAATTTGATGGCGTTGTCGTTCAATAGTTAATTATATTTAGGGTAAGTTATACTTTCTACTTATTTTTTGTTATAATTGTTTTTTGGCACTTGGCACTTTTGGCATTTGCTTATTTTGCTTTCTAAAGGAAAAACTCATTGTACCCTTCAGTAAGTGGTGATCATAGTCACATTCTGCAGCTCTAAAAACTCTTACATCCACAATGTTTTAGTGCGATTGTCGCATATTTACGTAGTCGATTATTGATTTCTTGTTTTCTTGAAGACTGAACCCAGATATATTTATGAATATTTTTATGTTCATAATATTCATATCATAGATGTTAACATATTTCAATACATCTTTTTTCATTTTCATTGATGAAATCTTGTCCAAAAGCACCTACTGCCTTGTCCTGTATTTTTCTCCCTACTCTTGCGTTCATGTCTCCCATTATTGCTATTGTGTGTGTGTGTGTGTGTGTGTGGTATTATTATTATTTCATTTCTGTTACTTATTGAGTCCAGAAGAGTTGTGAGTTCCTGTTCAAAGTTATCTTTCAGGTTCTTGTTAGAGATGCCCACGTTTGATCTTTTCCTTTCTTACGCCACTATTTTTTATAATTTAAATTTATTTTCATTTCATTTCCTTGCCTCTTTTTTCTTAGTTTCAGAGAGAACAGCAATGCCAATTTTAAACTTCTCCAATTGAACAAATACTTGTTTCTTTGGTATTTAAGCCCTACACAATCCATTTACCAAAATTCAAAGTCCTTTCCCTCGCACAATATCCAAAGCTGAGTATTGGGATATTTTTCATTTAGAACTTTTTACTGGTATTGAGGAGCAAGCCCAATGTTCAATCCCCCAATCTGGAGAACCAGAGGCTTTGATATGGACCTTCCCATGGCCTAAAGGGGTTGTTTTCTCTAAAACTATCGAGGCTCCTCTCCCCATTCAAAGGCCTACCTAATAAATGCTAAAGAATTAAATAAGGAAAGGCTCCCTAGCCCTCGAAATCTAATAGCGTCGGGGTCGAAAAAAACAAAGAGTTGGCCAAGAGAGGCCAGATAGGAAACTTAAAACAGACATTCGCGAACGAACCTGCGATCCGAGCGGATCGCTTGAGCGGAGCTGCGTATCGTTTCAGTTTCAAGTGAAAGGTCTACTTAGTAATGTTCACAGCGAGTATATTTTAGTCTATGTCTTCTGACATAGTCTCATCAACAGCGCAGACTATCAGTCATTGCGATTGCAATTATACATTCAACGGAACAATGCCTTCATTACACCACATCGCAGCAGACGGCGAAGTCATGGACACGTCGCCTCCCGACCACAGGGCCTTGGGGTCTCATCGACCACGCAGCAACCTTCAACACACGGCAACAACACCAGATGGGCTCATTCCCCTGTCACCAGGCAACGGAATACAGCGAAAAGGGTCAGTGGGAGACAATTCAAACCTTCAAGACCCAAAAAGAAAGAGTGCGAGTACCAGTTACGATAGTGCGTCATCTGTCCGAGAACATTCAGACTACGTGTACAATCTACCAGTAGACAACAGATTCAGTGAATTAAGTAACTCCACGTCTAAAGAAGAAGATAATAGATTCAATTTCTTACAAGAAAAGATCAGTGAGAAGACACAAAACACTGACAAAATTCCTCCAATACTTGTAGTGAACATCACAAACATTAACAAATTCATAAAAGAACTAAAAACTAAGTGACGTCATTCGTTTGCCAAGAAAACAAAAAATAATAAATAATCGTTTCAAATCAATATCAGACTTCAGAAACATCGTAAAATACCGAATACAGGCACAAAAAAGTTTTTATTCTTATAAAGATCCTACCAACAAAAAATTCTCAGTGGCGTTCAAAAACATTGATCAATGAATTTCAGAGCCTGAAATATTTGAAGACCTCACTCACTGCTACCTATCTATAATAAAACTAACTCGTTAACAAAAAGACAACAATCCCATCCCGGTTGTAGCAGCTGAATTTAGTGGAAACGAACCTCTAAAAACAATATTGACCATCAAATATGCAACCACCGTAGCATGCATTACTGAAACCAATCTCAAAGCAAGAAATAAACTTTACATTCTGGAATACACATTATATAGAGCAGATATAAAAGAGAACAACGGCGGAGGAGTCCTAATCGCAGTAAAGTCCACTATAGAGCACTACCAGATAAATACCGCTCACACACCCGGCTTGGAAACCATAGCAATTAGACTAATTATAAATTGACACGACTGGAACATCTCTGCGTACAAACCCCCAACAAAAATAGTTAAGGCGAATGTACTAAATATATTTTAACCCCAGATAAGTACATTAGTATTAAGAGAAATTAATGCTAAGAATACTAACTGGGGATGCCAAGCAAATAACCCCGACGAAAAAATACTCGAACAAATAATAAATCAAAAAACTTAAAAATAATATCCACAACAGAACCCACAAATTACCCTTACGACCGACTCAGATATTCTTGACATAGGAACTACTAATTCGAGAACTCAATTTTATTTAAACTCCGGTTTTTGAACTTGACTCGGACCACATACCAGTTCTAATAACCTCCCATCAACTGCCTCCATCTCATTCTCTATCACCCAAATCTAATTCACTCAAAATTAATTGTTACAAATTCCAGATCACCATAAGCTTAGTCCCATTCCCAAAATTAAAATATTACATTTTCCTATTGAAATAGAAAATGCCGTAACTTACCTAAACACACTAATGCGTTCCACCCTACAAACTTCACAAATTAATCCACAAAAACAACTGAAAAGCAACAAAGACACCATATTGCCTCATGAAATACAGGCCATAAAATAAAACAATACAAGCCTGTGAGCCAGCCTAACCCCAGAAATTAAGTCTGACTCTATACAATTACCAACATAGTCAAAACCTAATTAAAAATCACAATGCCCAACAATTCCTCTAAATTGAATCATGAACACCAAAAACTCAATATGACTCTTTGCAAGCAAATATTAAATAAAAACAATAATCCCCATTAAACCAAACAACAGAAAATCATACACTTCAATTCAAAAGCGTAACATATATGCTATTTCGACTCAACATTCACAGCAACTCAACTCAACCCCATACAAACATAAAACAATCACTACATCATCAAAACATTCAGCATATGATCACTACAGAGAATTCACTACACATATCTCAAACGAAAGCACACAAATAATCAGAAAACTACCAAATAAAAAATATCCAGGTCACAATAAAATAAATTGATACTAAAAATACTACCCCACTAGTAATATCTTATATAAATAACATGTCTCAGAATAAGTTATATAGAATAGAAGTTATATAGAATAGAATACTTGTCTCAGAATAAGTCACTTCCCTTTTACCTGGAAACATGCAGTAATTATCCCAGTTCCAAAGCCGAATAAAAACACGGAAAATGTCAGCAGTTACAGGCCAATAAGTTTAGTACCCTCCCTCTCAAAAAGTTTTCAAAAAATAATCCTAAAAAGACTGACCAAACATATAGCTTCTATTAATCTCATTCCAAAATAACAATTCGGCGTTACGAAACGTACTTCAACACACACCAATTGTTAAGAATCTCCAAACATTTATACTCATTTCAAAAAGAAAACAATCATAATATTCTTGCATACAAGCATTTGATAGAATATTGTAACCAAATCACGTACCTACCTCCTGATTGTTAGTACGCCGAATTACTAAAGTAAATCTATCATTTACTTATTTCGTGACGTGTGGTTACACCGTCACGCAAACCTGGGAATACCTCAATTAATGGATAAAATTCCCTGTCGGTGGTGGGTTCGTCTTTGCTAAACTAATGATGAAATAACAAGCGACCTAATTTTGTAGTTTTAAATAACAGATAACATGTATTCTAATGAATGAAATTCTCTGTACAATGGAGTTCACATATCCTCCTATATTTCTAACTTTCTGTTAAACTTCTGGTAGCTAGTTCCTACAAACTGCAGTTTTTCACTAAAGCGATAATAACTATGATCCCAAACAAGCAACAAATACATCTGTACACTTCACAAAAATATCACTTATGAGACACAAATCACAGTTCAAATACTCATCCTGCAAAAAAAATACATACAAACAATACTCAAAATTCTCTAATACCTTTTAAATCATTAATAATGTTACACTTAATATTCACATTTGACATTCGGCTTCTACGTAGCCTTTCAGTACGAAATTTTGTTTTATAACGTCTTTTGACCGTCCATGAAGTAATACTTTAAAAGAAATTATTGAACAGCTTTCACTCCTGTTTCAAAAAAGAATTTCACACAGACAATTTCTCTTAAAATGGTTTGAAACAGCATTAAATCAATTACATGAATCTAGATAAATGATTGTACAAGAACCTTTATCATTAAGCACAAGGATTACTCTGATCTGATTCCTCTTACAACGCCAGAAAGAAATGAATTTGCTGGCTAGCGGGAATGATATTCCGTGAAACTTGCCCGATCAACGTCTGTTGTGAGGAGCTCACGACCGCAACATTCCAGCTGAAATACAATTATAATTCTATCTTAGAAGTTTTCCAGACTGAAATTTAATGAATCTCTGTTTTTATGTCGCTATCAGAAGATCCTTACCAGATTACCCTCACCGCAACTCTCAAACCTCGAGGAGACCATTGTTGAAGTAGGAACGGCCACCGGACTAATAAACTTTATATCCGCCAATAGAAGCCCGGCGCAACCCCTTACATTAACAGATTTCGAACAAATTTTATCAATAGGCGCCATGGTTGTAATCGGAGGCGACCTTAACGCAAAATAATAGAATGGGGTTGCACAATCAACACGCCAGCCAGGAAAGCGCTCCAATTATTCTTAGATTTCCATCGCTTCCTAGTTCTCCATCCACCCAGTTGACCTACTTACCTTTTAAATCAACTTCTGCACGATATTCTCGACATAATTATCCACTCTAACCGCGCCCGCTCAATGAGCTTCAATCAGATCACCTCCCAATCATTTCGGCTATATATATTGGAACATTCCCTCATTCTTTCCGACGTAATCAAAAAAATTAAAACAAACTGGATAAATTACCGCGACCGTGTGGCCCACTAGATTCACACTTCAACTCATCCGCCCGAAACGCCCGAAGAAATTGATATCGCCTTAAACAGATTCGAGCAACAGCTCCGAAATGCTTACTTCAAAAACACGATAAAAATCCAACAAAAGGACGGACGAGACGCACTTCCGGCGCATATTATCTCCTTAATTCAAGAACGTAGAAGAGCGCAAAGACCTTTCTACGCCACTCGGGACCCAATAGACAAGGCAATATTTCAAACTACGCGGAGAACTAACGAAAATGCTACAAATGCATAGAGAGGCTGAGTAGGAAAAATTCCGGCGTTCAGCAGACGTCAAAGATGAGCGGATATATGAAAGCTCCAAAAAACACTAAGAAACCGGTAGCGCCCACATCAGCTCTCAAAGAAAGAAAGAGCTGAAACGTCACCTACGACCCTGCGCGTAAAACAAAAGTATTCGCCACAACGCTCGAAAAAATATTTAGGCCTATCCCCACAAATTCATACTACTGTTCAAACAGTCAGTATTGTCCCGTGCCAAACAACCTCCCAAACTGCTATGAAGACTGCATTTTCGAAAGCAACGAAGTCAACAATCGCTAATCGGAAGGAACAAAAATTAAAACCACAGAAGAACAGCTGTGCGAAACAATCAAATTACTAAGCGACAAGAAAGCGTCCGGCCCTGACCTAGTAAGCGGAAAAAACTTAAAAAATCTACCTAAAAGCGCCGTCCTTGCTCTCGTACAAATTATGAATGTCTCAATAGAATCTGGCTATTTTCCAAAAAACTGGAAAATAGCACATATCATTATGATCAATAAAGCAAACGAAAGCGCCACCGACCCAGAAAATTACCGCCCTATCAGTTTTCTGTCTCAAATTTCGAAATTATTCGAACGGCTACTTCTCCCCGCCATCACTTCTCACTTAGATAAAGCAAAAGCAATAAGATCAACACAATTTGGGTTTCGCAAATTCCACTCGTCGGCTATGCAAACTTTTCGCCTTTCCATGGAAATCGCCTTCACCCTCTCACTCCACTGCGCCATACCTGCCAGATTTTTCGACTTTTCTTATGCTTTCGATAAAGTAAACCACCATATTCTCATTCAAAAAGCCAAAAATTCCTTCCCACCTACATACGCCGCCTCCTATTCAGCTATCTTCAAAATAGAACCTTCCATGTTAAATATCAAGCTCACAAATCCTCTATTAAAAATATCCAAGCCGGCTTCTCGCAAGGAGCTCTCTCTTCTTCTTTCACTCTATACATTCACGACCTCCCCCAATCACCCCACGTAACAGAGTATCTATTTGCCGACGACGTGGCCTTTGCAACCAAATTAGCTACAACAGGAAGTGCCGTCAAAAGATCGCAAGAAGCAACAGCAACCTAGAAAATTGGTTCCGTCTAAACTGTATCACCATCAACCCAACAAGTGCCAAGCAATCGTATTCACCTGGCGTAGAGAAGCACTTCCAAACTCCCATAAGCATAAATTGTATTCGCCATCCCTAGAAAACGCAAATTAAATATTTAGGAATAATTTTCGACAAAAAACGTCTGTGGCAACCTCAGTGTAAGGAAGCGGCTAAAAAGATGGGTTCCCGCATCACTAGGCTGTCCCTATCCTTCTTGCGAAATATATTAGCATCAAAACTAAAGCACTGCTTTACAAAGCGTGCATCCGAAGCGCGGACACGAATGCGTGCGTAACCTGGGCGACAGCATGACAAGATAACATCCAACATTTAACTTGATCCGAAAACAGATTCATAGGAACATCATGCCGACCTGAACCAGGCCAACCCTTCAACCACTAACTCAAAAAACTAAATTTTCCCCCAATCAAAAGCTTCATACTTGAAACAGCTAAAACCAGATCGAAAACTTATTCTCAAACCCAGCGCTAAATAGCTTATTTCAACAGTATTTCCAGTACTACAATAAGCAGTAGCAATAAGCTACAATAAGCCGGACGTTAGCACTTCTCCTCCGACGCTCGCTATATCCAACCTTCTTATTTAATCTATATCAAATCATATTAAAACTATCAAAAGAATACATTTAGATCCCAAGGTGCGGAGTAGCCGCAAACTGTCATTCTTTCTACACTTACTGTTTTTCACAAAAACATTCCTCAAATCCTACAACTCACTTTTTTTCATATTTAATTTATTTTAATTGTTACCACCGCTCTGAGCAACTCCGTCGCGTCTCTCGACGCAATATTTCCATTGAAAATTAATAGTTTTTTCAAGGCCTCGTACGCTGGTCACCAGCACCCCACCAAGACCTCGGCGTAAGAGCGCCAATCACGGCGCCGGCCGTACGTAAATAAGCCACCACTTAAATCCCCAGAAGGCTCATTCTGGCATTCTCCGATGTCGAGGAAGCTACTTCGTTCCTTAATTTGTTGTTCGCGCGCGATAAAATTGTTTACTTAGTGCGGATTATACTTCGTCATGTGGTTTTCTACCTTTCTATTAAGTTGGCACACATTTGAAAGAGCAAATCAATGAGCAAAAAAAAAACTATGCTGCTGGCCTGGTGGTGAGTGAGCTAACCAGCGTGCGCGAGAAAAAATCTCCGAGCCGCCGCGGCGACGCGGCCTCTCCGCTTGAAGCCGTCGGTCGACCAAGTGGATGTGCAGCACGACGTCGCCTGGCGGAGCCCTCAAGGAGAGGGAGGACGCCACGCCTCTCCTTCCTCAGCATTAGAGGAGATGATCTACGCAACCTGAACACATCCACAGCAAAAAATCCATCACTAGTTATCGGTGAGTTAAGGCGACGGTTACGCTCAAGTCTATGCTTTCGGTGGTATCTATGCTTTCTCACTCATTCTAGACTAAACTAAAACTACTGACCCCAAACGCATTAGAAATTAGTTCAAAAGATAATACAATGGCTAATAGCAGCAAAATGTTAGCGTCAAATAAACAAGAAAGTTGCTCATGTGCACCTCCTTTAAATAACAATAACATTGCTCCCAATGTAGACAGCGATTTAACCCCAGAAAGATGAAAATCTCCAAATCCAGAACATGTAATGGCGAATATGGCGATAATTAACAGACTTGATAACCCTCTGAGCCCGCCGTCAAATCAAGCCACTTTAAGCAAATCAACACTCGGCGTTGAAGCAAATTTAAATTCATTAGATCAGGAAACGCATACCATCAGCGAAGAAAACAACTTCATACTCCCCCCAAAAAAAAATTACTCAGCATCAAAAAGGCAGACCAAGTAGCCCAAAACAATATTAAGCTCACAAGTAGGTTCAGTGAACTCCCTGTCGACCCTGACGCAATAATTTATGCAGAAGAAAACCATTCAAATCAATCAGCAGATTAAAATCTGTAAATAACTCTGCGGCTACTAGCACTACAAACTCTAAAACAACTGCTAAAGCAAATGTTGCACCACCAAGATACTCAAAACTATTCTCTATTAGTAGTAGCATAGCCTACATTGGAGACTTCAGTATAATTACCTGCATCTGTTCCAGATGGATTAAGGCGACTTACTATGTCATTAGAGGCTACAGTATTGATGCTATTGGCCATTTTAGTAAATTTAGAAGGATTGCCTAATGCATTTGGAGTTTGGTTTAAATTGAGAAAGCCTAGTTACCTCCTTAGTTGAGCGTATTCGTCAATGTAACTCACGAATGATTGGTGAAGTAGTTTCAGCTGTAGACTTTTCCTGGTTACATCTCATTAGATCTTCTCTATTGCCGATGAAGGAGAGGCGCGACAGCTTCCTGCTCGTAGGAGATGTGCTTTGTTCCGGTGGGGTCTCTGCCAGTGCTCCACATCCGCTGAGACGACCGACGCGTCGGTTGTAGCCGAGTGAGGGCTGCAGCACGGAGACTTTTCTCGCGCACCTTCGGCTTTGCTCGCGCTTCACCGAGTGCACCGATTTTTTCCTCTATAGTTTTGCTCTTTTACTTTGCTCATTCAAATGTGCACTGATTGAACACCAAGTTTATCCCCGCAGATGACAGCAGAGCAGCAGCAGCAAGCGCAGCAGCATACAGCCGACAGCGAGGGCGCCGAGGTCGCAGCACCATCCGCTCCCTTTGCTTTGCTCCGACATCGTCCTTGGTGTGACTTTGACCTCCGGCCACAGCGACCGTCGAATTCCACATTCCGGCGCCATCACCGCTTCCAAAGCGAAAATGACAACGGCAACGCCGGCGCCGCAGCGAACCCTGCAGCCGCTGCGCCCAAAACAGCAGCCACCAGCACCGTCACCGCCCTTAACTACCCCCGAGGATATGGAGATGGATATGAGTGTTCGCCGCAGAGAATATCCACGGCCTACGCGAGTTCTGGGGCCGGTACCGAGACGCCGGCGCGGGAGTGATCCCGCATCTCGCGCCCGGCAGCGAGCTCCTCACTGTGGGGCAGTCGGTAAAGGATCGCGTCGGCACTTTCAAGCAGCGCATCTCCCCACAGACCCCTCATTGCAATTTTATTGTGTCGGGGCAATGGCGCCGCAGCAGCGGCCTATCCGACGACAACATCCACGAGAGCGGCACTGAAGCCCCCCTGGCGGCGCTTCAAACGGTGCTGCCGATCGCGGCCCTGGCTGAGAGGATGGCAACGCGGAGATGCAGCACCCCGCTCAGCGGGATGCCCGGATTGGTCGGCGGCGCTGCGCTCGGATTGGCAGGCGTGCCCCCCCCCCCCGACCGTAGATAGCGTCATAGCGGCGCCAGCCGCAGTTACACCCGGCGCTCCACCACCTCGGCCCGTTTACGTGTGAGGCGACGCCGCAAAAAGCGAAATCTTCGCGAATTCGCTCGCTCTGCAGTTCCGCGCGTTTGAAACGGGCGCCGCTGCGCTGCCACTGGCTGCCACTGTAACAGGTGGTCAGCCGGTGGCGCCGGCGGTCAGCTGCAACACCATTGGCCCTTTGCTCCCTCTCACCTCGGCCCGCCGAGTGACGAAGAGGGAGCTGGAGAACGCACTAAAACGCGTCAATCCAGCCAAGTCCGCTGGCTCAGATGGATGTACCGGCGGCCAGCTGCGTGCTCTGGGCGGGCGCGGAGTCGAGTATATACTCGAGCTCCTGAATGCGTGCCTGGCGTGCGGTTATTTTCCAAAAGCGTGGAGGGTTGCGACCATTGCACTTTTACCAAAACCTGGCAAGAATAAATTAATTCCTAGCAGCTATAGACCTATCAGTCTACTCTCAGTTCTAGGCAAGACGTTTGAGCGATTAATTCTGGTGCGTTTGCAACAGGAAATACGTCGCCTCAACCTTCTCAGAGATGAACAATTTGGCTTCCGAGCTGGTCACAGCTCCGCGCAGCAGCTCACGCGGCTTTGCACGGAGATCGGCCTCGCCCTCGAGAGACGGCAGAACTTGCCAGCGGTCTTTCTCGACATGCGATCGGCCTTCGATTCTGTGTGGCATGCGGGTTTACTCGCGTGCCTCGCGGGGTCGGGGATGAGCGATTGCTATGTGAGATTGATCGCGAGTTTTCTCTCTGACAGGCAGTTCAAAGTGCGCGTCAACAACGTATATTCGTCCCTCAGACGAGCCGAGGCGGGAGTTCCTCAGGGGAGCGTTCTCTCTCCTACTCTCTTCGGCTTATACGTAAATGATGCGCCGCTACCTGCTGAATCAAAAACAGGCATTCAACGCTGCGAGCTCCTGATGTTCGCGGATGATTTTGCATATTATGCGAAATCGGCGAACGTCGGGCACTCAGTAAAGTACCTAAGCGACTGTCTCGCCGCCTTCCCTGAATGGCTAAGTCGGAAACGACTCGCTCTCAACCTCGATAAGTGCGTCGCCGTCAACTTCACTCGCAAGAGGGCTGACCCCGATGAAACGGTGAGCTTGGCCGGCGCGCATTTGCCGTGGCGGAGCGAAGCGAAATATCTGGGCGTGTTGCTTGACAGCGGCCTCCGCTGGCACGCACACGCTCGATACCTCGCGGCCAAAATCAAAAATAGAACCCTTCTTCTGAAACCACTTCTCCGTTCTCCTGATCTTCCTCCTTCCTTAAAGCGGCGCCTATTCACCGCATGCGTGCGCCCCCTGTGGGCGTCCTTCCACTCTGCGTCCCATCCGGGTCGCAGAAAACAGAGCGGCGCGCCTCGCGGCGCGCCCACATCTTTTAAATGTACCCCCTGACCGCACTCCTCGAAACGCTGACGTGTTCGGAGTTCTGGGCGTGCGACATCAGTTCCCGGCGGAGCTTCAGCGGCGGGCGGAGACGGCGCTCGAGAGGGCGCTGAGGCCGTCCGCTCGGCGCATCCTGCGCGAGACCGGCGTAGGGGCGTGCACAGGGCCTTCGTCAGAAGAAAAGGTCCAAAGCACGTCGCCTTACCTTCCGCGCACTTCCCCCGCACAAGTTCTCTGAACTGTGCGACGCGGGGGAGCAGCTAGTGCGTGGGAGGCGGTCGCCGCTTCCTGATGCCGGAAACTGCGTGGGGGGCGCGGAAACGCGCCCCGCCGGGCCTGGGCCGCCCGGATTCGAAGGCGTCAACGGCGCCACGGACGCCTGAGTAAAGTCGGCGCCGTGGCGAGAAAAAAAAAAGATTGGGTGTACAAAGTGTAAATAGTGTAGTGATAGTGTAGTGAAGTGCGGCATGAATGTGTGAGCGAATGAGTTTGTATCTATAGAAAGCATGAATGAGCAACGTACCCTTTTAAGATAGTTTCTATAGATACCATCAGAGGTTACGGAGGATCCAGGTCAACAAAAAAATACCTACACCTACTGGTCGACCATTTCACAAGATATGCTTATATTTTAACGTCAAAAAATCAAAACCTGATGATTCGTAAAACTAACGGATGAAGTAACAAAACTGTTTTGGAGCAAATTGTACTCCCAAATTTTTAATAAATTCCCGCCTCGCCAGGGATACTGTCGATTGGAAAATGAAAAAATGTTCACACATTACGTCCTGACGAAGTTCGCAGAATAGCGGCCGAAAGGTCGGCACCTGTGCCTTGGACGCGACGTCTCCCGGACAGCCAAGAACATTCAGAAGGAACATCAACCACGTGCTTACTCATGTTTCATAGACCTCATATGGAAATCGATAAAAAAATATTTTTCAGATCATTGTCTTATCGCTGTTCTCGTTCAGACTATCGTCCATCGTATTCTCCCATTGCCCCCTCTTTTTCTATTACAGGCTAAGCGGTACCATTAATTTAAGCGCCGGCCCCTCTTAAACAACATAGTATATACTACGAAAGTATTTTGAAAGAAACTAGCAAATAGTTGCTTCTGTAGCAGTATAATTTTCTTTCAGCCTCTCTGAATCCATGTTAATATCTGATCGGCTACGTACTGTGCCCGGAAAACGCTTGAAGAACGGAATTTTAAACATTATAACGAATTTTTATTTCACATATTTTCTATTTCTCTTTCATATTTTTGAAAAAATAAATCCATATATATATATTTAGCTTTTTTAATATTGGGCAATAAATTCGCTCCTAGTAATGACATGGTGAAATGAGTAAGTGCAATCAGTAGATTAAAAGATGAGAGTATGCTGCTTTTAATCATGTAATTTTGTATTGTAGACATACTTAAAATATTGTGGCAACACTAATTCTTAGAATATTTCTTAGTAATTTGTGCATCATATGTTCTTTCGGAATTTCAGTATGTTAAGATTTTATTTATTTGTGAAGTTTTGCGAAAAATCACACGAGGAACGTCAAAAGCACGAGAAAAAATTTAGTGCTGTGTAGTAATGTTGTTGTTTTAGTTTTGGCGTTTTTTCCCATGAATTTGCAAAATTTAATACTTTTTGGTGACCTCTTGATTTGGAATAAAGCTTTATAATTGTAGTTTTGATACCATTCAATTTTCTCATGATTAAGTTCATAACACTGTGATTACTAAAAGGTTTTTATTAAAACGTGAAAATTGTTGAGGTGAAATTGAATTATATTTCCACATTTTTCAGATCAGGCTGCTACTTCTTCGGCCGCTCAAGTGCAGAACTCCTTTGTTGAGCATCTGAGAAAGAAACTTGATGTGGCAAACGACAAAAATGTTACATACAGGAAGAAAAAAAAGTTCTTCAAAAGAATAGACGCCTAAAGAAGATTATAGCAGAAGATGACTCTATCATCACAGAATTAAAAGAAAGAAGATTCTTGATGAAGATAATATCCAAATTTTTTAAAAGTATTTCTGGCATTAATGAGAAAAACTTATAAAGGGTAAGCCAAAAGAATGATCATCTGTTCGTTCATACGGCCCATTTTAAGGTCTTTTGCCCTTACCATTTTACCTTTTACCTCACAGGCATATAATTATGTCAGATCAACTTTAATTCTTGTATACCACATTCACAAAACCTGAGTAAATGGAACAAGATAGTGGATGGTGCACCAAGGTTTTCATCAGTGATTGAAAGAGAAGGCATCAATGAATAAATCGGGCTTTCCCATTTTGTTCAAGTCTGATTTTGGATGAAGTCGCCATAAAACAACATATGATGTGATTTGATGTTTTATGACTATGTAGACATTGGTTCAGATATGTGCACAGATGTTTTGCCTATGGCTAAGGAAGTATTGATTTTACTGCTTAATGGAGGTTAGTTAATGGAAACGGCAGTTAATGGAAACAGGGAAATTCATGATTGCAGGATGGACTGGTGTATGGAAAGCTAACCATCCTAAAAAACACAGTCTTTCAAGAATTTACGAAAAAAAATGTTTTCAAAAACCTCCAGGAACATATGAAGAAGAACGTTTTTGACAATCATTTATTTTTGTTAATTAATAGCCAATGATACTTCAAAACCAAATTGCCCCATGCAGTAAAACTATCAAATGATAATATGCATGCAAGTATAGTAAGGCCACAACTCACAAAATATATAGTATTTCAGGGTCAGTGAAATTTGGCTTGTGTAAAAATTTAGTGGCATTATTTTGGATCAATTGATGCCCCTCTGGCATAATCTGTTAAATACTGTTTGTAAATATCTGTAATTTGTTTATCTGTATATATTTGTATATTAATCCTGTAACAAAAATACTTATCATGTTATTGTCACTTTTGGACCATCAGCCTCCACCCATGTTCTGTTTTCCTGGTTTCCAGCAACAACTTAAGAAAATGTCGGGATGATCACACGTTTGCATCCAGAATTTACAGTAATTCGTTTTCTCCCCATAATTGAAAGACAATAAAATTAATTATTGCATATCAATAGCATTTCTTTCTGTACAATATATCCTTGTGTTCGTGTGAGTGAAAGCACTTACATGTTCAAATGTGCATACCATTTCTTATTAAAATTATTGATGTATGAATATTACATTACCTATGAACAAATTCCAGCATTACGAAAGTTAGGTTGGTTCATATTTCTTTCCTAATGTAATATAAATAATCAAATGTATATTGTGACATACCAAAATGACGGACAATTTTGTTTAGCAATAAAGGTCAAAATATTGCAAAAGACGTAATGGCGGTGCAGATACTCAGAGGGTACACCATAGCAACGCGAGTTCGTCCTGAGACGTGGGTGTCTATGGTGCAGATACAAAGATGTCCCCTTAGCAACGCGAGTTCGTCCTGAAACGTAGGTTTCTATGCTGTATATACGCAGAGGGTACACCATAGCAACGCGAAAAAACAAGAGAAAGAGAAAAAACACAGCGAGCTTTGAAGGGTGGATCAGATTGGGAATTAGGGCATTCCGACTCGTGTCGTGGTGGTGAGCGGATCGCTTGTGCGGTTTTTCCTGAGGTTAATTATCAAATCGGGACTTGTAATATTTCGTGAGAGTGAACATTAAACTTGAACTTAGAATATTTCCGCATTGGGTGTACAACTGGAACTTGTAAAATTTACGTGTTGTACCATTGCATACTCGGTCTTGTAATATTTTCATCAGTGAACTGGAAAGTGAACTTAGAATATTTTCGCGGTGAAATTACAAGACCCGACTTAGAAATTTTAACAGTGAATTGTGAATTACCAGGTTAGGTGATAGAAAATAATATTAGAAGGATATTATTTCGACTTGGAAAAAGTAATCAATTTGAAATAGGTGCCCACCTGAGGCGCAAGATGAAGTTTCGACTTGGTCGCTGATCATCGTGGACTTCAACCAGAAGGAAGATTGGTCTACTCTGCGCAGCGACATCGAGCGACGTGCACACGAAGAGGCAAGAAAGGATAAAAAGTTTTATATCGCTGTTATTGCAATAACGAGAAAATGGTCATGACCTAACAATAACTTGTAATAATCAATGATAGTCTGATAACTTTTGGCATTCATAATAAATTATAATTCATAGTTTGAAAGAAAGCTGATTCTTATTTGCCATTACATGCAATCCTAGGGTAAACATTTTAGAATTATTTTCAGATTCCTCACCACCTGTATGGATGGTGCAGATTGAGTAATTGGACAGAGTAAGTAGCAACAATTATTTCATAAGAAACCGGCGGACGGAGCTACGGGATTTACATTTATTTGTAATATATCCAGACAGATATAATAAGACAGTAATAGATAATCAGGAATTCAAGTGTAACCTTTTTCCGCCCAAATTGTTTATAAATTAGGAAATTGGTTAGATTAACATTTATTAGTAGTAATTAATTAAATAGGAACGTTTCAATATAATGAGAAGGAGATAAGGAAATATGTTTCCTTATTATGTTAAGGAATAAACTACAACACAAACACAAGGAACCCAAAACGTAGTTTCGTCAGTTTCTTATACATTTAAAACAAAAAATAATTTACACTAGACAATTTTTTTGTAACATTAATCAAAATTTGGCACTTTGCTCTTCAATACAATGAATTATCATAAACAAACACGCTGATTTATTCGATGACCACATTCTGAAAATTTTTCTTGCATTCGCATTCAATGGAAGGCTGTATTTAATTACACGTTGCAAATTTAATACGAAAATCTTTCTCTTATTTCTTCTACTCTCTCTTCTCTCTCTCTCTTTTCTCTCTTTCCTCTCTCTCCTCTCTATTCTCTCCTCTTTCTCTCTGCCTCTCTTCTCTCTCTTTCTCTTTCTCCTTCCTCTCCTCTCCCTCTCTCTTCTCTCTTCTCTTTCTCCTTCCCTCTCCTCTTCCCTCTCTTCTTTCTCCCTGTCTCCCTCACTCTCTCTTCTCGATCTCTTCTCTTTCCTCTCTCTCTTCTTTCTCAACATTTTTCTGTAAAAATGAGCTAAAAATTCCGCATTTTCAGAAACGCTCAACCGACATTTTCTGAAAAATGGCTACAAATTTTTTATTAAAATTTTTCGAATAGATTCTGTTAATTGCACTGTTTGATATGACGTAAAGTTCATTTTGGTGTATTCATTTTTTTCAAAAATTACGCAATTTTTTAAATACTTCTCACGCCGTTAATATAGATATTTCTTCGATTGATATGTATACATTTCCGTGGAATGTGCTGTGCTGCAATGTTTTCAAACAACTTCTTTGAAAATTCAATAGATTCCTGTAAAAAAGAGCTTAAATTTCGCATTTACAGTAATTCTTAATCGCCATTTTCTTAAAAACGATGCTAATTCTTCAATGAAAACTTCTCTTTAGGCCGAGTTTTTACTCTCCTTTAATATTCTTGAAGTAATGATTCAGTTGTACTACTAGGAAAGCAAAAAGTTGAGAAATTGTCAAAAAATGTACTTTAGGCGACGATAGATGGCAGCTGGCCAGACAATGGAGCAAGACCTTAAAGCCAGACCACAACAAGGAAATTAGAAAAATAGTACGAGAAAGTCTGTATCATTCTGTAGCACCTCTACTTAGTTCTCGTATAAATACGTACATACTGGAGTATTTTCGTTACGTCAAAAACAGTTAAACTGTATATAACGCTATGCGGTAGTTTTTAATTAGCACATTTTCAAAATTCGGTGATCCCTACACTATGTCATATACTACTTGAATTTTGGAATTAAAAACCGCTCCTATGCAATAAATCATTTTCAAGGATAAATACAACAAATTTTAATCCGCGCAATAGAATTTTAAATAATGAACAGGAACGAGGTGCCAAGTGTAAATGAGCAATGTTTATGTTGTGACGAATCACGCATGTTTCGCGGATTGTGTGGCTACTGAAGATGGTGCCAAGTGATACGTAGTGGCGATTGCACCGATGGAGTGTGCGATTCTCTGGAGATCGACCACGAACGTGAATTACGCTGTCTGTCGCGGCGACGATCCAGCAAAAGGGAAGTGAATTGCATGGATTTTTTTAACAACGGTGACGCATTCTGTAGAAGATGAAGTGCTGTTAATTAGCATGTAAGTAAATTCATAAATAGTAAACAGAATGCGCATTTATTTATTTATTTATTTATTTATTTATTTATTTATTTATTTATTTATTTATTTATTTATTTATTTATTTATTTATTTATTTATTTATTTATTTATTTATTTATTTATTTATTTATTTATTTATTTATTTATTTATTTATCTTATTTATTTATTTATTTATTTATTTATTTATTTATTTATTTATTTATTTATTTATTTATTTATTTATTTATTTATTTATTTATTTATTTATTTATATATTTATATTTATTTTACGTGAAGTGAATTCTGTGCACATTTTCAAAATTCTGTGACCCCTACACTGAGTCATATACTACATAAATTTTGAAAATTAAAAATAAAGCTATCATGTAATAAAATCTATTTTCAAGGATAAATAAGCAATAAATGTTGGACTCTTATCCATGATGTCCTTCGTCAAGGAATAATACTTCCTGGCGCGACAACATGGAAATGATAATTTGAATAACTATATTTCCCACTGAATTCTGGAAGACGTCCATAAATAATGCTACATTTATGCTCAGAAGAAACAAGGCCATCTCAGCATTTGCTCAATGGATCAGGGAAACTGGACCAAAAACCTCATCGAGAGGGGGGTCATTGACCCAGAAGCTTCGATACAATACTTGTCACATATTGTTTAGAATTATACAGTCCAATGGTAAATAATACATTAATTATCACTGTTAACATTAATGTTACTTTCCTTGTAATGCTCAGTATAGTCTCTAATTGTATAGAAATAGTTATGAAGGAGAAACGATTTCACTTTGGATTTAAACTTTATCGAATTTAATCCTTTAATACCATCTGGCAAAGTGTCGTAAAATAATGTACATGTATTGTATGTGAGAGCTGTTGAAACGGTCACCTGATGAATATGATTTCTACGTCGAGTGTTATAGTAATACACAACCAATTTTCTGAAAACATATTCCCGCCCTTAAGCAAGTTATTTTTTAAAAAACCACTGATTCGTAAATCAACAGACAAGGTAATGGTAAAATTGCAGATTAATGAAGAGATGTCATGAATCACGTGTGTGTGATTTTGTTATTATTCTTACAATTTCTTTTTTGTAATCTAAAAGTCTGGAGCTATAAAATATATTTCCCTCAGAATATTATGCCATCTCAGGCGGAATGAACATTCGCGAAATATACACAAGGAACATTATGAAGGCTGATTGAATTTGCAAGAATTCTGAATGCGTAGCATAATGAACTTATTGTGTGCAATTCATTTAAATGGACGTTCCATTTAAGGTTTGACTGAATTGAGACACCTAAAAATGTTGTTCCAACATCAGTCAATGGTACACTGCTCACTCGTTCGAGTAATAGAATTGTTTATTTGAAATGGAAAACTGCATTAAAATAGTTTTATTTTCATTTACTACACTTGTTATTTCGAACCAATTTGAAACATCTGATATTAAAATACAATTTATGGTTTCTTTTATTGCAAAGGATGTTCGTATCATCCGCAAAGAGAACCGTTCTTCCGTTTCGAATCGTCGAGGGCATATCGTTTACGTAAAGTAGGAACAGAATAGGGCCTAAAATCGATCCTTGAGGAACTCCACGTGCAATGGGCAGAGTCGGAAAGGTGCGTACATAATGTTCCATCATTCCAGTAAGTTATTTCCTTTCTCCGAGAACGTTGTTTAAGGTACGAACATAACCAATCTAGAGCAATACCACGGATTCCATATGAAGGTAATTTGGAAAGTAAAATGTCATGATCAATGACGTCAAAAGCTTTTGAGACATCTAATAATAATCCATTAGGTGCTTAATTTTGATCCAATGATGAGGCGACATCTTTATGAAAAGGGAATATGGCTATGTCCGTTGATTTTGGTTTTCTAAAACCGTGTTGGCAATCTGAAAGCCCGTCGTGTTTACAGAGAAAGGTTTCCATTCGTACGTAAAAAAGTCTCTCTAATATTTTGAAAACTGATAGAAGAGAAATGAGCTGATAATTTTGAATTTCATTTTTGTTGCCTATTTTGAAGAGCGGCTTAATTTGAGCTGTTTTGAAAATATCTGAAACAGTTTCAGAATAAGCGGACGTATTAAATACGGAGTTAATGGGTGTATAATGGCAAATCGCGTAGGTCTTTAACAAAGAATCCGGGAATTCATCTGGAACCGACGAATATTTATTTTTAGTTTGCTGATTATTTTGAGAATTTCATAGGAAGAAGTTTCGGAAACGAACATAGTGTCTAAAACTTTGGGGGTCTGTTAATGAATTTTGTGGCTGAAGACCTTTTGTGAGCTCGGCGGCAGAAGTATTGGTTAAAGAAACAAGCCACTGTTGCCGGATCGTTCACATTTATACCGTTGTATTTTAAAACAACATTCTCTACAAGGTTTCTAGTTGATTTGGTCGTATTTTTATTATATTCCACATTGATTTTGTTTTGTTATTTGAGTTCAAAATATCCTGATCGTGTTTCATGATTTTAGCCTGCCTTATGACTTTTCTTAACAATGATTTGTATTTTTTGAAGTTGAGGAAATCTTGAGATACGTTATGATGTTTAGAAATGAAAGAAAGAATTCGCTTGTTTTTAAATGATGTCCTAATCTTTGTATATACAAAAATTGCTTCTTCCGTGAAATTTTTAATTTTCTTCTTGAAGAGGAAAGCAAGTGTTAAAATGAAATGAAAGTGTTTAAAAAGAATTATATTTGTCGTTTGTAACAGTATTATAAACCGCTTCCATGACCTGCACGAAGTAATCAATGAATAATTTTATTTTACTTTTGTAAACAATCTAGTCATACGTGTATTATTTATTGTGTCAAACGCATTTATAATGGTAAGAATTTCTGCACGTGGTCACTGAATCCTAAATCTGCTTTCAACTTCATATCGAGTGATATACGTAGGATAGAGACGTTATAAGCAATGCAGGGAAAATCGATTTCTAGATTTCAACGGAAATACTTGTTTTGGCTTCCCCTGATACCGAAATAGTGGTTATTTTCAAAACGTCCGCCCGTCCGCCCGCCTGTCTGGTGTACGTGAACAACACTAGCGCCTGAACTATTCGTAGGATTTTTTCCAAACTGAATAAGTCTCAATCTGCCTTGAGTCGAAGCTCTGCAATTTTGAAACATTTATTAATTTTGGGGGTACTTTACATGAAAACCCTCGGACGTACTTCTTGATAACCTAAAAACTATTGATTTATGAAAACGCCGTCCGTAAATCAACTATCTGTGCTCATTCGGGAAATACGCTAGCGGTTAAATGTAAGCAGTATTTTCACCTAAATTGATATTCTCTGTTGATATGCCTGACATCGCTGGCCTTTGATTTCGCGGATGTTTTGATTTTGCGGAATTTTTCATGAAGCTTCAACATTTTCAACTTTCAAAATGGTTCCAAATTTTTACTTTATTTTTTTCATCTGGTGGAGCAAAAGACTCATAGATATCACATTTCCGCTGTATTCCCAAATTTTCGAAAATTGCCGAGGTCCAAAATTTTCGGCATCTTCCTACAACTACAATGTTAAAGATAGAGTTTTTTCGTAATAAACGGTTAATAACGGAGTTGTTGAAAAAAGCTACGCATAATTTTTCAAAATGTGGAGTAATTTTCTTGCCTAGAGGACGTGGAAATGTGGGCACTTTAATAATCTATTAACAACGAATTTTATTAAAAGCCAAATTTTGTCTAAATTCTCTCCTCGTGTGTATAAGAATGTAGCTGGTCCCATTTCCTACGAACTCTATTTTCGATAACTGCAAAAATTAATATTTGAAAAGCCGATATTGAAGATAGATAGTTTTGTTTCAAATGATTTTTTTCTAAAGAAATCAGATCTCTAAAATAATCCGAGTTCGTCACGGGCAGCGGTCGAGTCAACTTCGTGCTGAACGCAGTGACAGTATCCGTTGCACGTGGAGAGCGTGTGATTTTCTTTAGTTTGAGTGTTACTAGTGGACATTTTAGTGAACAGCAAATACTGCAAGAGTAGTACAAACTGTTTCATTTTCCTCCCCTACGGGGGGATAAGTCGTGAAATGACCTCGCATCGGCATGACGCATCGGCTGAAGGGAAGGCCTCTGACTACAGGAGCCAACCCGCCTCAGGTCGCACTAACTGGAACAAAATCGTACAGAATTCTCCATAAGTGTATCCGGCCAAAGAACAAGGATTACACTGATGGGAAGGATCATAGCACATCACTAGAAAGGTATGTAGAAGCCTTAGCTACTATTGTTTCACCACGAAACATAATATACGCGTCGAAGATCCGAACAGCAGAGTGCATCTTTCTCAAGTAGTAAAGAACTAGTTAATGAAATAAATAGATAAATAATATAAAACCATTAATATTGATGGCAGTGATCAAAAATATGCGACCATTTGTTAGTAAGCAGTGGCGAGTAGTTCTTTCAAATGTATATCCAATGATCCCTAATGCTATAATTGAAGAAGAACTTGATAAATTGAACGCAGTGCGAAGTTCACAAGTGTCATTCCTTCGAGCGGGTTTCGGAAAAGAAGAATTCACACATATTTTAAGCTTGCAAATGTACAATTTGGAAGACTCACTAAACAAATTAATACCTGATTCTATAGCATGAGTATAAAGGAGAGAGAAATTGGATTTATATATCTTATGGCAATATTAAATGTTATCAATGCAAGGAAGAAGGCCATGTAGCAAGAAACTGTAAAAATGTAGACAATATTAATTCACCAATAGCAACCAATAGCAGTGTAGATTTAGTACAAGCAACAAACGTGAACATTGAGAACAAACACAACGATAATTCTACTTTTCATGAAGAATTTCCCCCAATTGAGACTGGAAAGACAACTAAAAGAACACTGTTGCAGATTACAAGTACATCTAGTTAAATAAACATCTGAACTAACTCCTGAATAGTTCGGAAGAAAGAACACATGAGTTTACAACCTGCAAAAAGAAGAAAAGAAGATCAACCGTGAAAACAACTCTGGAAAACAAAAGTGAGAAAAGAACATTAGTGAACAGTTAGCTCCAGTTAAAGAAATATTAGAAGTAACTCCAATGTTCTTAATTATGAAGAACTCAAAGATTTTTTGGAAGATACGTACGGAATCCGTAATGTTCTACAATTATCCCCAATCCATACTAAGGAAACTGATGTTGATTGCATTGCTTAGAGATATGTATCCATTGCTAGAGGACAGAGGTATGAATTCCTCGTTTCACGAGAATCCGTGAAAGGTTGAAGGATCCAGTAGTTTGATCAAGAGCATCCTCGGAGAACGAATGTTCATCATGAAGAAGCAGAATGAAAATCAAAAATTCTGCAATGGAACGTAATGGCTTCCTGATTAATGATACGAGTTCTTCCAGAAACTTCAAAAAATGAGAACATCCGATATTTGCATACAAGAATCTAATTTCAAACTAATCATTGTAAGCATATCAAAGGTTTTTAAGTGTTTCTAAACAAAAACAGATCGTCATGTGTGAATGCTAGTGGAGGTGTGGCAATTTATGTCCGTGAATCGATAGTGAGTAGTGAAGTGCAAATAACAAGTGATCTTGAAGTGGTTGTTGTCTCGATAAATATAGGAGCTAGGAACATCGTGCTGTGTAATATATACATTCCAAGGTCATTTCAACTGCGTAGCTGTGGAACTTGAAAGCTAATTCAACAAGTTAAAAACCATTGATATTAGTAGGTGATTTTAATTGTCACAATGAACAATGGGGTTCAAATAGAACGGACACTAGGTAAATAGTAGGAGATTTTTCAGAGAAAGAAGATCTTGGTTCTATTAAATGAAGACAATAAGCCAACATACTTTAACGTCGCAACAGAAATGTGTGGGCACTATCGACCTAAGTATGTGTGCGCCGAATCTAGTAAAATATTTACAATGGAATGTTCGATGATTTATTCAACAGCGACCATTATCCTATCACCGTGACCTTTCGAGGACACACTGGAAATTGAGGTTATTTATGCGCCCTGATGGATTTTTTTTTTTCGAAGGCAAATTGAGCTTATATCAGCGAATAATTCATTGAAGAAAAAAATATTCATTTAAACAGTAATGATGATTCTGACTTCAACCAAATAGATGTAAACTTAGATAGATTTAAGAAATAGTATTGACCACCGCCAACCATTCCGAAACTAATGGGCGTAATAGGCAAAAGGAAGTTACCGTGGTCGTCAAATGATTGCGAGGAGGCAGTAAAGAAATATAAGTAATTGTTTAATATCTATAAGAAGCACAATACTGATGAAAACAAAATTCGTTTCAAGTCTGCCAGAGCAAAAGCAAGGAAAATAATAAAAGAGGCCAAAGAAAATGTTAGAGGGAATTTATTCTATCCATTAATTCCATTACAAAAGAGCAAAGAAGGTGGAAAAGAATCACAACGCCAAATGGAAAATACCAAAGTACCAGCATTACGTCACTCTACACCTCCGATGGTACCAACTTTCATATGACCCTTTGTGATATTGAGAACAGCTTTGGGACATTATTTCATCAAATTCCAGTGATCAGAATTAAGATAAAACCTTCTATCAAGTACAAAGAAGAAATTGAGAAATTGAACCTGATCTGAAGAAGGAAGCATAGTAGATAATGATATTCAACATTTAAACGCTCCTATCACACTCCAGAGAACTACATGAAGCAATACGCAACTTAAAACACCAGTGCGGCCCTGATGGAATTCTAATGTATTCATCAAGAAGATGCCTTCATCTGCAATAAAGTATCTGTTGCATATATACAATCTGATTTATATTTACAATGTATTTCCTAAAAAGTGGTCTGAAGCTATCATTGTACCGATACATAAACCAGTGAAAGATAAATTTTTGATAAGCAGGTACAGGCCTATTGCTTTAACATGCTGCTTATGTAAGCTTCTAGAAAAAATAGTGAATCGGAGATTCAGGTGGTACTTGGAAAAGCATCAACTGGATTACTCCATATCAAAGTATTTCCGAAAAATCGGTCAACAATGGATCGTCTTGTTTCACTAGAAACAGCATATACAACGGTTTTGCTAATAATATGAACATATTAGTTTTAAACTCATGATGAAAAGATGATAAGGGTTCCATATATCAAGAATTTTAAGAATGAGTGCACCAAAAGAATGAGCCTTATTAAAGTCATCAGCCGCATATGCTGGGAGCGGATTATACGATTATAAGAAGAACTTACTCGTAAATAGTTAGATCCAAATTGGACTATGGCTGTATATTATAAGGATGTACAAGAAGAATATCAAGAAATTGCTGGATCCTCTATCAATACCATGGGAGCTGAGACTGACGTGGGGCCTTTGGCACCAGCCCAACTAAGAGTATTTTGTGTAGTTTTTCAATTTATTATCTTAGAAAAACGTAGAAGAAACCCAATTATGGGATATACGATCAAAGTAGTAGCCAACAAATCGAATCCAATAAACAGAGTATTCGCTGAATATGCACAAACATTATAGAAACAGTAAATTATAAAAAGAAGCCCGAGACCCTTAGCAATTCAGGCAATCTGTGATATTAGGAGAAGATACAGGAGAAACTTGCACTCCCAAAGATTACGACCATACCTGACTATGCCCCTTGGATAATACGAGACATCAACGATTTTGAATTTTCGAACATCCCCAACAATCAGAATGCAAATCCTCGTGAAATTTGTGTCCAAATAATAAATGAACTAGCAAAATGCGATGGTTACAACACAATTTATACTGATGGTTCAAAGAATCTAAACAATGTAGGTTGCGCATTAATAGCTTCGTGTGAGGTGATCACCAAAAAATTACCTGATGACTTTTCAGTGATGTCTAGTGAACTATATGCCATAGTAGAGGCCCTTACATACATTACAAGGGCAAATCAAAAGAGATTTATGATAATAACAGACTCTAAAAGTGCTGTATCTGCTATAATGAACCTATCTATTGATAATGTATTGGTCCAAGAGATAATTGGAAAAATCAACCAATCAAGTATGTGAGGCAAGAAATAGTGTTGAGCTGATACCTGCACGTTGGCATTTCAGTAGAAACGAATTAGGCAGACAGAAAAGCTAAAGAAGCAGCACTTTAGCGTAGTTAGAAGTGATATACCAGTAAGTAACTTCTAAAGTAGATCAAGAGAGTCCAGAACAAATTAGCTGATTTGACACTAATGAATGGAACAACTTACAGGGGTGCAAATTAAGATCAGTTAAAGTTTCAAGATGATAATCCAACGGCAGCTTCTGCAGAAACGATCAGGTTGTCTTGACAAGATGCAGAATAGGACACACAAAATTTTCTCACAGCCACTTACTGAACAGGACTGATGCTGATAACTGCAATTCATGCAAGATTTTCAGTGGAACATTTCAGCAGAACTTTCAGTAGAACATTTGTTTGCATGCCCTAAATATGAAAGTCCAAGAAACAAGTACAACTTAAGTTCTCCTAAAGACCTCAATAACAAAGAACAGTGCATTAAATTCATTAGCTGTATAAGAGAGATTGAAGTTTATAATAGTATTTAACCATGCATGTATAATTCTGAGTTACTGTGTTATTTTGTACTGACTGTGAAATTGTAAAAGTAGTCGCTAATAACCATATGTAGTTGATGCGGCTATAAATAAATCAAATCAATCAATCAATCAAAGTCAGACGCCCACAACAAGAGCGCCGCCGAGAGCTCCCCCCCTCAACTCAAAGAAAACCCCAGCGCCCCAAATTCCCCCGTGCAAAACGACGAAGATGCTGTCGCTACTGGTGCTACAGAAACCACTAATATTACAACTAATCAAACCGCAACAAATGGAGAGGACGACGAAGGAAACTGGCAACTGGTAGCGAATCGAGCCTTTCTCCGCCACCAAAACCACCTTCCGCTGTATTCAGTGCCAGTTCGCAACCGCTATCAAATCCTGACACCGGCAAACCGCCCTCCCCCGCCCCTCAGGCACCGCCCGCACCGGCGCAGCAAAACACTGGCACCACTAACCCACCCACTCGAACCCCAACCTCCACGACCCCGGGAAGCGATTGGCGAAATATGCACCCAACAGCCAGTAAATGTCAAAGAGATCCTAGGAATACTAACGCCCCACCTCACCGCCCCCCTACGCGGAACAACCACCCCCCCCGCGTTCCTAACATTCAATCCTGGAAACCGTGCCGATCACGGAAAAATAATCCAAATATTAGAAAAGCTGCAAACTTTAAACAGATATGCACAATCCTTTTTCCTGCGCGCAACAGCAGAACGTCCTAACCGACTGGTGATTCGCAGCCTCCCCCCATCTAAACCCAGAGGAGCTACGCAGGGAACTTCAAAAATCCGGGCTCACCACCCACCACATCAGTGAGATGCAGCGCCCTCTCTACAGCGAGCAGGGAAATTATTCAATAGCCTGGAATTATACATTGTCTAAATCGACCATTCGTAAATAAAACTAGCTAAAACCATTAACACCTTACAAAATTGCATCATCTCATGGGAAGAATACCGCGGCACGGACCGAGTGCCACACATTGCTTGACTGTACTGCGGGGGCGGTCGCGCCCTCTACGCATGCACGCGCCCGGGGAAAACGCGGTGCGCCAACTGCCAAGGGTCGCACACGTCGAACTTTGACGAATTCCCTGCGCTAACCAAGTACAAAGCTGCACAACCACGGCAAACCAAACCAGGCGGCAAAACAACTTCGCCTAGCCTCGCACGGCAATGGTCACCCCCCGGCGCGACAGGATTGGCCGGCGCTGCTCCTTCCCAAGCAGCATTTCTAACTCTCCAGGATTGGTCCCCGTTGCCCCCACCACCGTTGGCACACCATTGGCCTCCTTTGCTGTCGTCACTGCCAGCACAGGCCCCTCATTGGCCGCCTTCGCTACCACCATAGGAAACCGATCAATCACAACGCCCTCTGCGCCCCAGGCAAACTCGAACTCTACCCCAGCTGTCGGCGGCCACTCCGATCTTTCAGAAATCCTCCGCGGAGCAGAAATACGCAAACCTATAAACCTAGCTAAAGAAATCCTCAACATCCTCCGTGGCCAAGGAAACATATTAGGAAAACTCACAGTTATAATCCCCCTCATTGAAAAAACATTCCCCTGAATCCCTTTCCAAATTCACTATTTCTCACTAATCTCCTGGAACGGAAGTGGCGGCATAATTAGGAAAAAAACTGAAATAGAACAGTTCTTATCTGACTACTCACCCCACGTCTTCCTCATCCAGGAGACACAACTCCTCCCAGCAGAATCATTTTCACTAAGAAACTACCATGTCTACAAAACAAGTCGTCCAGCGCCGCACCGCGGCGGTAGCACCCTCATCACTATTAAACGCAATATCCCACATACGCCTCTGGTAATACCGCATCACGCCGCAATAGAAACCTCAGCTATTGATGTAGGAACGCCGCAGGGAGCGATTACGCTCATTCCCACCTATAAGCGGCCTCAACTTCAATTAGAGGAAAGCGACCTCGATACGTTGCTGACGCTCGGATCGTCAATAATATTAGCAGGCGATCTAACTGCAAGCACACGGACTGGGGCTGTCGTGTGCGGAACGCTGCGGGAAACCGCCTGCTCTCCTACCTGAATCTCAGAAATCAGCTCATCATGTCCGCTCCACCATCCATCACCCACCTACGCACAACCCCCTTCACCAATCAAATCGAAGGTGATATTCTCGATATCGCCCTTCACTCCCCCATCTCACAATCACAACCCTAAAGCCCCTCCACGATCTACCATCTGACCACCTCCCGATTCTCTTTGCACTGCAAAGAGATCTCTTCCCGCCCCCGCCCCAAACCCAAACACACCACCGATTGGGCGTCATTCAAAACAAAAGTTGCGAACAAACTCATCGGAAACCCAATTATTGATTCCCCCCATAACATAGATCATGCCATCACTCACCTTACACATAAAATAAAAACTTACGTTAAAAATTCCGAAATCAACAACGCACAAGATCTGTGGAAATTGCAGCGGGTCTTACGAAGCCCACAGCCGGTTACCACAGCACTCAATCGCCCCAACGCCTTCCACCCACCTACGACCCCGCAGTTAAATCAGAGGTTTTCGCCGATGCCCTGCAATCGCGTTTTTCCCCACTCTCTCTCTCTCTCTCTCTCTCTCTCTCTCTCTCTCTCTCCCAGTCACCGCCGCCGAAATCTGTTACACACCCACGCCCCCGACGAAATGCCGTCTGACTGGCACATCACAGAGGATGAGGTAAGTGACCAACTCAAAAACATTAACACAAAACGAGCGGGCGGGCCGGATAAACTCTCAGGTGAAATGCTTAAGGAACTCCCTCCTAAGGCCACCCGTCTCTTAGCTTCCATCTACACCGCCTGCATTTCTGTGCAATACTTCCCCGCGGTATGGAAATCCGCGACTGTAACGGTACTTCCGGAACCGAACAAGAACCCGCGTCTTCCGGAAAATTATCGCCCAATCTCGCTCCTGCTGATTCTTGGCAAACTCTTTAAGAAACTCCTTCAAGAGAATCCTGCCCGACTTTGAGCAGAGAGGAATCATAAGGGGGACGCAGTTCGGCTTTCGGAAGAATCGCTCCTCCGCACTTCAGGCACTTCGTTTCGCTCTCTTTGCATCATCGACTCTAAATCTCCGCTGTTCTCTTCCAGCTCTCTTCTTCGATTTCTCTTTCGCCTTTTGATACCGTCCACCACCCACTTCTTCTCCACAAACTTCGCCCCTACGTCCCACCTTTCTATTAAATCTTATTACTAGTTACCTATCATCTCGCTCCTTCTCTGTAATCTATAAATCTCACACTTCCTCTTCTCGCCGGCGTCCCACAAGGAGCCGTACTCTTTCCCTTTCTATTCTCTCTTTTCTTAATTGATGCACCTTCCACTGCCGGATTGTGCGAATTCATCTACGCCGATGACGTAGCGTTTGCAGTCAAGGATAGCCGACACAACGCATACACCGCCTTCTTCCTCTATTTAGAAGCAAATCCCTTCAGGATAAGCTTAAAATCCGCCTATACCTCGCGTGTGTACGGAGCGCGGGGCTCTACGCATGTGAGGTATTTGCAACAGCTGCGGAACTGCGCCGTGAGAACCTCACGCGCGCGGAACACTCTTTTATTCGCGCCGCTTTCAAGCCCCAACCTGGAACTATCTTAGACACAGAACTTACAAACAGAAACACTAGCACCATCACCTCCTCACACACACACTTGCCACGGAGAGAATCACGAACATCTTCACCAATATTCACCTCTACCCCCACTTCGAACCATTCACACAGTATTACAACAAAAAGTCACGCCACAAACTTAAGAAACTCCCCACAGACATCATCTTGCAAAAACCACCGTAGAAACATTCACTTGCATACAACACACATACACTTAATACCTTACACACTCAACTACACTCAGCACTAAACACCAAACATGGCCCCACACCAAGCCCCAGCCTCCGCAGCTCACCTACGTTTAAACGATACTTAAATACTCTTAAATTAAACTAAACTTCTCAAATCATCAGTGTCAGGGTAAGTAAAATGTAAATAAAATGTGTAATTGTAAATATGTAAAAATATAAATAAAAGCTACGTTGTTTTCAAAACAATTATTAGTAGGACTCTTTCTTGTAAATATATAAATATGTTAAGGGTAGGGTGTCAAAAACCAACTACTAGAATCAGTTCTTTAGATTAGGCTAGGATTTAAAATCATCTGTATTAGAGACAGTTTCTAACTTTCCGGTACTCTTTCAAAAATTTTTATTGCAAATAGGTAAACTTAATACAAACTCTTAATGTAAACATGTAACACTTGGGTAAAACGTCTTAGGTTTAGGTCAAGGAATAAATCCGCTTGTATTAGATTTAACTTTACATTTTAGGGACATGCTAGGTCAAGAATAAATTCATTTCTATTAGGATTAGCTTTAATTGTATTAGATAAGTTAGTTTTGTATTACACCTTGTATTAGATTAGTTTCACTTGATTAGATTAGCTTCATTTGTATTAGATAAGTTAGTTTAAAGATTAACTTCATTTGTATTAGGTTTAAATTATTAGATACAATTATTCTCAAATAAAAGATATATAAAAATGTAAAAAAACAATGTACTTTTAAGAAAAAAAAGACCAGGGAGCGTCGCACGACGGGAAATGACAGATGAAACATCATTTTTTTTGGCGAGGAGCAAAAGTGTTAAAAGCAAACAAAAACTAAAAAAACAGAAACAGTGAAAAAAGAAAACAAACCAACAGTGCAACAAAATATGACAAAGTGCCACAAATAAATGAAAGGGACAAAGTGGCCGACCAAACGTGAGACAATCACAGGCCGGCCACCAAAAGAAAAGAAACAAACTACCAAAACTAATCAAGCGGATGAGCTCCCCCACAGGAGCAGGTCGCCAAATTTCTGCCAAATGCGAAGTCGTTGCCAGGACCGGAGCGCTGGTCGCGGGCGGCGCGTAGGCTTTCGAGTTGTTGACGAACGCGCGGAGCTTCTACATGGAAACTACGCTCTTTGTAGTTCGCCGGGTGTGCTCCTGCGCAGTTCGCGCACTTCTGCTGGGTGTTAAGCCTGTCAGTGACGGTGCAGAGCTGTGCATGCCCGCGCAGCCCATGCATCGCGCTTGCCGGCGGCACCCGTTCTTTGTGTGCCCCCCCCCCGCACAGCAATTTAAACAAAGTGGGATTCTCTTACTTGCCTTCGGCTCCTCAAGGCTGATTTTAATAAAGTTAAGATGTTTTATCTTTTTCAGCTCTGTGAGATGTGAGTAGTTATATTCAATGGAGTACAGACCGACTCCTTCGAATTTATTGGGACCTAGTTTCTTTTTGATTTCTCCGATGTGGTGGACAACAATGCTGAGTTTTTGGAAATCTGATTTTAGTTCTTCGCAGCACATGTTGGCTTCGAGTCCGCGGATAATGAGCTTTTTGCGCCTTTCGGCCGTAGTACAATGGAAATAATAATTGAGTTCTGTATCGTTTTTGGTCTCCTTAAGGCGGCGATCAATGGTTTGGTGACCCTCCCCACTGCCAGGGCGAAGGATCAATGATTGAGCGTTAATTTTTGCATACAGTATGTACATACATTTTTTGCAGTATGCGCGGAAGTGGTTGGTTAGGCGGATTGGGTTGCTCAATGCGGCCTTTTCGACGTAAAAGCTCCCAATTGAGGAGACCTTTGTTTGCCGTGGCGCATTCGTCACTTGACTGGTTTTGTTTTTTCCCTGTGAGGGAGCGGGGTTACTTTCATTGGTCTTTGCGGCTGGGGCAACTTTTCCTAGCGCGGCTGATTGCGCTGGTGGGTCTACGGGGAGGCTTCGAATCTTAAGCGAGCGTGACGTTTTCCTCCACCGCTGGCTGTTTCGAGGCGCGAAAAAACTTTTTCGAAAGCCTAAAAGGTTCCTGATTTGTTTCCGTTGTTTCTGGGCTATTATTGATCTGACTTGTGGCATTCTCTGCCATGGGGGCTTTCTCGTCTTCAGAATCGGATAAATCTCATCTATTATTGTGACGTTTGCCATTACATGTTCGGGATTTGAGGGTAGTTTTTTAGAAGCGGGCATGTTGTTGCGTGCATCCCTGATCTCGGCCATTTCGGGCAGAGTTTCGGGGACGTTTAGGGCATTAGGGGAGATAGAGTTCCTATTTACATGGGGTCTAGCTTGCACCGCTACAGAGCGCATCCTCCGGCGAATCTCACCAATGATGGGTGAGGCTGCTGGCGGTGTTGCTCCGCATGAGGTGGTGATGTCCTCCAGGATGATGGAATGTTGAAAGAGTTGCGGCAGTTTAGGCCGCACTACGGGTGTGTTGTCTCCAGCTGGGTCGACAGCAAGGCGCCTTCGGGTCGCACATCTGCGTGGGCGGCCGACGGCAACGAGGGCTGCCGTCTGGTCGCAGCGGCGTGGGGTCTTCTTCTCGTGCACTTTTTACGAGTTAAGAACGCGTTGATACTCAGCACGGCCGAGTTTCCGCTTCATATATGAAGAAACCAGGCCCCACCCCTGAGACGTTTTTTTCACTCCTTAGGATTTTGCACCAATTACAGTCCTCGGCGGTTCTACATGCTAGCGATTGGTCAACACGCCCTTCCTCCGGGCCGCGGGATGTCGAAGTTTGTCGGCGTGGTTGGGAAAATAGAATTTTGTAAAATTTTGCAGATATCGTTGCCCTGTTTCTATTCATTACCCTCCATGCCTCAGTGCAGTCCTGACTGACCTGAGTAAGGGAGGTGACCCTTTGCAATGGGAACTTCTTTGTTCTTTTATCCTCTGTCACCACCTACAGAATTTGTATTGCAGAAACATCATAACACGCCCAGCATCTCTCATCGTCTAGGTGCCAAAATGATTGAACCTATCTTTGCCATGACGGCCCCATCACCATCGACGATCCGCAATATGCCTTAGGCGCTGCACCGCTTCGAATATCTCCAGTCATTTTTCGACGAAGTGGGAGAATCGCAGCATTGGGTGTGCTGCTCGCCTTCCTTCATTGGGTGCCTCGTTCCCTGTCTGTTCAGCAGAGACGCGGCTCGGCCGGCAGCGCGCAGCCGGTGACGCACATGACGAGCTTTCTGGCACGCAATTTTGGAAAGCGACTTTAAAAAAGGAAAAAAGAAATTTTTTTTTCCTTAATTTTTCCCGGCCCGGATTCTTTTCCAACAGTATTTGAAAAAAAACCCCAAAAAACCAGACTTCAGCATTAATTAGTGTTACGGGTGTAAAGGTTTTCCCCTTTTTCAGTAAAAGGGAAATTTTTTTTTGCCCCAATCCCCCCCCCATAATTACCTCCCCCATTGCAGCCCCGCCAGTCGCAAAACCCGAGGGGACGTGTTTTGCTGCCCCCTCACCTGCTGCGGGATGTGGTGTCGAGGGAAAAGGGGCGCGGGGCCCATCGGCCGCGGGGGAAGGGCTCCCCCCCGCCCCCGGTCGCGGTCCCCGGGGGACAGCGCAGGGCGGGGCCCCCTTGCAGGCGTGTTGGGCGCGGGGGTGATGGCGTTTCCTTGGCGATCGGTGGGGTGGGCTGGAACCCCGGGCCCCCTTTTCCGTCGTTTCTCGAGACTATAAATAAAAAACCCAAAAGGAACATTGATGAATCGATGTTTCGGCAAAATTCGTCGGCAGGGGGGGCTTCAGTGCGTCGCTGCAGAACCAACAACCCGGTTCCCGCAAGGTGGATTACCGAGAACCAGTCGCGCCCCAATTCATTTTTCTGGCACCCAGACCCGGGGAAAAGAATTTTTGGGCGGATCGGGGAGGGTGTACCGGGATTTTTGCGGGCCTGGGGGGGGGTTTGGGGCTCCGGGATACCCCGAGCCCTGCCCCCGGACCGGGCGGCGGCGCGGGGGACAGCCACGGGATTGTGGCCGTGGCCTTTTAGGAAGCGGGGGGGTGCTGCGGCCCCGGGTATCTCTCCGGAATGGCGGGTGCGCGTCCGTGAGGATTTCACCCGGGCAGTGCGGCAAACGCGTGGCGTTTTCCCAGGCAGGAGGCAAAGCGAGGGAAAGCAGGCGTCGATTTTTTCCCGACAAGCTTGTCGTGGCAGGGCGCACCCAGTGGGGGCCCTGAGCTGGCGGCCCGTCCGCGGGGTGGGGGAGGGGGCGGGCAAAGGGTTTTCCCGTGAACTCGGCGCGGGGGCCCCGGGGGTAGGGGGGAAAACCCCTTCCGGGGCGGGCGCCTTTGGGGCCCCGCCCCCCCCGCGCCCTTAAAGGCGTCCCGCGGCCGCCCTGGGGTTTTGCGCCTCGTGCGGGGGCGGCGCGGACGGGGCCTACCCCCGCGGCACGCGGCGGAGGCGGCCCGTTCGCGTTGGGCCCGGGGGTCGGGGTTCCCCCCCCGCCGGACCCCACGGCCCGGGCGGCCCCGGAGGGCCGCGGCTGACAGCCTGAGGAGGCCCCTTTTTTCGAGGGGAGGGCCCGGGGCAAACGGCAGAAAGGAAATTTTTCCGGGTGAGTCGGCCCCAAACCAGGTCCCCAAAAAGGGGGCAGGAATAGGCTTTAAGAATAGGATTTTGGGAACATAAAAGGGTCTAGGCTCTAAGCTCAAATCAAGATTCCATGGGTACAAAAAAACACATTTGATATAATCGGCCCTGTAAAAACTTGGGGGGAAGGGGGGTGAAACGTTAAATGTGTCTGGTTTTAAAACCATATGCAAAACAAAAAAAAGTGGGGGAAAGGGGGTGGATTTGGGGGGTGTTGGTGCATATTTCAGGAAAAGGGTTAGTGCAATTTTTTTTATGAAATTACAAAAAACCCCAAACAATTTTTGTATTAGACTAGTAATTCAAAATACAGACCTGCAATTGTATTTATATACCGTCACCCAGGGCTCGCGTTATTATTCTCCGGAAGTTTTTGGTGAAATCTAACTTAGACTTTAAAACCAGGTACCCGAATACTGATTTACTAGTCTTATTTTTGACATGAATGCTAAATTGGCCATGAGCAGGAAGTTTTTTTTGGGGTTCGATCGGCAAGAAGCGGGGAACCCAATTTTCTAAAAAAAGCAAAAAGTCATCAAAATGAGGGTCAAATTTTTTTAAAATTATAGAAAATTTAATCTGAAATCTTAAATGGAAAATATGGACAGGATCCCAAAGGGGAAAACTAATTTTTATTAGTGGGAATGGAGGTGTTTAGATTATCCCTCTTTGTCCCCATGAAAGAAAAACAATTTATTAGTTTTTTGGAATCAAATTTTACAGAACCCAAATTTTTTCCCCTTGCTTCTTTTTAGCAGAAAATGCTACTGAACTCCCAAAGGGCAGGCACGGGCGGGGGCAAAAAACCCAAAAACAATAGCAAGACGAGGGTTTTGTAGGGAAAAGGGGAAAAAGGGCGGGAATTTGCAGGGGCTATTTTTTAACTCGGTAGGGGGGGGCCCGGAGGAGCGGTCAGGGAAAAGGCAAGAAAGAATTTAAAAAGGGAAATTTTTCCCTGCAGGGGGGGCATGAAAAATGGGGGGGGGAGAGGGGGGAAGGGTCCCACCCAAGGATGGTTTAGGGGAGGGGTCGGGTGAGCAGGCGTGAAGCAATAGTACCCCTTAAGTGTTCAAAAACAGTGGAACGGGGAAGGAAAAATTTATTTGATTTTCGTGGGGCAAACAAAAACCAAAAAGAAATCAAAAAATCTTGGCAGGAAGGAGACAGAAGAATAGGGGAAATTTTTTAAGAAACAATCATAATAAATCAATTTGGGCCCTTTATAAGATCCTAATTAATAAAAAATGGAATGCAATTTCATCAGACGGGGGGAGCAGTACTTTTCAGGGGTTTCAAATGGAATATTAAACAGGGATAAAATATTATCACGGCCCGGGAACCCTTGATTGAAACCCGGGATAACCGGGGAAGGGAAGGGAATAGGGCTATCCGGCCATGAATAATAAGAAGGCAGGTAAAGGGAAATTCCATTTTAATTTAATTGTGGCAAAGACCCAAAGAGAGTATTCTAAATTTATTTAATGCAAAGTTGATTTTTGGATCTTTTCGAAAGGGGAGTAAAACGACCCCCAACAATTTTAAGAATAAAAAGGGAACGAAATTTCCCCCCAAAAAATTTTCGCGGAATTAGTCTTTTTCCAGCGCTGACAAACTATTTTGAAAAAAACCCAACCAAGGGACTGGTGAATGGGCGGAAAAGCCCTTGGAAAAAATCAAATTTCAAGCAGGTTTTTGGAAAAGGGGTTCGCCACTGAAAAAATATCTTTTTTTAGATACCCTAGTAAAACAGGGGGGCGCGTAAACGGGGGCCCCTTATATTGCAGTTTGTAGATTTCGGAAAAGGCTTTTTACTCTATCAAAAGAAAGCCCCCTTTGGGGGAAAAATTTAGCTAAAGGGGGCTCACGAAAGGTTTTAAAAAATGTTGCAGAGCATATCGAAGGAATAAAATTTTTAAAGGCCCTTTATGGAATACAAGGGAAAAAAAAAATCCCGTAGAGGAAGAAAAGGGGTGTCCTCTCTCACCCCCTATTGTTTATCTTGTTTATAAAAAGATTTATTGACGTGGTTAAGGGGGATTTTACACATCTGCGGGGAAAATTTAAGGGGGTGAACATTCCCGGCCCACTATTGTGATGATTTAGTTTTTTGTTCCGGAGACGGACGGCTTACAAAAAAATTTAAATATCCTTTGAAACGTTTGTGAAAAATGGGGGTTAAAAAAAATATTCATTAAAAACCAAAATAGTTTGTTTAAGAATGGGTTTATCTGGGGGAAAAGGATAAATGGTTTCCTCAAGAGGAAAATTGACCTAAAACATTTCATCTTGGGCAAAATTTTCCATGAATGGGGATGGAGTAATCACAAATGGGGCGCACGGGAAAGGAAGAATTGCGCTCAAAAAAACGTTTGCCAAATTGGGGTTCCGGGAATTTGCCCAAAGGGGTTTTGGGGAGTTTTTAAACCCCCAGTTCTCCCCGCAATGAATTATGGGGCAGAAATTTGGAGAGGGGTAGGATAGATCGACTAAAGCGTCAAAAAGATTATTTTAAATTAATTTTAGTCTCTGATTCGCGCAAATTTCCGGAGTCCCGAGGGTTTGTAGGGAGGGAATTTTGGGAAAGGGTTTTAAAAAGCCATTAAACTTTGGTTAAATTGGGAATTTAACAGGCTGATTTACTTTTTAAATAGATGTTTTTTGGTTTTCAGCTCAGGGGAAAAAAACAAACTAATACGGTTAAAATTAAACTGCTACTGGAAAAGTTCAGGTCTGGGGGACGTTTCTCCCGGAAAAATTTGGGAGGAAGGAAAAAGGGCCAAAAACGGGTTTAAATTTTGGGTAACTTGCGGATATTAAAGGCAAGAGATCCCAGCAAAGGGGCCCAAAAAAGTTCGGGGAATTTTCCAAAATTCACCGAGCCTTATGGGGTTGGAATTCGTAAACACTGCAAAAAGGGCGCAAAAAGGTTTCATTTTCGGGCCCGGGGTTGGGTGCAACGAGATTAAAGGTTTTGAAAAGGAATTTGGATCTGTGTGTTTTTCGGTGATAGGGGGGAAATGGATCCTATCCTTTTAATTTGCAGTGCGACCGGGAAAATTGGAGAAGAAAATGGATGGGGAAAGGGAAAATTTCTACTTCCCAAAATAGGGGAAAGAACGCTCGCCCCAAAAAATTCTAGGAAAAAATTTAAATTTAAGAAAAATTGGAACATTTTGGGGTTGGCCACCAGAGAAACGGGAAAATTTAAAGGGGGGAAAAAAGCAGTGGAGCAGAGCCTAGACTGGGGAGAAATATGTAATTAAAACAATAAATTAACAATAAAAGTTAGTCAGTTTTGTTAGGTTAGTAAACATTTCCAAAAAAATTATAAATTTTTTCAATTTTAAGTATAAGTAGATAAATAAATAATAAAAAAAAAAATATAAACCTTAAAATAATTAAAATAAGTTAAAAAAATTAAAATTAATTAATTTAAACAGTTAAAAAATTAAAATTTAAAATTTAAAAAAAGTTATATAAATTAAAAATTTAAAATTTAAATTTAAAAAAAAAATAAATTAAAAATTTAAAATTTAAACAAAATAAGTTAAATAAAATTAAAAAATTAAAATTTAAATTTAAAAAAAAAAATAAATTAAAAATAAATTAAATTAAAATAAAATAAAAGGGAAAAAGGGTTTAAAAAAAGAATTAAAAGGGAAAAGTGGGGAAAAAAAATGTTAAAGGGGAGAGGCGGGGGGGACGATTTTCTGTGGTGCTGTTTGTTTTTTAGGTTTTGGGGGGAGGCCAAAAACTTTGGGCTGACGCCCGCGCCAAATAAATAAATAGTCTAAAAACCGGATAGAGTAGCATGTACTCGGCTTCTGACGGCAGGTTTTTCCCCCTTCAGGGGTTTTTCCCTCAGCCGTACCTTATGGTCTCGTTTCGGCTTTGAGGCGATGGAGAGACCATTTGGGGTGAATACCAGAAGGCGAAAGGTTAGAACGCAGGTAGAATGTAGGTATTGTAATGGCTTAAATGCCTTCGGCCTAGCCACATTGCATCAAGTTTCTAATTTGGCTGTAATAATTACCTATTAAATAAAATAAAAATAATTACCTCCCAATTATTACCCAATCACTTACACCCTCACATACGCCCAATCACTCACGCCCGCAATCACGACCTCATATTTGTGCGTACTCTCGTGAGTTTTTCTTATTCAGACGAATTCGGCATCTTGATCATTATAATTTATTTATTTTAATTAAATTAATTACATACTTGTAAGTATCGATTTCACAAATGTCTCCTCAAATTCCACCACTCCTCAAATTCAAGAACTCTACCAATTGCGACAGAAGATTTTGTGAGCAATATCGGGCTACTACTTTATAAATTGCTTCTCGCCTTACGAAGAAACTTGGTAAGAAGAGAAAGGTTTGTAAATGGGCCCCGGAAAACGGATAATTTTCGCCAGAAAAACTCTTATTGTCGGGTTCTGGTAAAAAAGTGGATAAATCCTTTTGGTAAATTTAGTAAAAGAATCCACTAACACTTAGTGTAGGGCCAGAATTGATGTTTTGTTGGTTCTTGATACCAAAAAACAGATTGACGGCAAAACATCTCCGTCCGCCTGTGGTCAACGCTAGCGCCTAAACCGATCAGCCGATTTTATTCAAAATTGGTATTACCAAATCGATTTGAATGAACTCTTACCTTTGAGACTTTCAAACAGATATTATTTTTACGTATACATACGTATATACGGGAGTAATATACGTAGTATACAGAAAGCTATGCAATGCTGCGGAAAATCGATGTAAAAATCGATTTTTCGATGTAAAAATCGATGTAAAAACCGCTCGAAATTTTTTTCTTTAAATTCTTTAAAGAATAAAGTAAAATATACTTACAAAGGTGGCATATGTCCAATTTTCAGGGTTAACACCTAATTTTCGAAAATTGCAATAGTTTGATTTTTTGGCGTCTTCCTACAACTATAAAATTGAAGACGGAGATTTTTACTTCAAATGAAATTTGTTGTGCGTAAATAGTTCGGTCTTTAAGGTCATGTAGATTTTTTCGAAAATTTTAGCAGTTTTCGTGCAATAGTGCTTGCAATATTTGCATTTTTTATTTTACAAAAGCAAGATTTTCTCAAAAACGCCTCCAAATTTTTCTTTAAATGTTTGGTAGGGTAAGTGCCAAACGAACCCTATACCATGACGTAAGCGCCATATTGCTCTATTCTTTTGTTTTCTCAAAAATTTCGAAAATGAAATCTTTTTGACTTGTCTCTCACGTCGGTAATATTTACATTAAAGGTGATTTTTTCACATTATTATATTTATGAGCACATGTCCTTTAAATAATATCACATGAAGTTTCTCGAAAACTCAAAAGTTTTCAGTAAAAATGAGTTCAAATATTCGCATTTTCAGAAACGCTCAAACGTCATTGTTTCAAAAATGGCTCCAATTTTGTTTAATAGATAGTGTTAATTGCACTGTTCAATATGACGTTAATTTCATCTTGGTGTATTAATTTGTTTTTTAAAAATTACACAAATGTAAGTTTTTTTAAATACCTCTCACGCCGTTAATTTGGCCATTTCCTACGATTTGTATGCATTATTATAGTTGTGAGTGGATGTGTTTCAAATGAACTTTACGAAAACTCAATAGATTCCTGTGAAATATAGCTTAATTTTCGCGTTTAAGGGAATGCTTAATAGCAATTTTCTTAAAAATGACTACGAATTTTTCAATTAAAACTTTCATTTCGGACGAGTTTTTACTGTTTTTAATATTATTGAAGTAATGATTCAGTTGTACTACTAGGAAACCAAAAAGTTGAGAAATTGTCAAAAAAAATTGTACTTTTGGCGACGATAGGTGGCAGCTGGCCAGACAATGGAGCAAGGTCTGGCTTTAGCCAGACCACACCATGGAAATTAGAAACATTTGGTACGAGAAAATCTGTGCCATTTGTTGTATCTCTAGTTTTGATTTGTGAGGGTACTTCACACGCCTCAAAAACATTTTCAAAAGTTTATTAAAAAAGCACCAATGTTTTCTTTCTCGTGTACAGAGTAATATACGTAGTATAGAGAAAGTTTTGTAATGCTGCGCGAAAAAACGGCAGATTTTCGGCGGAAAAAAATTTATTACCGTGCTATGGTGGCGAAAAAGTAAAGTACTGAAAACATAAATTGATCGCGGCCGTCTGCGGCTAAGTTCAGCTTTTGCACGGCTTGGACAGCCCTTGTCATGACGAAACGTCGCAGGCGGAGCCTCACAAACCATCGTAGCCAATCTCGATGCAGGGGGGAGTGCCCCAACAAAATTACGACGTACAAATGGCGGGCGCTGCTAGTTCAGATGTAAGTATTTTCAAATAAAAATACATGGAAGAAACGCTGTATGAACATGAAAGTAAATTATGAAATGATGAACACATAGCACTTAACCACTGTTAACACAATTCTTTTTGAAGAAATTACATTGATATCAGATAAAATTAATAAAAACACTAATTTTAGAACGATTACGTTCTTATACACATTTAAATTCCAATATTCCTGTCCAAACACAATTTATGAACTTTATCAAATGACCAGTTTACCACAGAATTTTGCGATAAGAAAAACGATTATAATTGCATATTTTCAATTGTTCAAATGTATCATTAGCAAAAATGCAAAATACTCTCTTTCTTCGAATCGTTAGGACTGCTAGGAAAACATTTTAATAAAAAAAAATTCAAAGAAACTGTATATTTAACTTTAAAAGTAAAAATTTAAAAACTAGATATTAAGAAATTAATTTATCGCTTAAAAATTTTTTTTTGCTATCATCAAATCAGGAAAATTTGGGGAAACCCCCCCAGGAATGGCCCCAATTTTAATTTGTTTTAAAATTGTTTTTTTAAATTTTAACCCGGGTTTTTGGCTGGGACATCAGAACCTTTTCCCCCCTAAATTGAAAAAGGGAAATTGTTAAAATTTTTCAAATTTTGCAATTTTTTTATTCTCTCATCCCAATTTCCCCTTTACAAGATGCAAAATTCCCCAATCACGACTATCGCCTTTTGTTTACGTGATACGCAATTGTTTATAGGATCTTCGCGTCTACCAACCCCCACTTGTTTCCCCCAAAAATTATTCGATTTGGCAGTCAAATTTAAAAAGAACCCCTTCCCCCTTTTGAATTAAAATTTGGGGAAAATTTTTTATACATTTTAAATTTTTTTAAAAAAAACTTTTTTTTTAAAATTGGCTTTTTAAAAAGGGTGAAAATTTCGCAATCCGATTAGGCCCATCTCTTTTTGTTTTCGAATCGAATTTTTTAAAAAATTAACATCCCGACTGAGATATACAAAATTTTTCACATTAAATCGCCAAAGAACTTGGGGGGCCCTTTTAATGGTCACGATATTTTAATCCTTATTACCTTTTTAAAAGGGTTATGGGTCCCTGACTATACAGCGCATCTGGGGAAACTGAAATAGAATGATTCTATTCCTAGTTCATTTTTTTTGGATTATAGATGAAAGATCACTTTCTTTTTAAAAAACAAAAATTTTAAAAACGTTTATTTCCTTTTTTTGCAAACAAAGAATTTTTTTTTGTTTTTTATCAAGATATCTTTGAAATTTTAAAATTTTTACCGCGGTTAATTTTTTTTTGTTATTTCCTCTGACTTTCTCAAAAAATCTTGCGAGCTTTTCCGTGTAAAATTCAAGAAATCCTCTTCTGATTTTCGTTGATTTTCTAGACTTTCAGTCGAAAAAATCTTTCAGCTTGCCGGGTTTAAGTCCCAAAAATCCTCTTCCGCCCCCATCAAGCTGGTTTAAAAAATCAAAAAAAACAGTCCGATTACGTCCTTTTACATGGCCCCAACTCGATTCCCCTCCCGACAAAGTTTTCCCCTTTTATCAATTTCTTTCCCGAAAAAATGTTTTTAAAATTCAATTATTCCAAGTTCAGAACAATTGCTGAAGCATTCTTTCCCCATTCGACACTAACACGCCAATGCTTTGACACTACCCTGAATCTGCGGATTGTTTGAGGCCATCGCTTATCGCGTCAATATCATGGAAGTTTACATCACCTGAAATACGTATAATTGAGGTCATCTTCATGAAACACAGAAAACTTTACATGAAAGAATCAATTCGTCATTTCAATAATGAAGCTACTACGACATAATAATCATAATATCCTCACTCTGCTTACTTATTGTGTTCTTTCGAGCGTGCTCCGTGTCTCTGAGTAGCAAACATTAACATAATCGTTAAAATTAAAAGTAATGATTTAGGATGAAAATTTAGGATGAAGAAGTTCATGTCTCCTCATAAATGTTTGTAGAAAGTCATATCAGGTTAGTGGTATTGTCAATAAAATTGTAGTTTTATTTAATTGGAAATAACTGTTGATATTTTAAGGTTTAATTAAGAAAACAGGTAGCTACCTGAATTTGACGCTATGAAAAGTAAACATTTCGAGGTTTCCACCACGAGACGTATCTCGTCATCCCCATTCATTCGCTTAGTATACTGCAATCGCTTACTTATCATCGATCATGTTACATGGTTTTTATATAATACCGGGTGTCCCACCAACTATGGGCAACCCCCATAACTTCTAAACGGTTCATGATATCGAAATGCAGTTTTCGCTGAACAATGCAGAATCATGGGACAAGTAACATGCTGGAATTCTCTATAAGTTCTGTTTTCGAGAAATTTAATCTATCTTTGAATTTTTAAATTGAACTATATATTTTTTAATCAGCAATGGATAGATCATAAACATTGGAATAAAATGATGTATCATATTTTAGTATTTTAAGAGTAATTTGAGTATAAAATTAGATTTTTTGGCATCAGATTTTCTGGCAAATAGTAGCCTTGCAAATAGTCGCTACTTTGGGAAGGTGGCTCGCGACGCTAGATACTGTTTTGTTAAGAGGAGTGAGAGGGATGGTCGTGTAGGATGAAGGTGTAATTGCAGCAATTCATGATCTTGACATGAAAAACATATGAACAAACATCAATTTTAACGATCTGAATGAGAATTTTTTCCCAGTTCTTCAACATCTCTTCTTCTGAAATTCCAAATCAATGATAATCGATAAGTACGGAAATAAAAAAAATTGTAGCGAAAACGGTAATAACAAATAACAATAATAATAATAAAGGTTATTTCTAAATTTACAAAAATCAAACTCAGTGCAGAAACAAGCCATCATTTTAATGTATGGGAAGCGAATGAATTCTTAAAGATTTTCATTGTAATATCTTGATTAATTCATCAAATAATAGACAGGTAGACATTTTCTCTTATTATTCACGGTAACTAAACTTCCTATTTAAACACGTACTACCAGAAGAACAAAGTAATAAAAAACTTGAAATACTCTTGACAGTTCTATCAGTGAATATTTACCAAACTTCAACAAACATGCATATCTGCATTCGCTATTGCTCATACTGATTAGAGAGTTTCACATTTTATAGCGCCAAGTGCTGCCACAAACTTGAAAATGCAGAAGACAGAAGTGCACCGTTTTCTTTTCCATTCAAGAACAGCAGTCGTATGGTTGCAAAGTGAACGAGTGATCATTTTAATTAAAAATGACATTTACCAACGAAGAGACGGTGATTGGCTTATTGTTCAGTTTGAAAATGATATTTATTATTATTTACATGATCTTTACGCTACCAATTTTTTATATCGTTCTTTGGAACGATCAATGTTTTGAAATTTTAGTAGAAGGCAAGTTAAATCAAATAAATAAATGGAAAAAATCTCCCATTCTGATTGTTAAATTGGTATTTAGTGATGTCTGTGCCATCACCAAAAATTGCTGTAGTTATGCCTCTTATCCCCACTACCACCCTCTCAGTCAAGACGCAACAGTCTCGGCGGCGAAGGCCACCTTCCCCAAAGGCAACAGTTGCAAGGGCTACCAAAAGGAAATTTTGTCGGTTTACTTTAAAATCACATGTCAGAAAGTACTATTTTATAGTCAAACTACTGTCAAAAAATTAGCAAATGATAGATAATTCTATTCATTATTTTACGATATACCCATTGCTAGTTAAAAAATATAGTTCCATTTAAAAAATCGAAGATGATTAAAGTTCTCGAAAATTAAAATAATTATAGACAATTTCTCTACGGCTTGTTACTTGCCCCATGATTTCGCATTGTTCAGCAAAACCTGCATTTCGTTATCCTGAACTGTTTAGAAGTTGTGGGGTGGTCCATAGTTGGTGGGACACCCTGTTTATGTAGTAACCAAGGATGGCAACAGAAACGTAACTAAAATAAATTAAGCATTTCTTTACTGTTTCTTGTGCACAGAAATGAAAGTACGTAACGAACCAAAACTGAACGCGGCAAAGAAATCTATTGCCTAGTAACGAAACTTTACTTCGGCTGGGAATTTAGTTTCGTTACAAGAAGGAAACTATATCATGGGAGTTTAGTTTCTATCCAAGAGTTTTATTCAAGATTCGTTTAGTTTCTCTCCCAGTAACATAACTTGCAAGTAGTGTTTTGGCGACTATTAATATTGTTATTGAGACCTTTCGTGACCTCACTGCGGCCGTTACTCGTGTGCCGGACCTCTGCTATCAGCCCGAATGTCGGCTGTGTCCATTATCTTGAAGAGCAGGCGAGGCGGCAAAACGTCGCAGGTTCGGACAGACCGGGAGGTCGAATACATGCTTAAATAATCCAAATATAATTTTAGCAAATATATGGGTTCCTTAAAATGTAACCTCGATATACTATGATAAATATATATTTTTTCTAAAATACATACTTAGCATTTTAAGAACAAAAATGTTCACAATAGAACATGGAGTCTAATAAAAATGCTAAACAGAATGTATGTAATACACTGGTATCGGTGAAATGTTTGTTTTCCAGTTTCCCTTTAATAATAGAATTGCGTACGATATCCTTACTAGTTGTGTTACAACTGACGTCATTAGGATTATTATGAACGCGTGGACCTTGCACTTTGCAACTAAAAGAGACCAACGAATATGAATTTTTGCAATTATCGAAAGAACAGCCGCGCTTAGAAATCGACACTGGCTGATAGACGCTGCGTAACGTTCCTCGGGTTGTTGAAGCAATGGTTTTCAAAATGCAAATAAAATTTAGAAATAAGCCACAATAAATAAATAAATATAAATAAATAAGTCACAATAATATTGCAGTATAATAATTATGTAAATAAAAGGTTAATTTGAATAACACCTGCCGGTGCTTTCAATAAATTCATCCATCATTGGGCGTAAAGTTCCTGAAAAATGTGTAAAATATTGTAATTTTCAGCGTTGCCACTTTTGAGAAAAAGCTACAATATTAACGTACTACTCCAGAAATTAAATGTTGCCAACTAATACTAGTGTGAGTAAAACGTCTCCGTGTACATAAGTTGTTGTCGATGCATTCCTCTTTTAAACAATTGACCCTCATTCACGCTTACTAAGAACGTGAATTTTGTTTTTATTAAGAAAAATACAAAGTCGAACTAAAGTTTGAACTAGTGATCTCTTCATATTTACATTTAATGAGAGATTAATAAAAAAAGAATTATTTCGTTGCTGGAGTTTTGAATTAAAAATGAGCTATTAAAATGCATATATTGTAATAAAAAGACCTGATAATATTCGATAGTTTTCAGAAGCATCGAAATTTTTTATAGTATCGAATTCTCCTATCGATATTCATCGAGGTTTAACGAGACCTACCATAAAGCCGTCCACATCTCTGACTGATCCGGTTTTTTGAGTAGCTGTCTTCCTGAGTGGATAGCCGAAAGAGAAGTAATGTGTTCGAAGATCGGTCGACCGTTAAGTTCAATCCCTTTCAAATAAAACTGAGTTTATCGAGGCAGCTCTACAGAGCGATTTAAATCAAATGGATGTTCTTTGCTTTACAGAACATTGGTTATCTCCTAATGAACTTAGCATTTTCCAAATTCCAAACTTTTACCTCGCAGGCTTTTATTGTAGAGAGAAAGAATCGCATAAAGGTCCTACATATGGGGTCTTGTATTTACGTTAGAAATAATATCCATTCGATCTCTTGGCGGAATTCAATGTGTATTCCGTTGAAAAAATGTTTTCGAAATTTCTGTTGTACATCTTATCACTAAAAGTGATAATAATGGCATCTACAGACCTCCAACAAAGAGAACTGCAGATTATATTTGTTCTTAGAAAACCTGGAGATAACACTTAACAAAGTCAACAATCGCTCTTTTGAATCCATTGTTGTATGCGAAGATTTTAACATTGATTTTCTGGTCGAATCTTGCAAGAAAGTAAAATGTTTCAATTTAATTAATGCCTTCAATTTAGACATTACACTAATGTACCTACACGGATCAAGCACAAAATTCGGATGAAGCCAATTGATCAAATTATAATTAACAAAACTACTAATCGATATGAAGTTGAAACAAAAGATTTAGGATACAGTGACCACGATGCACAAATTCTTACCATTATAAGAAATACGATCACTGACCTAATAAATAATTCAAGTATGACTAGATTGTTTACAAAAGTAAAATAAAATTATTCATTGATTACTTGATGCAGGAGTCATGGGAAGCGGTTTATAATACTGTTGATACAAACGACAAATATAATTTTTCAACTCTTTCATTACATTTTAACACTTGCTTTCCTCTTCAAAAAGAAAAATAAATATTTAAGTGGAAAAGCAATTTTGATAACACAAGGGATTAGGACATCTTAGTAAAACAAGCGAATTCTTCTTTCATTTCTAAACGTCATAACGTGTATCCTTGTAATTTCCTTATCTACATTAAAAATACAAATCAATGTTACGAAAAGTTATAAGACAGGCTAAAATCATGAAAAACGATCAGGATATTTTGAACTCAAAAACAAAACGAAAGCAATGTGGAATATAATAAAAAATACGACCAAATCAACTAGAAACCCTGTAGAGAATGTCGTTTAAAATATAACGATATAAATGTGAACGATCCGGCAACAATGGCTAATCTCTTTAACTAATACTTTTCGAGAATTGCTGACGATCTCACTAAGAGTCTTCAGCGTATACGTAAGTTGTTCTGATATTCAAGTTTCTATGACGTCATGGGATTTGCTGATGGCCGTCTCAGAGGGAAGGGAGGGGATACTGACCACAGACCATGGAGGTCTGAAGGTCATCTGTCAAACAAATTCAAGAGTTCATTTTCCTCCTCGCGTCTCCCTGCACCTCTCGGGACACACAGGGCCCTCATACAGCCTCAGGGCCAAAGATTGGGTCTATTCTTCACATAAATAATGACAAATATAAAGTTTTTTAACTTTCTTTCGCATTGTCAATTCTCTCTAATTTTTAAAAAACTAAATGTTTAAGGAATTACTGAAACTTACTATAGAGATGCATTATTGAGATTTAATGAAATTTCGCTGTTAAGCTCAACATGCTACATTGACTGATTTTATGAGACCTGGAAAATATATGAGCTTTTATTGAAATATGTGCAAAAACCTGCCGTATATTGAAGTGCGTAAATCGCCCCCTTCTTATTTGAGGTATTTCCGCTAAAATCCATAATGAAACAATAGTGTCTCAAATTTAATGTCAAACTATGTATCCAGCATGGTGAGTACTGCTAGTAAGAATTGACTAAGAGCCAGGAGTCATTTGAAAAGTAATGAAATTATCAATAGAGAGTAGACGAAAAGTTACAGATACTTACTTGTGTTTATGTAGTTCTGAAACAAAATAGTACGTACAGAACTGTAGTATGGGGTTCAAATCCTCTGAATGGACCTCTCCCGACTTTCTCGTTACTTGTTCTTCAACACTATTAATAACGAAACCAAATAAAATAAATGCCTGGATTTAGTTCTTCAGTAACGAAACGAAACGAAACAATACAGTCTTTCAAGATCTGGTCATCCTGTAACGAAAACTAAATTGCGTAGATTCTCGCTCTCTGTTACTGGTAAACGGTGAAACTTAACTCCCACAAAAATAAATTTCTATAGCGGCGCAGAAACGAAATGTCAGTTTCATTTGCTACATCCTCGGTAATAACAATACAACTGCATTCTGACGGGCAGGAATTCGGGGCTCAGTAAATGGTGTTCTTTTTTGCTTGTATCCTACTCTGTGGTGTGTGAAAGTGTATTTATTTAGATATTTATTTTTAATTTCGTAAACATTCGTAGTAAATAAAAAGTAATATTTAGTGAGGAATGTATGTAATGTAGTAAATCGATATTGAAGATTTTCATGGAAATACACCTTTGGGGCTCTGGTTACCAAGAGTGTTGTTATTATTTCAAAATGTCCTGGTCTGTCTGTCTGTTTCTCTGTGAACACTCAGTGTAAACTATTCGTAGAATTTTGTCAAAATTAATTTTCTATTAACGATGTGGCCTGAATCGAGGCCCCTGTGATTTTGAAAATACCTTTAAATTTTGAGGTTAATTTAGTTGAAGCCCCTGGGGAGCATTTTTCAAACTTTTCTTCAAAACGGCTTCAAAGTTTTTCGACTCCACATATGTAACTAATAGCCGAGCATCCACAACGTCGGAATTGAACTCTAAGGCCTCGTTGTCAGTAACGTTACAGGGAAAACTGTAACGATGCCACTGAGCGATTGCACCTTGCAACGTGTACTTAAAATCATAGTAGATCCTAATATAAAATCTAAGTCTTATTTCCATTACAAAGTTTTCATTTTTCAATATTACAAATATTCAATTGTTTCATATTATTCGTGCGCATAGTAAATTTAACTTAAAGCTTCCTGCTTGAATCGTGTGTAACAAATAGGTCAAATTGTATATTTGAAAAAAATATTACAGTACAATTAATCAATTATTGCAATTAATGATTTATTTTAGACAAAATGATATTCCCTCTAAAACTGAAAAAATGTACCGAAACGAACGTTTGCTATTCTGGCAGTTCTGTGTACCATTCGTTACTTCTGTGAATGTTGTCTGAAGTTGCTGCGTTAGACGAACGATAATTATACATATTTCTTTCTTAGTAACCCCTTGAATTTGAAACGATATTTAAATAATTCTTTACATGAAGCTCCTGGGACATTTTCAAAAGCTTTTTCAAACCCATATTGTTACACATTAAAAACAACTATTTTGTCAGTTTAGAGGCTTTCGCAATCATATCTGAAAAAAATGCATGCATCGTTGCCAGATGATCAAATGTAGTGAAAGTACTAGGAATGTTTGAAGGACTTTCAAATTCCTGTATAAATGATAAATTGATTTAAGTTCTAAAATTGTTCATATTACAACTCAATGTTTTTATGCCACAGGAAGTTCTCTTTCCACTATGCCTGTTAATTTAATCATATTGGTCTCATTTTATATTGATATACTAAATGGAAGGACAGAAGACTGTTTCAAGGTGTGCTAGAAAACCACCATCCTATGTCATCCCCTTATGGTTTTTTCTCCAAGTGGTTTCGCAATTCACTATCAGTTAGTCATTTGTAATATTGATGTTTGAAGTTGCTGCCTGGGAAGCCCATGACCCAAGATTTTGAATCGTAAGTGGGTTACAGAAATTAAGTCATCAGTGTTTTATTTTTAAAGTATACTGTTAATTTTATTTTCTATGAAATAAACATTTTTATATTACTTTTTACATTACATTAATAAGTTATTGTTACTTAGCAAATATGCAAATGTTGTCAGACTAAACACATTTTTAATAGCTCAATTGTGATGGCTGGCTAACAAATTTTAAAAATTCGCTTAATTGTATGCAATTGATTAACTACTGTATAACCCTGAGACTCCATTTTAACCCGGAGTTCGGAGACTACTTCTGAAACTCGGAGACTCCTGGTCAAACTTGAAGAGATGCAGTGATAGTTTTAAATTATTGATTAAAAAATTAAACAAATACTTCTAATCAAACTTCAACTACCGTAGTCTTAAAATCATTATTTGAACATACCAGGATGTCTTTATCCTGGTAACATAATTCAACACGTTTCTTGAATATCTTCCTGATCTCTTTTGGCAACCGTAGTTGAATTATGCATAAATAGTAGCAATGAAGGTTGTTGGCAATCTTAAACAAGAAATGATCGCTCCTGCACAAGTAGAAACTATTTTCCTTCGACAAACGATGCACAGATTCGATATGATAGTCCTGTCGTCAAAATAACTAACCCTGGCACTCGCATCTAGCGAAAATGGGGGGCTCAAGGAAACGTGTACGGATAATACATGGTGTGTTTATTAAAATACTGTTAAAATACCACGATCGTCGTACGTCTGACACACTGAATGGCACGAATCCACTTGGCAACCGTGGCCACAGCGGCGACAACGGTGTGGAACATACTGCTGTTTTGCTCGTCGTCCTGTCACCTGTACTCGCGAGTCCCTAGTGAAGCGTTGAACAGGCAAGTGAAAAGAGCAGATTGTTGCATTGACGCAACCGCCAAGCTCAGGTAATATATGTGTACGATAGTTGACAACATTTTGTATATGTTATTGACGAGAAGTTAACTTATCGATATCAAGTTTAAAATTCGAAACAAACTTGCAATCTCTATCTCGATTAGGTTTTTAACTAGTTTCCCTGATTTATTGAGCAAATGCTGAGATGGTCTCTTACTTCTGGACATAAATGTAGCTTCACTATCTGCACGTTTGGTTTTGCCTACTTTTGTAATGATAGGAACAGAGCTGGGGGCGAGTTACTATTTTGTTAGCAATAATGAAAAGTTCAATCTGCAGTTCGTTTACCAATACAAATAAGTTTTCAATTTCTCTGGAACGAAAATATCTTGTTTTTCAAATGTTACTAATCTCGTGTTTTTTATTTTATTATTTATTTTGTTTTATTTTTAAACTTTTATTCATTTTTCAACTATTTATAGTTAAATGTTAGGAAGGGATTCTGGAGCTCCGAAAACGTAATCTTTTGAATGAAACGTCATCTTTCTGAAAATATGAGATTCTTCCCCATATGACACATACAGTTTTTTCAGTAAATCAAATCATTTGTTGATTTTTACAATGCAATAGCCTTTTCGCGTGCTAGTACTTTTAAGTTATACTTTTCATACTTCATGATAATATTACCAATTTATTAATACGCAATTACTGCGTATGCTGATGGAAAGCAAATTAGATCTGTATTTAAATAATCAACTTTACGAGTTTTATATTTTATGTCTTTATACAAACTCGTCGTAATTAGAAGAAATGTTATTTGTAAAAAACAATACAAATCAACAAGTGACATTTCATTAAGAGTTGAGAATGGAAATAACGTAGCTCTCTAATTTTGTCTCTGCACTATTCAATTTTTGGAACGTATAAACTCCATAAAATAGCGTGACAAAGTTCGAAAAAAATCATTCGTTTTTGCTACTTTGTTTCCACGGCATGTTATTTCGTCGTAACAAATTCGAATTGTGGGGCTCTGATATGGAAAAGTGGTCAGATCTTATTCTAACATGTAGTGAATTACTTCCTTTTGAAACCTTGTGTGGTCAAATTCACATTTTGGGCGTTACTAATACCGAAAAATGTTTACCGTTGTCTGGTTGCGGTCAACGCTAGCGCCTAAACCGATCGGCCGATTTTCTTCAAAATCGATATTCATTTCACAACCAACCAATCCTGACAGTGCTGGCAATCAAATGCAAGTTGTTAAAAAATATATTGTAGTAATTATTAATTAATATTGTAATATTTTTTTAAATCTGTGTTAACACGAAATGCATGATATTCTCTTTTCTTTATTTACAATGATAAACGCTTCATGCATTTTCTAACTTTAGAAAATACTCTAAAAAATTACGAGAACTACTTTACTCATATTTCACACAATTACGTAATATACCACCGCAATTTCGGTCCATATTAATGCATCTGTCATCACTGTAAAACTCATTACAAATTAGAACATTAGGTGCAAAAACTAATTCTTTTTAAAGCTAATATATCAACACAAATTCCATGTAATTTTAATTATTAAAATATCGTTTCATACAGCTATATTCCAACAATGAAGATATTCCCTGTAAAACTTCCATCGTCTTGCCTAAGCTGGCGTGCTATTCCAATATGATATATTCTAAGACTAGGAATTGGAGTTTGGGAAATTCGAAATACACAGAGTTCTCGAAAATGGGAACAGCACTGTTGTTTTTGCCAATATTATCTACATACGAAGAAAACATTTAATGCTAATTTCGAAAACTGACATGATATTATTATTGATTTGTTTTCGAAGAATCTTATCATTAGAGGGAAATTTATCTCCATTATTGTAGTAGTTAAAATACCGCGAAAAATATTGAACATTATCAATTATCAAAATCGATAGAATCGGAAAATGTGCTCGCGCTAATTTCTTTTTAAGAGTTCTTCATTATCTGAGGTCACGGTTTAATCAAATAATTAGGAAGATTTGAGAAAAATTTGCAAATGTTGAAACTTCTTGCAAAGTACCCTCCCTACCCCCAAACAAATATCCGTTTCAAACTCACAGGGTCTTAAGTTCGTTCATATCGACTGGGGTATCAATTTTGGAAACAATCGGCTGAACGGTTTACGTCAAGGATTTCTAGCATCGACCCCTTTTAGAAGAAAGAAAATAATTTTTATTTTGCTGCTCTTAACATTTTTCTAAAATGTACAGCAAGCAAAATAATCATAACACAAATAATTGCATATAATCGTCTTGATGACATGACGAAGACAATGAATGCCTGCGCTGAAACGCACGTGGCCGTAACTAATTGTTGTAAACAGCGCGTTTCAATTGGCGTGTCGGGGAATTGCAGGCGCGCCAAATTGTTTACTTCGCCTCGTGAAGTCACGGAGGTTAAGCGAATTCGAGACTCACGGGTTCCTGGTTGGGTGACTGGCTAGGAACCCTGGGATCTAACGTCGTCGAGCCCCTGGCCGAAGGGATAAAAGGCACTGACTGACTGCGACGTGACGAGACGAGACTTGACAAATATAGTAATTAAAGGAGGATTACTCCAAAGTATGCGCTCAACGCCCCTGGGGCTTGGAGACGCGTTGCGTCAAGATGTGAACGCAACAAATTAAAAAAAAAAAAAAATCGCGATATGTGGGACTCGATGAATCACATTGTAGTATATGCATCAATAAGCACCGGGAAAGGTGGATCAGTGCATCAGCTGATGTCACTGCAGCGCCTCTAACTGGGAGGTCCTAGGTTCGAGTCGTGAAAGTGGCAAGATTTTCGGCACTGGCTGGATAGCTAGGTCGAGTTCTGTCGCTGTCTGGAGGAGAATTCTAGCGGCCGGCTGCTCTGATCGATAGTTTTCCGTGGTTTCTCCGATCAACGCCAGGTGAATGCCGGAGCAGTACCCCAAGAAACGGGCTGCGTGCGATCTTTCCTTCCTCTTCCTTGTTCTATTCTTACCCCTTACATACACACACACTTACATACACCATACTACCACACATGCGAGATACCAGTCAAGAGCTTACAGCTTGTCGCGTATATTGGCAAGGTGCGCCTGGTGAGATACCCGGTTAGGAAAACCCCGCTAGTGGAAGGTAGGTCGGCGCCGGAATTTGCCTTCACCGGGGGAAGATCACCGCCACATTCCGATGGAGAAAGCATGCACTACGCGTACTGGCCTAATGATCTCATCAGTTGACGCACCGGAAATCACTAACAATCAATCCAAAGTATGTAACTTCAGGTAATGCGTGTATATATCAATCTGCCTCTTCATGCTCTTAATGAGGGGTTCTATACAACTTATAGAGTTCCACATAAAATTAGAGTTGAGTCGATAATTTAATTAATTATATCTAATTTAATTAGTTAATTTGGTTCACGTTGTACATCATTTAGTGTTAAATGCAGTAAAACTGATGTATTCTTTTGATTTCTCAAAAATGACTAAAATTGTTAAAAATATCTCTCACGTCCTTTATATACCATTACGGGCGTTTGGTTACATTACTGCATGTGTGAGTACAAATGCTTAAGATGATTTAATATGATCCGCGCAGAAAATGCAGTGTCATTTTTGAGAACATTTTGTTTTTGTAATTTGCCTTTCTCTTGCAAAAGTATGCGAAAACCACTCATTTTGAAACAACTGTACAAGTCTTATTTAAAAAGCTGCACTTGATATTTCAATAAGAAAAAAATGTCTATCTTTAATATTATCGCGTGTAGGATCGCGCCGAAAAAAAGTTAAACTTTTGCAATTTTTTGCTTTCACTATAGTATTCTGTATACACGTACAGGGTCCATTATAAACGTAATTCGTAGTTTTTGAGAAAAAATGCTATACTATTGATCAGACTTGTACCAATGCTTAAAATTCTAAAGGGCTCCCTCTGCATCAATACACTTACGGAGACGTATTTGACTCGCCTGGAAAGCACCCAGATTATCCTCGACTTGAATGACTCACAGAACGTTGTAACATGTTTTTGGATGTTTTCAACGGTCTCCCAATGCCTTCATTTCAGCCCTTTGTTCAGCCGAAAAAAAAAGTCAGCAATTTGTTGATGCACATTCGATGGTCAAACGCAAAACTTTGTGCACACATCCACGTTTGCATCAGTCTGGCCATGTTGGAGTTGGGGTCAGGTTGGCAGTCAGTTCGGGCTGTTGTAGGAGTTGTGGGTCAGTTGGGAGCTGTCTGGGCTGTTGTAGGGAGTGGGGGGCTGTGGGTTAGCAGTCGTCTGGGCTGTAGGGGAGTGGGGTCAGGGTTGGCAGTCAGTCTGGCTGTTGTAGGAGTGGGGGAGGTTGGGAGTCGTCTGGCTGTTGTTGGGAGTTGGGGGTCGCTGGCAGTCAGTCTGGGCTGTTGTAGGGAGTTGGAGGTCAGGCTGGGAGTCGTCTGGCTGTTGGGGAGTAAATAGGTTGGCAGTCAGTCTGGGCTGTTGTAGGGAGTGGGGTCAGCTGGCAGTCAGTCTGGGCCAAGGTTGTAGGAGTTAAATAGTTGGGAGCCGTCTGGCCATGTTGGGAGTTGGGGGTGGGGTTGGGAGTCAGTTCGGGCTGTTGTTGGGAGTTGGGGGTCAGGTTGGCAGTCAGTTCGGGCTGTTGTAGGGAGTTGGGGGTCAGGTTGGGAGTCAGTTCGGGCTGTTGTAGGGAGTGGGGGTCAGGTTGGCAGTCAGTTCGGGCTGTTGTAGGGAGTGGGGGTCAGGTTGGCAGTCAGTTCGGGCTGTTGTAGGGAGTTGGGGGTCAGGTTGGCAGTCAGTTCGGGCTGTTGTTGGGAGTTGGGGGTCAGGTTGGGAGTCAGTTCGGGCTGTTGGGTTCGTCAGCGACCTCCTCCACGCCCTCCTTGAACGCCTTGTGGCACCTCCCGGACTGTGGCCATGAAATGCAATTGTCTTTGACGCAAAACTCGATGGCGTATCGCTGTTCAAGCGAACGCTCCATCGCGCCGTGTTACAAAGTCGACAAAAACACCGGGAGCGGTGCATCAACTGATGTCACTGCAGCGCCTCTGACCGGCAGGTGCTAGGTTCGAGTCACGACGGCGGCAGGATTTTCGACACTGGCTTTTCAGGTAGGTCGAATTCAGTCGCTGTCCGGAGAATTCTTGCGGTCGGCTGCTCTGATCGGTAGTTTTCCGTGGTTTCTCCGACCAACACCAGGCGAATGCCGGAGCAGTACACTAACAAACAGGCCACGGATAGTGAGGTCCTTCCCCTTTCTTGTCTTATCCTCACCCCTTACACACACACTTACACTAACATGCACTACACCACCACATATTCCGGGAGGCCGGTCGGGAGCTTAGAGCTTGTCCCGGCTGGGGCGATGCCCCGCTGGTGGGAGAGTCCTGGTTAGGGGGAAACCCCGCTAGAAGAGGTAGGTCGGCGCCGGATCTGGGCATTCAGTGGGGGAAGACCACCGCCACCTCCCGAGCAAAAACACGCATTATACTTGCGGTACTAATGACCATAGTAGTTGACGTGCCCGGAATCACCAATCAATCAATCAATCAATGGAGAAAACATTGACGCGGCGGCACGACTTCCCGCTCACATTGCTCGGTGCAAAGGGCAGACCACTCACCGCATTCATCGCGTCACAATGAAATCTTGCGCATTACTTTCAAAACGGACCCTGTATGTATACGAGAAAGTAACTAGTGTTGCTGCGGCAGCACATACGCTCTCGCAGTATTTGAAACAGCTATGCGATATTATAATATTGCAAAATTGGCCCCACCAACAATTCAGAAAACAGTTGAAAAAGTCCAAACCATTTCAAACACTGTTTCAAAACAAAGTTTTGACAGCAAGGAACATTTCTTATTTCTACGCAGAAAATAAACGGGAATAAATCAAAATTTTTTTACAGTATTCGCAGCACATAATACTGACATGCGAAGATAGATTTACAAAGCTTAGCTTTATTTCATACACAAAAGTGAGCTTCCAGCATTAAAAACGACCTTTTCTGTTAGAAGAAATCGTTCATAATCGGACATTTTACGGCACAAATTATGACGTATTAAATTTTATGCCACGAATGATTGCGTCATCACGCATTCAGCAAATCCCCGTGAGAGAATCGGGGGCAAGCAGAGGTAAACGTTATCTCGTGGCGCAGAGCAAAGTCGCTCACCTTTCACCAAGGAGATCCGGGTTCGATTTCCGTCGAATCTCATGTGAAATGTGTTCCAACAAAACGAGTTTGGCTGCTTCACAAGGGCTAGTCCAACCCTTGTGAAGTGGCCCTGCCCCTATGCTTATTCCTTTCCAATTCTGATCGCTGGGTAGTGACGCAGGAGCGCGTGGTGGGAAGCGCGTACGCGGACAGGCTACCTGGCGGCCCTCTTGACAACTGACTGCGGCGAGACGTGACGAAAATATACAGTAACGGAGGATTACTCCAAAAGCTCTCAACACCCAACAAGGGGTTAGGAGACGTGTTGTCTCGTGATTGAACGCATCAAATGTATTTAAAAAACAGCAAAAAATCAACGGAACAGCTGACCACCGTTTTATCGCACAGATGTCAAATTCCCGAGACGTCCAAGAAGTTCTTTCGCAAAATAATGTTTGTTTCTCTTATACATTTATAATGCTGTTAAACAAAAAAATAGCGTATGCAACTCGTTTATAAAGTAGCTTTATTGCATTCGTACAAATTAGAAAACTCGCTCCTAACGTGGCGCGTTTTCAAAACAGTTCTCATGCAATAAAGCTTAACATTATTAACTAATTGCATAAACTAATTATTTAATATTAAAAAATATATTAAATATTTAAAACATTAATTTCTCATCCTTTTCTTCAGACCGAAGTTGGCAACCCCAAAAAGGTAGAGTCAAACATGAAGGCAGTCTGTGCGAGTGAGCGTTATGGGGACGAGAACATTGCTCAGCCCGCCTGCACGCCACTCGCCCCTTTTAAGCCATCGATTCGCCAGGGCGAGAACGCCAAGGTAAGAACGTCACAACCAGGGTTGCCATCAATGTTCATGTAAAAGGGAGGACACTTGATAAGCAAAAAATAAAACAAATCAACCTGTTTCTTTTTATAAATATTTAATTTAGACTAACATCAGCTCTATTCCTTTTTTTTCTCCATTTGCAATTCAAGTGAAAATATTCGTTCACAAAATGCTGATTAAGATGTCTGAGCGTCTATTTTTTTATTTTAGTCGCTAGACAGAGACACTATCATGCATGAGTGAGTCAGCATTCAGAAAAAAGATATTCATCTTTTCTATTCTAAATTAAACAATAAACGATACAACGCAGCAGATGTTAGTCCTGAGATAAAATAAATCACAACAAATGTTATACATTTACTAAAAGGAGAACATTTCAAATACAAAAGAGGACGAGAGGACTAATGACGACAATGGAGGCCTTTCCTCCCAAATGAAGGATAGTTGGCAACCCTAGGTAAGAGCATTACAACTGCATGACGAAAACAACTAGTAGTGCTAAAACAGCTCGTACTCTCTCGCCAATACTTACACGCAAAATTGCGCCGAAGTATTCATTTCCGAAAAATTGTACATGACTTTATTTAAAAATTTATCTTTAAAGAACGGATTTCATCCAGGAAAAAAACCTCAATTTTCAAAATTGTAGTTGTAGGGAGACGATAAAAAGTTTTGAATTTTTGCAATTTTCGAGAAATCAGAGATTTCATTGAAAATGAGACTTGCACCATTCTGTTAAACTTCCTTCACTCTATCCAACACAATTTAATAAAAAAATCTGTAGCCATTTTTTTGAAAATTTTGAAAATGTTCCATTGGTTTCATGTAAAGTACCCCCCTAAAAAATTAAAATATCGGTTTCAAATTCAAGAGCCAGATCGATTCGGGAATATCGATTTTGGAGAAAAACGGCCGAATGGTTTAGCCACTAGCGTTGTTCACAGACGTGCGACAGGCGTTTTGTTATCTTTCGATTTTTCGGCATCAAGGACCCACCAACCATGCATTCTGGCCACTCCAATGGTGTTAGAGTTTTTTTTAATTTAGCAACTGAATTTATGCATTGTTTCGTTACTAGGGCCCTGTAAGAAAAGTTTTTCTGCCGAAAATTCACCGTTTTTCTCGCACAGCATTACATAACTTTCTCTCTACTTCGTAAGCGGTAGCGAGAAAGTGAAACTGGAGTGCCTCTTTTCATCATGGACCCGGCGCTCTTGTCAGAATTTCAGTTTTATTTATGTGTACACACTTTCAAAGCAAACATCGCAAGATGTCGGAGTCTGTCTCCTTGGAATATTCTCGTCTACAGTGCCGTGTGGAACGGCCGTGCAGCACGCATGGGCCCAGGTCCAGGGCCCCGACAGTTCTTATAGACAGTAATACTAGATAGACTAAAAAAATGTTTTATGGTTTACGAGTTCGTTGCTGTGTGTTTACTGACCGCAAACAAAACACGTAATGGTATTGTTAATGCCCTTGCGGGCTCTTTCTGATTCTTTATGCCCTCGGCCTTTTGAATACTTTATGGCCCGCTCTAATACTAACACAACACATAAAACATTTTTATGAATTTGATTTATTAAAGTTACGATGGAAGCAAATACAATAAACGAATGGCATAATGCGCAAATACGTAAAATAACTCGTTTGGGTTTAAATAACTCATAAGGTTTATACCTTATTTTGCTTAATTGTTATGAAAACTATTTTGGAATATTCCCTTGAATTAATAATTGCCGTCAGTCACGTACAGTTCACTGTTACGCATCACATTTTATAGAGACATTCTTGAGTCGCAGTACCAGAAGTAGTAATAAGATGTATAAGGCACATCGGGTAACATCCTCGAAATGTTATTTTTTCGTGTTATAAAATATTCAAAATAACTTGAGCAATAGAGGCATACAACCTAAAAGTATCGTTTCATCAGCGTAATTTGCACTGTTATTCACATTTAAATATCTCTCAAATACACCATAAACATTTTCGTATATTTCTCGACATTTTACCTGAAACCACTGCCTGTAGTTTTATTAGCTGTTGCGAGAATTTTCGCAGGAACTTCACAAAATTCTTTCATTTTGTACGAAAAAATCAGTCCAGTAACGATTATGCAATGGTAATTAGATGCACACTGTATTGTTTATCTGACGTCATGTTGACGAATGACTATTGCAATGCGTCTTTTCACTAGACTCAATTAAAATATAAAATGTTTCCAATTCTTGTTTGATTCAGCAACGAACAAGTAAACCATAAAGTTTTGTAAGCACCACGGGCGTTACTAGCCCGTTTTTACCCTCGGGTGACTTCCAACTCCTCGGGCCAGAGGCCCTCGGGTATGGGAGTCGCCCTTGGGGCAAAAACATCTACTTAACGCCCTTGATACATAAATACGTATCTGTAATACTAAAATTTTCAAAAAAATAAAATAAAAAAAGTTATGTATGATCAAACAATATGCAAAAAATTGTCATAACGTAGTGGTGTCGCGCATCATTGGACAATATTTTTAATATGGAATATTGCTGGTTGATGCGAGAAGGTTACTCAGCGAGTAAGAAGTTTAGTTATTTAATAAAACTTGTGTTTGTTTAATTTGTAGTATTATTCAATGTAATTGTAACTGTGTTGTTTTTACAAATTCAAACAAATGAAAAAAATATTAAAAACAAAACAAAAAATTGAAACAAAACATTTAAACATATGCATGTATTATGCATATGTTTAAATGTTTTGTTTGAATGATTTTAAATTGAAACACACAGACATACTTTCAAATTATTTTTAAAACTACACTGTAAATTGATAGGATTTTCTTTATATTTCAGCATCGAAATTGGAGGGGGGTGAGGTGAAAGTAATATCATGGGGTCCCCAAAATTAACCTAGGTCCAAGGGCCCCAATGCTGCTTCACCGGCCCTGGCCTTCGCTCTGCGCTCGGGCTACTCGCAACTCAGGAGTTGTTGACAGGGTTGCCAGATTGGGGAATTTTAACCCCAAAATGGGGACTTTTTTCTCTGTGGGGAAAGAGGGGGGAACATAAATAGAGCGAAATGTTTGGGGATTATCTGGGTAAATTATTTACATCCAGAGTCGAGATTGCAATATCATTCCCTAAATTATTATGAATAAAAAAGAAACAATAGACGTTATTGTCCCTCATTTTTAGGTATCAAAGGAGAAAATAAGCGACAGGCGTAGAGAAAGAAGGCATTGAAAAAGAACAAGATAGTATAGGGCTTCGAGCACTCCAAAGGACGATGATTGGTTGATTTAAATATTTTGAATTTAAGGGGAATCGTCAGGGACAGCTCATGTCGTTGGTCCATATTGTGGAGAATATTTTTCGTGTCAGAGTTGGGGAATTTTGTTTCATTGGATAGGTTATTTGGAGAAATTGCGTAGAAATGCTGGGGAAAGAGCTCGCATTACAACTGGCAACATTGGTTGCTGACGTCATTTGGTTGGAAGGTTTTAAACCATCTGTCATATTCCCGATTTCGCGTCTAGCGAATATTATCTGTTCTCTAAAGGATGATCTGAGGGGAAACCTCTCAGATATTTCTTTGGAAAAGAAATGTTCCTCACACCCAATCTTTAGGATGATAATTGTTTGAACATTCTGTTACATTTGTACAGGTTCACCACTTCTCGCCCTCTTGTTCAGAGCCTGAGAATGTGCAACCGTAATTTAACTGTGAATTTAAACTACTTACTTGATATTCTATGCCATTGAATTGCACTGGGCTTATATACAAACGAATCGACGTTTTGCCATCAGTCGATTTCGCGGTGTCACGAAACCACCAAAAGTGGATTCTGAGCACACAACGGGTAAGGTGAAGTAATTTACTGAATATAGCAGGCCTTCGTTGGCATTTTGCATATCACCGAGCTCAGAAGTCGTAAGCGAGCACTCGGATGCAAAGGAGGACACCGATGAAGGGTGGGGATCAGACTGCGTAATTAGAATATAGCACGGCGTTTCGCGTCTCTCTCGGTCGTCCCGCTAGAGTCGTTTCATCTGCAGCACTGCTTGATACGGTCGCGATCATGCGACATCTTGCGGCATGATCTTCTGATCATAAAATCCGATCGACGTAAAAGACGTGCCGTATTTCATCTTAAAGATGAAACCCCCAGGCGGCACATTACAAAAACCCATGTATATTCACTTGTCGTTATCAGGGCCCGTCAACAAGAGTTTTTCTGTCCAAAAATCGCAGCATTACAATACTTTCTCTATATTGCGTAAGCGCAGTAACCAGAAAGTAAAATGACGTAAAACCTGTACTATTTCCTGTATGATTCATTTTAAATATACTCGTAATTAATGTAAAATAATCTTATTACCTTTCTTTCCGGATATTCTTCGTACACCAAGGAAAAGTAGATCAAAATGGTTTCTTACATTATGTAGATGAATTACGATGAAAAAAATAATGTATACATTAAAATAGAAACCATCATGACAGATAATTATACCTTTTCATTTACTTACAGAATCAACGAGATCAAGATAGAAGAAAGAGCTCTCATATTAACTGCCATGCTCAGTATGTGCAGAATCCATACATTGACAGATTTCCTGGAGTTCTTACTCCCAACTCGTTGAGATTACTTCATCTTAGCCATACGAAACGACGTTTGCAAAAGAATCATGTAAGTATATATGTCGGCTTACATTTTCTTTCCAGAGAGTATATTTATGTTACATACCTTATTTTATTAATAATTACGACTAATTAAAACAGTACCCAAACTTTTTCAAAAAATTATTTCTATATTTCAGCACCAACAAGCTTTTGCAATATTTATACTTTTTTAAATTTGCCCCCAAAATACTAGAAATAATGATGTTATTTATCTTATCCGATCGTCTTTATAGGCTGTTTATTAACGTGTATGAATCGATGAAATGGTTCTTTATTACAGCCCTGTACTCAAAGTAAATAATCCATGAATGATGAAATGGTTCTTTATTACAGCTCCCAAATAAAGTAACAATCCATTGTCACGGAAAACAGCAATAAAACTGCTACCGACGAACTGAACAATATTTTATTTATTTATTTATTTTACATTTATTACATTTATTTATTTAAAAAAACAGTTAAAAAACTGCGTATGACGTTAATACGATACACACCTTATTTTATTGAAAAATTAAGAAATACACATAGAAACATACTCGCACTTTGTTAGTGAAAATATCACATTTACTCATAATACTCATCAAATAACAAGATATAATACACACTTGCGTATACATTCCTACGAACATGCATTAAATATTGGTTCTTACTGTGGCTTCTAAATAAGCAAATGTAACTTCCTCGCATACGCTCTTAATATTTGTTTCTCTTCTCCACTCCCTAAAAATGTATTATTTACGAAATGTGCAGATTATGTATAAAAATATATATAATACATTTTTATTATTTACGAAAGTAATACAACCAATGTACCGCCGACATCAATATCAAATTCAATATTCAAATCAATCAAATTCATCATTACGCATACTTGTAGAAGAGAATAAGCAGAAAATGTTGCAAAGGCGATCGGATAAGATTAAATATTGTATATTACACGTGGCTGAAAGACCATTATGTGCTCGTTATAACATGGATGAAAAATCATTATGTGGTTGATGCTAATGCGCTCGTGAATAACTAATTAACTGACTTGTACATCATGGTCAACTCAGCCATTTATAAAATAAAATACTATATAGGGTGAGACGATGAAAAAGAGTTTCCTCTGAATTATTTTTGTTATAAATAAGACAAATAATTTTTTGGGAATGTTATTTGTCTTCTCACCTATTTTTATATGTTATTTGCAAAACAGGTGCTGAACTTGTGATATTACACTTGTAATTCAATAATATTCAATTGTAATTCATCGTGTTCAACACTTGTAATTCAATAATTCAATAAAACCGACCACCTAGAATGTTCTTTAAACGATTCAAGTTATTGAGATGGAATTTTCACCATTTGATTCAAAGCATACGGGCTCATCAGTTATATTTATTAGCTTTTAGATATATTTTGATGATTTTAAAGATATTAGTGTAACTTAGTTTTTTAATTGGAACTCTGCTTCTTTTACCGAATAGATAGGTCTCGAGAAGACAAATGCAGCAATATTGCGTATGTTGGTATTTAGCGAACAAGCACTATGAGTTTTAAAATCCAGCATTTTAGCAGGTTCTGAAGTTGGCGAAGCGGCAGGATATCTAAACTTTTCCTCAGCCTCCATCGATGGCCGGTTTAAAACGGCGCGGATGTCAAGCGGCTATGAATGAGCTTGCTTTTGACAAGAAAGCTTATCAAGACCAGAGTAGAAATGGCCACTCGAAGTCCTTTATTTACATTTAGCTCTGAACGGTACTTAGACTTCATAGCTACCAAAGCTGAGAGACCTGTCTCGTGCATGTAGGTTGTTGCAAAAGGAATTAAGATTTTTATTGCAATTTGGCTCAGCTTTGCATTCCTTTTTGCAATATAGCAGAATTAAAGAAAGGCAATTTAATAAATTCTACTTTAATGACGTATCACAAGGAGATGAATGCGTTGTTCTTACTATTTTATTTCTTAAGATGATCCAGGAGAATTTTTGAATGGATTTCAAATCCAGTTAAATTTCTCAAAATCATCGTAGAAATATTTCTCCAAGTGAACTTTCAGCATTGTAAAATGATGACGAAGGCAGCATTTTATCTCCATTGGAAGTCCCGGATTATCGGTGTCCTCTAAGGGTCGTCTTCTATTTCTTCAAATAGTGCAATAAACTCTTCCATATTCAAGCTTTTCCTTTCACAGTAGATTGAATATTACTACCCACACGTAACTAAGTTATGAATGCAAAGTTTAACGTAAAACGCAGCTTAAACGCCCGTATATGAACGTTTAACTTTTATCAGGTTTAAACGCCGTTTGAAAGTTAAACTGATTTGGAGAAAAGCTTCCACAGTTTAAACTAAAGCAGAAACCACGTTTAATTGAAACGCCGTTTAAACTGAGTTGGAGAAAATGGCCCTAACAGTGACAATAGAGTAGGAAACGTATCTAGCGTGTCATTTTCCATCCGATTGCGACGCAACTCTAATTTCTTCATGAAGGCCTTCATGATAGCGCAGACGATTTTACGTCTTCAGGAAAATATGCCCCCCCCCGTTCCAAGACCTTTGCTCCCCTCCCCGGGGGTCGCGCCCCTCAGTTTGAAATCCATTGGTTACATAAGTGATAAAAAGTAATACGGTAAAAATGACTTTTGTTGGGGCTTTTAAGACGGGGACAGTAGGTAAGAGGGAAAGTACAAAGAGGTATGAAATATACACGGCGTCTTTAACTGATGGATCTGGTCTTATTGTAAGTTTTAATAACTGTTGAAATCATGTATGATGTATAACCGAGCCATGTATAGCGGAATGAAACACATTGGAATGATTTTGAATTTCTGAATTCTGCATTTACTTTTAAAAAAAATTCTTAAATCTAAACTTACCGTATTTTTTACATGAAATGGGTTGTTGATCCCGACAGGACGCTAGGCTCACAATGTTCATGGCTGCAAGGGACTTTCATGTTTGAGCAATAATCTTTCGCCGGCCACAATAAATGGCAATGCGGACCGTCAGTTGGACAACCTTGAAGTAGAAGAAGCAGAAGGAAAGATGTGTTTCTCCTGCGTTTTTCCTTTCCTCTATTTCTCCTTTCTCAGTAGTAGATCAAATGATATCACCGAGCATTTGAGGAAGTCGAGTAGGTTTGGAAGATTTGAGAAACCGTCTTCCGTTTGGAAGGACAGTCCTTTTTTAACATCAATTTGTCCTCCCGCCCTCCTTTGTATTTTGAATGTTCTCCTTTTAGTAATTTTTTAACATATGTCATTTAATTTATCACACGATTGACTTCTGATACGTTGTATCGTTTATTGTTTAATTTAGAATAGAAAATATTATTGTCTTTTTTCAGAACGCTTACACACATATCCATAATAGTGTCTCTGACTAGCGACTAAAATAAAAAGAGAAGACTCTCAGACCATCTTCGTCTGCATTTTATGAAAGAATCTTTTAATTTCAATCGTAAAGGAATAGGGCTGATAGTCTAAATTAAATATTAAAAAAAGGAATGTGTTGATGCTGATTTTTGCACTAATCGAGTGTCCTTCCTTTAAATGGACAATGTTGGCAACCCTGAGGAGATCCGACTGAGGGAGGAATCTGAAATTGTGTGGGAGAGGAATGACACCCCCATTTGAGTTTCTACTTCCCATTTTGTCCTTTCAATTACTGCACAAGATTATTTGAGGTTTTGATTCTTAGTTGGCTGGTCTGGATGAACCGTGTCTCAGTGGATGGAGCTGACGTTTCGGCCATCTTGTTGGGGTCTTCCTCAGAGCTATACTGCGAAGTTGGCAGTATAGCTCTTGAAGAAGGACACAACAGGATGTCCGAAACGTCAGCTCTATTGACTGAGACGCGGATCATCCTGAACAGCCAAAAATCATGACTCCGGCCACGGAAGCCTACGAATCCATCTATTTGAGGTTTTGTTTTTTGTTGTTTTTTTTTTACAGAAAGTGGAACCAGTGTTCTATGGCTTTCAACTGGCTGGTGACAGCTACACAGGTTTTGCTGAACAGATGTTGCGTGAAGAGAATGTAAAAATGGTGTGTACGAACACAAAAAGTTACTAAATTATTTAATGTTCCACTTTATGGTCAGGGGCCAGAGAACAACATTTTTAAAAAGCATACAAATATATCTGAATGTAGAGAAATTTGCTTGGTCAGACAGAAGAGCGTGCCTGCTGGTTTGAGTCTCGCCATCTAAAATAAGACATGTAGAACTAGTTATGTTGCAATGTGACACATACTTTCTTTTATTTGTGAAGTTTACTTTTTTCTTCATAAGTAGTTCAACTTTATAGTACTATATCAGCCATCTCTTGCAAAACCGCCAGCGTGCTACTACAGTGACAGCATTCTTTGCCCATTTCCTAACATCTATGAAGCAGATAATGAATCTTACTTTATATCTAAATCAGACAATTCATTTACTGGCAGTGGCGGTTGGAGACACAATTTCCAGGTCCTAGAAATGACGTTCACGTAGGTACTCATATAGAAGCACAAACTAGGCGAGTTGCATGTAGGAATTATTCGCATACTCATTTACTCAATATATAATAAATTAATTCTTTATTTATTTTAACATATGCGTATTATTGGCACTAGTATAGATTTCTATTAATTCTTCTACGTACACGTTTTACCACTAGCACCAGCCGCAATGAGGTTTCAGACACTGCAAATCCATGGTCAGTTCATTATGTTTCTAGACGCCGAAGCTAAGAGATGCTTCTGGATAGCTTCTGGAGCGGGACAGATAGCCTTCGCTGATACATTGGAATCGTTCGTCAAACCGTTCGCACCGAACTACAGAACGGTTCTTCGCAATCGTTCGTCAAACACTAACAATGAAAAAATATTGACAAATCAATATTCTGACATAAAGGATCGGAACCAAAATGCACGCCATGTAATATCACTGTTGACTTCTGAGTATCACTCGCACACGGTTGACTCTGGCAACACTGTTGACGGAGAGGTGCTATGGGCTGAGTTTTTAGTGGATTTTCTACAGTAAGAATTGTAGCGCCGGATGCTTTGATCAGTGTTCCTTGGTTTCGTCGATCAGTGTCAGGAAGAACTGTGAGACTAGAGGCGCATTCGCAGCCGTCGAGACTGAGGGCCGAATTCATAGTCGACACTTAAGGAATAAGAGAATCCTTAAGTGATAAGTGCTTTCTCAAAATAAGTGTTCACTTATAGGCGCTTGTATTTATAGACGTTCCTTTACGACCGCGGAAATGAGTGCGTTCCTTGGCGAAAGCGGGAACAGGCAACATGGCTTATGGCAGCTGATCTGAAGCCTGGTAACTGAGTTTACACACACGCCCTTTTTGTACAAAGAGCGTCCAATTTGACAGGAGAGCGGACACTCCAGCGTTGAGTTGCCGCGCGCAAGAAAATTAAGAATTTTGGAAACGTAGCTGGATGGATGAAGTTGCATACAATCTTAATGCAACGAGAACTTTTAATAAAGGTGAAATCGGCAGTCCTCTTTACGTCATTGGGACTTTCTCGATAATTGGCACAAGTAAATCTACTACTGTGGTTTTATTAAAATGAAACCGCTTTCGGAACTGTTCACCATTATACATTTCCAATGGATTGCTCCCATCTCCAATATATCTAGTTGTATTTTGCAGGATGTGTTGAGTATAAAGCTCGAAATATTCGGCGAAGTCGTTATCCATAACAAGCTTTACAAATGAATCGTTTTAATTCACTACTAATAACACACATTTTTAACTGTAAAACCAACAAAACGAATTCAACAGTAGGTGAACGCTATGTAAAAATATAACCTATATAACCTAAACTGGTAACGACTGACGAGACAAAACAACCATAAGGGCCACTTAAGGGAGCAAGCTGCCTCGCTTATACGAATGAGTGCGCATTTAAGACTTCACTCATGGGTGGTTTATGAATATGATTCGTTCACTTAAGGGAACACTCAGTTTAAGTGTCGACTATGAATTCGGCCTAAGGATCTGACGTTCCATGGGACTGGAAATCGGGGCGCTAGCACGCGAAGTCGTCTATGCGTATTACTGTTTTAAGCGCGATTTGGAACTGCTCTAAATCGAGGGTTGATTTGTCTGTTTTAAAGGAACCATCGAACACCACAATGTAAAACTTAATTTAATGTATCTGTTATGTAATATAATTGATGAGGTATTTGGTTGACCGTGTTTGCCTGCCTGTAAGGGTCGTGTTCCGCATTTTTTCATTGCCGCTATGGAGTAGAGAAGGTTACGTAATGCTGCGCGAAAAAGCGGCGAATTTTCGGCAGAAAAACTATTTATTACAGCGCCCTTGTAATGAAAAAATGGATAAATCCAATTGCTAAATTTAGAAAAAAAATCCTCTAAATCGTGGTGTAGCCACAACCCATGTTTTGTGGGTCCTTGATACCGAAAAATCGAATGACGGCAAAACATATGTCCGTCCGTCCGACTGTCTCTGAACAACGCTAGCGGTTAAATCGTTCAGCCGAGTTTCTTCAAAATTGATATTACTCAACTGATCTTGCGAATGTCACGGCTTCTTGAATTTGAAATCGATATTTTCATTTTTGGGGTACTTAACATGAAGCACCTTTGACATTTTCGAAAATAGCTTTATTGTTTGTGATTAAATTTTGTCGTTGGATAGTGTTTAGGACGGTTAAGAGATTAGTGCAGGTCTTATGTTCGTTAAAAACCCTAATTTTTGGAAAATTGCAAAAGTTCAAAATTGTTTTTGGCGTCTTCCTACAACTAAAATATTGAAGATAGAGATATTTTTTCTTAATAAAATCGGTTCCTTAAAGATGAATTTTGATATAGTGTCATGTACAATTTTTCGAAAATGTGAGTACTCTTCGCGAAGTTGTACGTGAAAGTACGCGCTGTTGTAGCACCACTCGTTTCAGAAGACCACCTTCGCCGCGTGGGGCTCTGTGTGAGCGGGCAGACCATCGAGCAGCTGAGGAGGCGACTGGAGTCTCAATTCGCGGCCCTCGGAAACAAGATCGTCCTGTTGGTTGGGACTAACGATTTGCTCCAGGTCAGACACACAAATACCACAAAGAATTTGAAAAACGGACACCTCCCTCATATGTTTATTTCATTTAAGATCTCACATTCTGTATAATACTAGAATTTAATATCTAACCCCACAGTATTATTTAAATTTGAGTGTTACAATGATATCAGTAAATAAAGAATTGAGAATGATAATAAGAATAAATAAAATTTAGCTTAAAAAATCGTAAGTTACTCAAAGTGAAATATTAGGGAAAAATTTTGAAGAAATGCTTGAAATATTGCCATGAAATAAAAATTATAGCTAGTTTAACTCTTATGTTCAAAATATTTTATATATTATATATTGTTTATATTGGTATCTATATAAATAATCCTTGCTATAATAATTTAGAATATTTTTTTGTATTTTATGTTTCCTCTAGGATATTATTGAATTATACGATGAATTTAAGTATCAAATACATGGAAAGCGACAATTATGTTTATGTTTTTCAGGGAAGAGATATTGAGAAAATGAAATTTTCCTTTGACCAACTGGTGGACATTCTTGAAGAGACAGTGCAGAGGCTTATTATCTTAACACTTCCTCCCATTCCAAAACTGGAAGAAGATAAACGGTTCAGAATGAAATTTAAACAGTTCAATGAATTCTTGAAACTATTTCCAAGAAAATATGCGAACATAATTTGTATTGACATGACAAGATCGTTTCAAACTAATGACAACAACTCCAATATTAATTATTTTGAAAGGTATGTTTCATTTCAGATAATCATGTACACTTGTTTAAATGTAGACGGTGGTAGTATTCTTCAGGATGAAATTCGATACAACTTTTTGCATTTTTCTTTGTCCTGCCGTAAGATATCGCATGATCGCGACCGTATCAAGCAGTGCTACAGATCAAGCGACTCTAGGGGAGGACTGAGAATGACGCAAAAATGTGTGCCGAATTCCATCTGGAGATACTACCGACAGATGCCACGTTAGAAAAACGCAAGTTCACTAACGTTGAATCTACGCTGCGCCGACCTCAACGGCCGAGGTGGCTAGAGCGTGTGACCTCAACGGCCGAGGTGGCTAGAGCGTGTGACCTCAACGGCCGAGGTGGCTAGAGCGTGTGCCCACTCAGCGTCTCGGTCTGAAGGGTCGCGTGTTCGAGTGCCGCCGTGTGCATGGTTGCTTGTCACTTTCTTTCACGTACGAATGTTGTCGCGGAAGGCCTTCTGAGGCCACAAGCGCGTCTAGTTTAAAGTTTAATATGTGTCCCCATGAGAGATGTACTTGGTATAGAAGGATTTTCCTAAGAATGAGCCACAGTGACAGCTAATGCTGGCAACGTAACTGAAGGTTCTGTGGTCGTTGTGTCCTTGAGACCATTAGACTACCTCCCTGCATTCGTTCCCTTGTAGTTGGCTAACTTGTAAACTTCGACGCTTACTTTTGTCATGCCTCTTCCGACAAAAATATAGTGCGACACGAGAAATAATTGAAATTAGGGAGTGCAGTGCAGTACAGGATCTTTCTATAAACATTCTTTTTTTTCTATAATGATTACATTCAGTTTACTTTTTGTGTGGTAAATATTACGTTTATTTTAAAACCGAGAATTGAATGTGAGATACGTATTGGTACACGTGTTTCCGGCTATTGTGCTGTTGTGTGGTGAACTGTGATTGAAAGCTTTTAATTTACATTCGTGGCAGTTTTCTTTTACTAATTGTGAGAGCATGTTAAGAGATTTTCCACATACGTAATTAAATTTAAATATTTCCGGACTCGCGTGCCTGCATATACCTCAGCGAAACTCTTGACTTCTGCATAGCGATGTTCCTTTATGGTTTTGGCAACCAAACAATTTAAGAAGAGGCGTGGCTGAACAGCTGTCGCAGCGGAGGGATACATGTCTGAATTACATGTAATGTTCACTTATTTAGCGAACTGTCACTTTCGCTCATTCTTAGGAAAATCCTTCTATAACTGACGCGGATACTTGAAATCGACATCCCCTGAAGCTGGAAAAAGACACAGGAAGAAACAAAAACAAAAAAAACTACGATAACGGTTTTCATTGTTGGAGTAAGAGGTAACTTATTTACCGCTGAACAGTTCTCGGATCATTGTTATAGCAACAAAGTTTGTTAAGCAATGTCCAGATGTAGAGACTAGAGTCGATTTCTGCTTACCGGTCAGTCGTTGGATTGATTTTTAGTGATTATTATTATTATTAGTCTTCTTCTTGCCGATTTCTTAACCGCTACTTCGGTCTTTCAAAGTCCAATCTTCTTTTCCAGTTTTCTCTGTTCTTCCAGGAATCAAGAGGTAATTTCCACTTCTCGATTATCTTTCTGATCTGGTCGTTCCAGCCTGGTCTTGGCCTTCCTAGTTTTCTCCATTCACTTGGTTGCCATTCAAATGATCTTTTGGGGAGTCTTTTCTCATCCAACCGCTGTACATGTCCATACCAAGTGTGTTGTTTCTTTTCAATTTCCTCTATAATATCATTTGCAGATTCATTATCTCCTTAACCCGTTAATATCTCATTCTTTCCCTTCTAGATATTGCTGCCGCACATCTGAGGAAATCCATTTCCAGGGCTCTCAATTATCTTTTCTGTTGTTCTAGTTGCCATATTTCTGCTCCATACAATGTCACACTTTCAATCATACATTTATATTTTCCAATTATCGTTCTCTCTTTGCTTATATTTGATCCCAGATCACTGGATTTAGGGCTGCTAATGGTTTTCTGCCTTTAATGAGTTAGCTCTACATTCCTTCCAAAAAACCCTTCCTATTTCTTTTCCTAAGTCCTTTATATCCTCTCCGGTTTCCATTGTCAACGTGTCATGTGTATTGCCTAGTGTCCAGTATACTGTTTTTTCTAGGTTGAGGCTTAGTCCCCATTTCTCATATTCTTCTTTTTTCTTCCTAGTCATATATTCAATATCTTCCTGTTCTTGCACCATCAGCACCTGATCATCAGCGAATTGTAGAGTATAGAGGTAAGTATATCGTTGTATTCCCATTCCAGCACATTTGCATACCTCTAACACCGCATTAACATATATTTAAAAGAGGGTAGGTGACTAACAACATGCTTGCCGTAGCTCTTTTGATATAGACAATATTTGGGTCATCTGTTTTCAAACTTTCACTTTTCCCTTTTGATCTATATACAATTCCTTCACCGCATTTATTAAGATTTTACTTACGTATTCATTATAATAATAGTTATTCTTATTATTATAATGATAATAATAATTATTATTAGTGATTATTAGAAATAAACTATCTGTCATATTAAAGGTGCAATTAGCACTATCCGTTGGAAAATTTTGTAGAAAATTGGAGCCATGTTGTGAAAATGGCGTTTGAGCGTTTCTGAAAATACGGAATTTTGAGCTCATTTTCACAGAAAAGTTTGAGCTTTCGAGAAAGTTTATATTACATTATTTAAAGCACATGTACTCATAAATAAAATAATGTTAACAAATCGCCACTAATATAAATATTAACGACGTGAGATACAAGTCAAATAAATTACACTTACGTAATTTTTGAAAAAAACAAAAAACAAAGAAAGAGAATTATGGCATTTCTGATAACTTATATAACGTAATTAGCACTATTCCTTCCAAACGTTTACAGAAATATATGGAGTTGTTTTCGAGAAAATCTTCATTTCGTAATTTTTTAAAATTGTACATGTTAATAATATTGAGAAAAAATCATCAAATTGTATCAAAAATGTGCATGAGCATTAATGAAACAACTAATTATTTTTATTGTGCTTTGAATTTTCTTGAAAATTAAGCGTTGACTGTGAAAATCGTACTCATGCCATCTTTATAGGTGTATTTACTCATTCTTGTAGAGAATTTAAAGAAAAAAATAGGTGGCGTCTGTGAGAAAATTTTGAAAATGTCCCAGGGAAGTGATGTGGATACAAGGATTGGATACTATTTATAATATGGAATGTTGCTGGTTCATGCAAAACTTTGCATTTAATTTGCGAGGGGAGGAGGAGTTCTTTTTGTAGAATGGAATTGGACAAAAGCGAGGATGCATTACTTATCAATTAAAAGTATCAGATTAATCGTGATTAAATGAGCATCCTAATTAGGCTATAGGCCAAATATTTTTTGAATTAGCAGAGGGTTTGAGCCCTGGTTTCTGGAAGTATTAAAAACTGAATAGAAATAATAGACATAAATATAGCAAATAATTCTTAAGAGTTTTTCTAAAATTGAGGAAGAGTTCCGATTCGTCCAAGAGGAAAGTCATAGACTGGCGTCTGAAACGTTGGGATGGTGTCTATGGCGCCAAGGTCGCAGGTGTCTAAGACGCGGCGTCTATCAGACAGCCAAGTACTTGCCTACAAAACCTCTTTTCTAAAACTATGGCCAAGCAATTAAAAAAAATTGAAAAAATTCACAAGTGTTCTGAGATGAAGGTTGAAGGATTGTTTCGTGCCTGGGCGGTGTTCTAAGACACGAAAACAGGTCTGGTACCTGGATTCAACCTTGTTCCTTCAATCAGCGTCCTATGTTATTCATTTTGTGAATTGTCCCCTTCATTAACTTACAAAAAACATCGTTTTTACTTAGCGTCTGATATACTTACGCAAAGGGTTAGAAAGATTTTAAAAAATAATAATTTGTTACTAAATTTCAAAATCAAAATATTACCGAGTGCTTCAATGATGTATACAAATGTATTAGAAACATTAAATAAATGCACAGAACTGTTGCAGTCATTTTCAAAGTATATTTAAATTCAAGTTGAATTAAAGGCGGGGAAATGGTTTTTATTTTTTTAACTGCATACCAGTTGTCGAAAAAATCTGAACAAAATTCACAACCATTTGTGTTTTAAGAGAAATGTTTGAGTTTTTTCGAGCCTGTCCCATGGTTCTAAGACACAATAAAAAAAATTTTTTTTTCAAATTTTTTTTGTGTTTGAATTTGGGTCTGAGAAAATATCAAAAACTATTTTTCTGATAGTCTACATTGTCTTCTTATCATATTTTTCAGTCAGATAAAATAGTGTTAAGTTGCCGAAAAAACACGTTTTTTCTGCTCTAGAGGGGTGTGGATGGTGGGACGGGAGCTAGGAACCTTTCAAAAATATTATTTTTATGTTAGAATTATAATGTAACCACTCATACGTCATTTGATTTAGTGGAACTTTTTACCATCTTATCCAGGGGTACCCTTTAGCCGAAAATCGTAAAAATTTTTCTAAAGTTGAGTTTCAGAAAATGTAAGAAGCACTAATATTCAAATATTTGATTTGCTATAGATTTAATTTTTTTTACCCCAAATGAAAAATATTACAGGAGTGTTTTCAAATGGGAAAACACTCGTGTAATATAAAATGAAAGCTCCTATGCCATGTACATGCATTGGAATGTATTTCAGGTGGTACGACATCTTGCAGAGCAGGCCTGACCTTGTGCATCTAAATCACGCTGGGTTAACACTTCTTCGCGACAGGCTGCTTGAAAGTTGTTTCAGTGCCACTGACTGAAATTTCTCTCAAGTTAACTTCCAAAGTTTGTTCAGTGGGTTCAAGAAATATGTGAAGAAACTGGAGAAGATCTTGCCAAAATGTTTTATGGTGTATTTTTTCTAATATTTAAACACATAAATGACTAGTTTTTGAACACCACTTTTTCTATTCTGCAAATTTCCTATTATAAACATGTACCGGATCAAAGCCAAACAGTGACTATAGAGGTTCTCATAAACGAGTATAATGTTTTTACTGGTTTAAATGTATGACAGAATCATAGAATACACAAAAAATAACCATGATCTGGTATTGATAAAAAAGCATTATATTTTCGACCTTTAACTAAATGTTTAACTTAACCTCCTTCACGAAAAAAATATGAAAATTTTAAGTATTGGAAAATGATTTAACCTAATTATTTTTTGCGTGCCTTCAAACCAGTGGGACGAAACAGTAAATCTCATTTAAATAGCTCTATCTCTTCATCATATCAAATCTTTTTGCTATATATTTTTAAGAAGTTACTTCTCCAGAGTTCAATTTCTACATTTTCGTTACCTTCAAATGTGTTTATACCTTTACGAAAAAGTATTAAGAATTTTGAGAAATATGTATCTTAGTTTATAACATTCAATTAATAAAGTAATGTGAAAATAAAGTTAAAGCTTTTTACAACAATTCTTTATTCCTAATTCCTTTCCTATTATACTTTTCAAAAATAATTTTTTCTTGAAACGTTTTAATTGATACATTCAAATTTATACAATTTTAAATTACCATTATCAGTTGATGTTACACTTACAAAACTGTTACCAAGAGCGACCTGACAACTCATAAATTCTAATCGAGCAATATCCACTTAATAAAATGGTGCAGATCTGATTTTCAATAAATTTGAATATTGCAAATCAGAAAATCCGAAGATTACGAAAATGAATTTTTGAAAATTGCACCAGTTTAAACTTTTTCGGTGTGTTCCTGAAGCCAATTGATATACCTTATAAACTCCATTATAAATATTTGTTTTATAATGTTGCTAAATTTGACTCGGCTGTTTTTATTCCATCCTAATGAAAAGGACTATCCCTCCCAGTATGTAAATTTGTACTCACTTATTATTTATTTTTTATTTATTATCGCCAGTCTTATTTTATTTGTGATACTTTAATTAAGTTATTTAAAGATTGGTAATGTTTTCTTGTTTTAAAGAGTTGAAAAACGCCGGATGAGGTAAGCATATTAGTACCTACAAGAAGTGTCTGGTGTAACTTTTTTACTCTTAATATATGGTTACTAAAGCTTCATGTTTTGATGGATAAAATGGTACAAGGATACCACAGCATTAAACAATTTTGAATTAAATCACGATAATTCCACAATTACTGGTATATTAAAATCTGTTGGGGAGCTGTATCTGGACGTTGGCTTTTTCAGGTGACGTACAAGTGGTCACTGGACTCCTCGTTATGGTTATACGGAGGATCGTTCCCCAGCCAAATGATATGACAGATCTATGTCTGACGAACTACGTGAACGGGGAATATCAGTCAACTAACAGTTCTCATACTGAACATGCATCGCCTTTTGTTTCGGCGTGCAACACGTAGTTTAAGGTGTCACATTATGTCTCGAAATATATTGTGTCACCACGAGACAAAGAATCCAGAAGAAACACCCTGTAGCTAACTCACAACACAGTGTTTGTGTTTCGTGCGCTGAATTTGCATGATTGAACTTCACTCTTGTGAAGTTAAAATTCCATGGATTTGTGTTCTGATTCCGGTGTCACATAAACCGCTCACGATTCGTCGCCAGTGACAACGTGACTTAAAGCCCACCTGCACCGCTCACGGAAAGTCAACGCACTGGCTAAACGTTTTTGTTTCTTTTGTAATTTGTTGCGTCTACAATTTTTACGCAACGCGTCTCCAAGAGCGCCTTAAAGGGCGTTGAGCGCTTTGCGCTGGGGAGTATTCCTCCAATAATGCGGCTTATAACACTTTGGCTGCGTGAAACAGCGCGCAGTGGTGGCACCGCAAAGACGCCCGCACGCGCTCCTACGTTACTATCCAGCGGCCAGAAATGGGAAGGAATTAGGAAACGGGTAGGGTTTAGGACACTTCACAGGGGTTGGACTAGCCCTTGTGAAGCAGCCAAACTCGTTTTGTTGGAACAAATTTCACATGAGATTCGACGGGAATCGAACCCGGACCTCAGTGGTGAAAGGTAGCGACTTCGCTATGTGCCACGAGCGAGATGGTTTTGTGCACGTCACTAATTTTGGTATATACTGTGAGCACAAATTTCGAACAATTGATTGGTGATTCCGAGCGTGTGATCTGCCAAGGACATTAGTCCCGTAAGATTAGTATCGCGTCGCGAGAAGAGACGGTGATCTCCCGATGGATGGGTACCTTCCACCACCGCCCCAGCCGCGAAAAGTTGTAAAAACCCGACATGTGTGCTAGAGTAGTGTATGTATGTGTGTGTGTGTGTGTGTAAGGGGTGAGGGTAGGACAAGGAAGGGGAAGGAAACATCTCGTGCGGTCCGTGGCCCGTTTGGTAGGATTCTGCTCCGACATCCACCTCTTGTGGATCGGGGAAACCTGGGAAAACTACCGGTCAGAGCAGCCGGTCGCTAGAAAGCTCCTCCAGACAGCGACTGAACTCGATTTAGCTGTGTAGCTAGAGTCAAAAATCCGGCTCCCGCAGGGACTCGAACCGCGAGGCCTCCCGGTCAAAGGCATTGCAGTGACATCAGTTGATGCCCTGAGCCATCTTCCGGTTATAAACTGGATAATTCAAAGGTTCTAACATAATTGTTTAAACAACATTCTTTGAAAATTGCGGAAACTCATTAAAGACCAATTCGTAATGAGTCTATTTTCTCAAATTTTCACATCAACTTAATGCACCAAATCTTCAGTAATGATCGAACATAGCCCATTCCGCTCATCATGAACAGTATGGCCATCTTTAAATTAATAACTAAATAAATCTAACTTATTTTTCTTACCATTCCATCGGACATCATGTTTTCTCCATACATTTCACTAATCTGCCGAAGAATCTCGGCAGTTTTCACTCCTTTTGTATGCAGAAAGCGAATCATAGCGGTTATTTCACAGTCGACGGGATTTTAAATGCCAATGCGGCCATTTTATAAATGTGCCGGTCGCGTGGGGACTTGGCCTCGGCGGACGAGGCCACGGATGCCGGAGAGATGGTGGCGCGGCACGGCGGTCAGTAGATTGCCGAAGACTGAAGGTGGCTTTTCGCTACCAGAAACTTTTAATTGTACTCACGTTATAGTACATGCTTCAACTGCTCCCCGCGGCTCTGTTACATTCTTGACTTCTACGTAAGTTCTGGTCCACTCAGTAATCGATATCCTGAGGTATTGCAGAGATCTGTTCCTGTACTGTACCTTAATTCTTCTTCCGTTTGGGGATTTGTCGCACATATGAGATCTTTCAGGAATCCCCGAAAAAAGGAAACCGGTAGCGGTAGCTCAGTGCATCAACTGATGTCACTGCAGCGTCAACCGGGAGGTTCTAGGTTCGAGTCCCGACGGCGGCAGGATTTTCGACACTAGCTTTCCAGCTAGGTCGAATTCAGCTGCTGTCTGGAGGAGAATTCTAGCGGCCGGCCGCTCTGATCGGTAGTTTTCCGTGGTTTCTCCGATCAACACCAGGCGAATGCCGGAGCAGTAACCTATCAAACAGGCCACGGACCGCGCGCGATCTGTCCTTCCTCTTCCTTGTCCTATCCTCTCCCCTTACACACACACCTACACTAACATGCACTACACTACCACATAGTCCGGGAGACCGGTCGGGAGCTTAGAGCTAGTCCTGGCTGAGGTGGTGCCCCGCTGGTGGGAGAGTCCTAGTTAGGGGGAAACCTCACTAGCTGACGGTAGGTCGGCGCCAGATCTCGCCATGCAGCGGGGTAAGATCACCGCCATCTCCCGAGAAAAAATGCACTACACTAACGGGACTAATGACCAGAGCAGTTGACGCGCCCCGAAACACGAAAAAACCAAACCAAACCAACCCGAAAAAGGAAATCGCACGAAGTCAGATCAAGAGAGCGTGCATGCCTTATGACTTTTCGTAACAATGTTTTGTATTTTTTAAAGTAGATAAGGAAATCTTGAGATACGTCGTGACGTTTAGAAATAAAGTAGAGAGCGTTTATTTTACACGATGTTCTAATTCCCTTTGTGATCCAAGTATTACTTTTTCGTGAAATGTTTAATTTTCTTTTAATAGGAAAGCATGCAAGCAAGAGAAATGAAGTGTTTTTTGAGAAAAATAACTATATTTTTCTTATTTGTGTCAATAGCGTTGGTAAACTGCCTCCGTGATTCTTTCAGCAAGTAGTCCGTAAATAACTCTTAAGTTAACTGTAGTAAATGCCTGCACATGCGTGTTTTATTTATTGTGTCAGTATTCATGTTATTAGTAATTGTAAGAATTTGTGTATCGGTCACTGTAACCTAGATTATTCAAGTTATTATTTACATCTAGCTGTGGTTTTGTTAATTATAATTTGATCTATTGCTGTTTGTGATTTTAAGAGTATTCCGTAGGTACGTTCACTGTAATATCTAAATTAAAAAGAATGAATTAAATTGAGAAACTGCTCTTTTCGTGGGATTCGCCTAGAAAATCAATATTGAAACTCTACATACAATAAATGGATTTAAAAGAGAGATTACTAATTTTGTTCAGAGTTATTACTAGATTTTTAAAGAAATTGAAATAATTCAACGCTTCCTTTTTTTGGAGGTCCGAAGATGCAAAGTAAGATAATTTTGAGTGTAATAAGATGTACGACTGTTATTTCAAAAACTTTTTCAACTGCTTATAAATTGAATTCTGACCAGAACGTAGAATCAACATTATTTCTTATGTAAATACAAGAAACTCCGTAAGCACGGCCTTCATTTGATTCCCTTGCTCTACAATAAGATCCTGCAAGGTAAAAACTAGGAATTTGGAGTGTGCAAACCTAAAACCACGTGATAATTCTGTCTCCATAAATGGTTTGTAAACCCGAACGGAAATTGAAGCAGTGGGCGGTTTCGGATTAAAAATGATCATAATTACGCTTTTCATTTGGTAACATTTGGAAAAAGTCCACGATATAATACACATAACGGTTTGACACGTTTTACATGTCATATACAAACACTTTCTATTTGAGAGTGAACCTCGAGCGAACTATTACAAATCGTCTATTCAAAACTGAAAAGTACGCCCTTTGCAGGGCCAAACTCTCCAGTCTGCAGTGTTCCGCTCACCGGCGAGTGAGGGCTCGTCAGCCGAGCAGAATTTTCCACTATCGCGACGGTGCAGAAATAATATAGTTGCACTGTATACATAATTCTTTTAATTTGTTAAGGGGTGAGGAGGAGCAAGGATGATAAATTAATAATGGGCATATATTAATCGTTTAATGCAATTAATAAATTAGAATAAATAATTTAATGAAATGTATTTCGTATGAATTCACAAGTATTTGTAATTGTTTATTCGTCCGGTGACGAGGAGGGTCCGTGGTGCTGGGCCGCCCGCTCCACTAGCGCGCGCAGCGGCGGCGGCAGGAGTTGGTGGAGGGGCAGGCGCGCCACGGCGGCCACGCACAGCGCGCGTAGCGGCTAAGCCTTAGCCCCACCCAAGACCATCTACAATTTTCACTTGTGAATAACAGTGTGCTTGAAATTGTATAAGATTTTTACTGTACAAATATATTATTGTTATTATTACAACCAATTTCTATTATCAGCTCATTACAAAGTGTAAATTGCTACTTTGAAGATTTTTGAAAATATAGAGGAAAATTTCATGACCATTTAAACTTGTTTCATTTCAGAATACCCCTCCTTATACAGTAGATATTGCGGGAAAATATCATCCACAAGTACGCCTAAATTTTGTACATTTTTTTGCTTTGCCCACAAACTAACTTCCATTAAAATACAGTTTCCAGGCTGCAATGAATTTCTTATATTCAACGTATATCTTCGTATTTTTAGGCTGGAACGTAAACTGCACAGTTTCTGTGAGTATAATAGCTTTGTAAGTAACTTAGTAATTAAATCTACAATATACTACATAGTACGGGAATGAAATTATTACGAGTAAATTCTAACCTTTCACAGTTCTGTTCAACTTTGCCGCGCGTGTTAACGAAACACGCCCAACCTATACGGCGGCCATGTTTTTTTTACATGAAGGTCTGAGAATTGTAGATGGTCTTGCCCCACCGTTACCGCCAACCACCTCGTAGTCTGACAGAGTAATATTGCCACTCGTTCGAGCGCAGCACTGAGGCAGAGCTAACGCTGTAGTCGCGACAATTTACAGTCATTTACAAGCCCCGGCCCGTTTTTTAGGCCCGCAACAGACTACACCGAGAGTTGCGTTGCTAGAAATTTGCGACGAGAAATGTGGAAAGAGGCCGGCGAGGCTGCGTCCACACACTACAAATGGGTTATTCGATGTCTTGAAATGCCTTTAGGCGCTACAAGCCGAGAGTGACAGCAGTTAGCTATGAGATCACCTGCGAGTCCCATTTCTTGTTTTATTAAAAGCTCTTGTGTAACTTTAACCCGTAAAATCCTTGTTTTCTAGCTGTAATCCTAAACCATCTGTTTAACTCTTTCGAATTGCCTAAAGATAAATAAATTACTGCATTGCTTACAAACCCTCATTGAATGTAAGAAACTGGAACGTATGTGATTTTTAGGGGAGAAGTACAATCTATGCATATTTTCTTGAGCTGCGTAATCCCCCCCTCTTTTTTACTGTATTTATTGGTTGAATTATGAATAAATGGTGAACGATCAAATAATTCAGAATAAAATTCACAATTTCATAAATAATAAATACCAATTAAAAAAATAATGAATTAATTAAATTCTTTCAAAATACCCCTTTAAGGATTTTGCTTCAAATTTTTATTTTTATATTGCTCATTATGCACAGGTTTTATACAAGTAGGAATGTCTTTCACACAAGTTTTTTTCTTATTCATTTCCGTTTAAAGAGAAAATGCAATTAGCCAATTACAAACTGATTGTTTAACACATACTTACTATGCTTACTGCTAAATATTGTAACCTCACTTAGTTCTATGCACTGTTTAGTGTTTTACCGCGGTAGCGACGGCCTAAATGTCAGATAAAAAGTGAAGGAGTAGAAATGTGTCCATAGTGCCCTTTGTTCTGCAGAGGCGAACGAGAAACTCTTTCTATATATAATGTGCTATTGTATGTGGGGGTCGATAAGTGTCCCTTCTTTCGATTTTCCACATTTCACGTCGCAACATTTCTCTAACGAATTCCTCAGTGTAAACTGATGGGGCCTTAGAAAAAAAAACAACATATTTTCACCACGAATGGTTACCACACGGTGTAAGAGAACATTTCTTAAACAGTGGTAACCATGTAACCACAGAGAGGAGAACATATATTTCTTTTACAATTGTAATGTGAATCATAATCTGTGGTTCACGAGATACTCCGATTAAAACGTACGTCAAATTTTTCTTACCACACGTGGTGAGTCGTGATAGCATGAATGCTCGTGAAGCGAGCTTAAAATTCTCAGGAAGCAGGATCTTTCGGGTATGAGAAAGGTCTGAACCCTTAACACAATGAATCAAATAAAATACGAATAATATGAACATATTTTCAATGAGAAAATTTACAGTGACGCAATTTTATAAGAGGTTATTGCACTTTAAGTAGCTGGTCACTGAAAAAATGAAACAAGACAAAAACCCAAAACATATAGGCGTCACCTCGACTGCCTGAACACACTTTCATCAACTACAATTTACGATTTGATCACTCCTTTCTGAGTTATTCCACTACTAAATTATTTACTCTTTTGGCCTCTAGTTTTCCCGTGCACGGCTTTTTTTCTCCAATTAATTTGATACTTGTTTCAAAGAAACCCTTTCACAGGTGCTAGCCTTGGGCTTCGCACTCGCTATACACTCACTGAACCCAAAAGAATATACGTGGCATTCACGTTACTTAATTCAGACCCTTTTACATCTCACAAAAGCAATTACTTTAAACACAATACAACAAATTGACCTTTCTAGATAATATTAACTGTACAACATATAAAAATTCTGAATCATTTATGTAAAAGTGTACAAGGTATAGCCTCTTTAAATGAATCTAATGATATGTGCAGTAAATGACCTGAAATTGCTAATTACACAAAGTTCGAAATATCTCCCATCTATTCTAGACGTTTCACCTAATTTTTAACACTGATTGTTAAGGGTCCCTGAAATATTGAGAATTGCATGATGGAACTGGAGGACACCTCAGTATAACGAAACCTTAGAAAAGTGCGAACAGATTTTACTGGGTTAATTACAAGCAAGATGTAAAGATGTGGTGCACAAAGTGTCAAGTTTGTACTACAAGTGGCCACATAAAAGAGAAGAGCGAAGATGAGGCAATACAACGTTGGGAGTCCTTTCAGACAGTTGCCATTGACAGCTGGCCCATTTCAATGTCAAATGATGGAAATAAATACATACTCGTGGCTATGGATTATTTCAGCAAATGGGTTGAAGCATATCCCCTACCTAGCAGAGGCCTGCTATCTCCGAAGTACTGGTTAAGGAATGGGGGGAAACGATTTGGTGTGCCACTGGAGTTGCATTCAGATCAAGGACGGAACTCAGATCGCAGTGTTTCAAGGGGTGTAGAACTTCTTGGAATAAGAAAAACAAGAACACAGCCCTACATCCGCAGTCAGACGGAATGTGAACGCATGAACAGAACAATGGAAAATATTTAGCTTGAAGGTCTGTCAGATCACCAACGTGACTAGGACCAATACATACATCTTTTTCTTCTAGCCTGTATTTATTCCTTGATTCAACTGGGCGGAAGCGCCCGCTAATATCCTCTTATTGAGACTACGTCTACCATATGATCTACAGTTTGGTTTATAAAACTAATGGAAAATAGCGGTAGAGACTTATCGTGTACAGACGGAAGATGGACGTAATTCTTAGCAGGTGCGTAGAAAGTCGTCATGAAGTGACGGGATGAAGACCGGTATGACATCAAGCTGAAGAGGTTATAACCTGGAGTCCATGTCTAACCATTTAACCCCAACGACATAGGTTGTGTGAAAGTACAACAACGATGGGAAGGATGACCTGAGTCGTAGAGGATAAACGATGTTATCTGGTCAAAATTGCCGAATGAAACCTGATCGTATTTCAGATCAGCTGTTGTCTGGAGTAATGAAATGATGAAAGACCCGCACGAGTTTGTGACTGGACGGCCACAAGTGCTGTTTCTGAGTTTATGTCTCATTAATGAAAGCATCAAACGCGTTATGGGGTAATGGAGGTGCAGGATCTGTTTGCGCTACCCCAGATATACGTGGCACGTTATGTCCTTGAGTTTAGATATGACCAGAGGTGTTGCTGTATTCAAGAAAATGCGGAAGGATGGAAGGATTAAAGACCAACAGCAGATATTAGGAAGGTTCTCATCTGCTGACGTCAGTCATTATGTTGTGTCACAAAGTAGAAGTTATATACCATCATCCTGAAGTCTTTGATGCTCTAATTTGATTATAACAAGTACTGCAGGATAACGTCAGAGATTGCCATGTCAGGAACTGGATGTCGTTTTGTGGAATGAACTAGAGAATAGTGAAACATGTTGGAGAATACTGTTTCAGTACACCAGGTTAGCATCTTAGTCTGTGTTACCACCCTGGAATGTCCTGTATCAAGAGATGGTGGCTGCCATGCTAACAGCCTCAGCACTCAGAGGCTCAGCTGCAGGCATGGCATGGTTCTAAACGTCGAGACAGTCAGCTGAGAGGTAGTGTAACGAATGTGCGTCATCCCCGGCGCCCCAGTGCCTGTGATCATGGGTTACGTCATCTGCGCGTTACGAGCTGCCGTGGGCAGAAGTTCGCCACCTGCCAATAGTTACTCCAGAACAGTCGCGGCGTCGGGGTTCTGGACATCTTGTGGTATAAATGCGCGACGGCCGGCGACCGCGAGCAGTCTCAAGTCCACGTTGAGCTGAACTATGAAGTATAGCCATCGCGGTGAATAGCAGTGCGGTGGTTGTATGACGTGAACCGTGGTCAAGTGCATCGATACTGTAGTGGTGAGACATGACCAGTGCATCAGACTGCCAGTCGAGTACGATGAACTGTGTGATGCTTAGGACTGTGCGAGTGTGAGAGGTGGATGAAATAAATAATCAAGTGTTTCCAGTGATTGTGTTGAAACAAAATAAACGTTTTGTGAAATATTACGGACTTTGGTACCACTAAAGCATGAACAATATATGTTATTAAAGCAGCGTTGCTCAGGTATTTACTACTATGAAATTATTACGGGGAGAAATTCAATCTTCATGCCTGCGGTGGACCTACCTCCATCTCTTTGTTTATCATATCCAACCTACTCCTGCCATAATTCTGCCCAGCCATTACGATAGCTGTCTTCTCTTGACCCCCATTTGGATACCGGTTACCTCATTCCTTTTCACAAATAATTGCATTTTTCTTATTTGAGTTCAACTCTAAACATTCACTTTATAATAAAACAATAAACAAATCAAACTACAAAATAAAATGCCTTAGATCATGTAATTTGAGTTTTTATAATATTCCAACACTATCTATAAATTGTCACGTTATAAACATCCTATTTTATATTTTCTATTGTATTCATAAAGAAAGTTTTGAAATTGATCCTATCAACTCCTTGACCTTGAAGGGACTACTGTTTAAGCTCTATTATAACAATTGTACTGATTCAGTATTAGGTAAATCATTATTAATGAATTATAGTATGTAACGTAATTGATGAATCATAATCTTAAAATAAATGAAGTACTTGTAGCCATTCTAAACATAATTAGTTTTATAATTCTGAAGATGAAAAAATATACATGTTAATGTCCTGTATTGCTAGTAATATATAAATATAAAACTTATTTATTCCTAGTAAATGATTCATCCCTTGACTGATACATTTAAAACAGCCAAGTACAACCCGACATTATATATCAATAATAAATTGACATTGCCTAGACCACATAACAAACAATATCATTATTTTCTCAGTGATAAAGTATGGATCTGATATAGATAATAAAATCAAGACTCCAGATGCTTATTTGTAGACAATGTTTTAGACCAATTAATTTGCTAATATTTTTGAAAATGTAGATAAACTCATTCATTAAGGTAATTGATGCCACAAACAACTTTTACGATTAGTCTTAATGTATAGTGATCATTTCTATGATGCACTACTGTTCGACTGTAGCATTGAAAAGAATTCTGGATGGACCAGGAACATATACACATTTCATTTACCATTTGAACCTAGAACTGTATGATAGTCAGGTGGGAGTCCTAATGAACAGCTGACTTCTGTAGAGAATTATTCAAACTTCTCATGTTGCAGTAACCCATTTCAATGGGCAGGTGAAGCTGTAAGTCAATCTCCCTCAGGTAGCCGATTCTTTAGTAGACTACCATCTCTGCATTTGTAATCTGTTTGTGTTATGGCCTCGTTTCTGATAACAATTCCAGTTATCACAAATTCATAAAACAGACATTGTTTAGATTGTATGATATCTATATACTGTACATTTAGTATTACTGTATACCTTGCACAGTATATTGTGTGCTGTCTCAACCTACCTCAATTATTAAACACTCAAACTCATAGTGGCTGCACCCTTTGTATATCTTTGGGCGAAGCAATACCCTGATCATTGGTATATTTCCGTAGTTAAAGGCGTTTTGGAAGTTTCTCTCTAACTTTCCTAACTAATTAGTTTAGGGTGTGTAAACACTCAGAGGCAAATCTTCTCTCGGAACATGACAATCTGGGAGATCTCAAGTTTCAGAGGAGAGAACAGTGAAAGGCTCTGGGTACCGCTGAAATCATCTCCTGGTTATTAATAGTATCAAAGAGGATTGGAAGGATTTCTGCTCTCTTGAGCTGTGTATCCATATACAGATCAATAACTCTATGTCTATTTCATAGTTCAAGTGTCATTAGATTTTGGATCTTTGGGAAATTATACTGGGAATTATAAATAAAAATGACAAAGAATATATATTCAGTAGCCACAAACCATAGCGTCAAATTATATAAGTAATAATTATTAAGTATATAAGTAATAATATTATTAATAATTATTTAGTATATAAGTAACAAAATTATTAATAATTATTAATTATATTAGTAATAATTAATAATTATAATAAATAATTATTATTAAGTATATCACCAAGAAATACATTACGCATGATGGTATCTTGCTTTCAATTGCTTGAGATATTTTTCTTAATGACAAATCAAATTCTTCTGAGTTAGACGTGCGAAATTTTATACAAAAATCCTCTTTGTTTATATACTTTTAATAATAATAATAATAATAATGTTAATATATTAATATATATATTCCTTTAATAAATAAAACTCGAAGTTACGAAATAATTGTGGAATTTTGTTGTATAAAACTATTACAAGGCGTTCTCTTTCATACACTTGCCCTATATGGTGTAATGATTCTACTATCAAATTTAACAAATTTCAAATCATTCAAAATAAATTCCTTCCAAAATTTGCATGCTCCCTAGTTTATATCAATAAACAAATATACAGATAATTTAAAATTGATTCTTTCAAATCGTTTATACTTAACTGCACAAAAAGATTCTATAACAAATTATCAACTTAACCATGTTTCAAAACTTTACATTAGGTCAAAACTATTTTCTCGAATACGATGAAGTTTTCCAATAGTCAATTAATTTTTTAGTCCTCCATTAATTAAAACTTGTTTTATTTTAGTAATCCCGGAAAAAATTTTTTTATCAAAATTCTCTTCCTGCAATTTCTCCATCAGAGTTTTATAAATACTTAGCTCTTCTCTGTAAAAAGAATCACCCATACTTGTCTCTTTCTTTTTCTTCGCTTCTTCAAAATTATTAAAGTGGCACAAGCATCTGCAAGATCTGTCACATTCTAACCTCAAACTGCTCGCCGCTGCTCATCGGCTGCTTATTCAACATGGCGGTGCCAAAGAACATCTAGAGACATTTGAATCAAGTGCAGTGGCGGCTCTACCATAAGGTCACATGGTCACGTGCCCTCCCTCTTATAAAGAAAAGTATTAAGAGTGGACTAAAATGCTCGTCATGTTATCGAGTAAATTCTTCTAGAGAATTAACGTTAAGGTTTTCATGGGCGATATCGATACTATTTCAGCGCTGACTTCGAGGTAGTTGTGGCAACAGGGCGAAGTCCGCAAGCTTCTTGTGACCAGCTCCCTCCCGTTCAGCCAAGCTTTCCCTCATAGTGCGCGGAAAAATGGGGTAATGCTCCCTTAAGGCCCTTCAGGGTCACAAGCTTTTTGTGACTGCCACTGCAAGCGCCACTAATTAGATGCACAAACAACGCTCGTAGACTGCTGGCGCAAAAGCCGAACTAACGGGACAACTTTTGAAAATGTCACTGTCGGATGAGAACATACATTTCTACTGATTTAGGGTAGTTTCATTCGTTTTATGTTGGCTAAAGTTGTTGCCAACCGTCACACAAATACCCTGAATATATTACCTTCTAGCGGTAGGACATTTTTAAAATTTAAGTTTGCAATGAAACAATGACTACTTCCGTAGATACTCGCCAACATTCAAAGCCATCCAAGTGAAATTGTGTTAGTTTACGAGTGTTACAAGATTTGCATTTTGCGTTTTGGTCTCTTCGTTCTTTGCGTTTTAGGCGTTCAATTTATTTATTTAGTAGTACTAAGCGTTTTTGAGTTGTATTTATTATTCTCCAATTGTTTTCTTTAGTAATAATAATAAAGTTAATTGAAATAGTTATAGTAGTTCATTATTTGTTGTTGTTAGTGTCCCTTAAGTATTTCTTGTTTTAAATTAATTATATTATATTTATTATTATTTTCTGAATTCATTTTAATTATAACTGGAAAATAATGGTAAGCCTAACAACATCTGGGTCTATACTTAATACTGAACCTTGATGATTTTCATTATTTTTTTGAACTTACTTTTAAAAGCTAACGAATAATTGAACAGATAAATTAAATGGATGCATTTGCATTGATATTGACATAACTGGACTGTTAGGAACATTTCATTAGATCACTTAAAATTACTCATGTATATCACGTTAATTAACTTCAATTGTGGTATTTATTTGCGTTCAATAAAACTCATTACTACCACTTCAAAACGTGAAGGAACTGTTGACACAATCTCAAAAGCATTAATAACATAGAAGTATGACCCAGATAACTTTTGAGGTTGTATTTTTCATTTGCACTTGACACTTTTTAACACTTCTTAAACTCGCAATATTGATAATGATAATTTTAATTAACTTAATAATTATTCACAGAGTTAATATTCGTTTATAGATGAAACATTCTTTTAATTCTACCGAAAACGAAACATGTATTATTGAACAGTGGAGAAGACTCGAGACGCGCGAGGATTGTGAAATGAGACAACAAACAAAACAAAAGCGAGAGACTTGATCAGAGTTATAGTTTCATAAGTTGGCTATTCTGACAGGAAATCTTCAAGCTGCCATATTATGAATTTAGTGCGGCCTGATACACGGCCTGGAGTCTAGTGTCTGAGAAATGAAATGCTAATCAGCTCAGGGCGCTTGTAACCTTGATAATACGCAGCTGTGAAATGTGAATAAGTTTTTCTTGAGCGTCTGCGTGTTTACAGTTGAATTGTTTTCTCTTCTCGTTCAGCTGACGTGAGAAACCAACGGGCGATTTTGAGTGATTTTCAATTTAAACCGCTAAAAATTTAAAATGAATGGTAAGTATTTAGGAAGTACAAATTTAGGTTATGAAGACAGGATTTTGGCGTAAGAATTAGCCACGAGGCCTGATCTGGTCATCGCATGCTTGTAATGATTAAAATAGATCGTACAACAGAACATTTAATAAGTCAGTGTATGATAAATGGGATTGGATTTGGGGATGTCCAGGTAATGCATTGTTTTGCTTCCCATGCATTCTATTTGGGGGTGACGAAACGTGGACCCAGAACGGTATTAAAGATTTGAAGCATCTCCCGGATATATGCAAAAAAACACGCTATTTCAAAAAGTCATGTCAACAATGAAATGAATTTAGCTGTTCTTGGGAGAGTTAGTATCAAGCAAGAATTCAATGACGCATATAGAATCTCTGTGCGTAAACATAATGAACTTGTAGATAAAAATAGATACATTCTGGGTCGCATTGTTGATTTTAATTGTCAAGTTATTGAAGTGTTTGCCAGAGCCAAGGAGAGGAAGATTGAATTGCTGTATAAAAATTAGAGGTATGTTTTCCAATGCTTTGCATGTTGCATTAGTTTTTTTACGAGTTTCTGTGCCCTACCTGGTCTGAAGTTTAGGAGCCGCCACTGATCAAGTGTAAACAGCAAGGAGATACTTTTCCGGAGAGATCTCAGGAAAGTCTCTCCCGGGAGTTAGGAGACTCGCGTTTCGGGAGATATTTTCATTCGTGTAAAGGCATCTAAGAGAGTTTATCTCCTAACTTCAGAAGAGTTAGGAGACTTTGTCTCTACATGTAAACGCCCCTTTACGGTATTCTTTCAAAAGTTCACATAGGGACATTACATAACCTTATTCAAACCCCAATGAATTTCGTAATAATTCTGGACATTGATGAAATCAGTAGTAGATCTCTGACGTCATCCTCTGGTGGCGCGCAGCTAAACTACTGGCATTGATGCACTCTTGAAACTGTGATGTAAAGCTAGGCGAAAAATGTCCAGAAAAGTAATTATTTTTAAAATATATTACTGTTTATGTTTATAAATCATAGCCTATAGTACTCCAGGCCTTTAAAGAATGCTACAAAAGTTTCATCGGCATTGGTTCAGTGAATTCAGAGATTACCGCGCTGCAAGACAACGCACTTCTGTCTTTATATATTAGTATACACACACACACACACACACACACACACACACACAATGATAGTGCCCTCTGATGGCACACAAAACAGAACATAGCAAACAAACAATAACCTTAATATTAAAACACAAAAAATGACAATTCACACTGAAAATTACATGCAGAAATACATTCATCCACACCGAATGCGCATTCTGTCGTTTGAAATTGTTGACCCTCTTATTCTATAATGAATTAACAGAACTTGGTCTTCGTCAGATGCCTTTGAAGTTGCCAAATAAAAATATATCCATCCATCACTTCCCTGATACCGGATGAACACTGCGACATGCGGCGCATTTCATGCGTCCGCCTATTTGTACACTCCCCGTGTACGGCGATAGTACCATCTCAGCTTCCACCAATTCCCAAGACCATATATACCATGAATTCACATAGTTAAAAAAACCACTACGAAAAGTTTTGCGATGAAACGCAAAGTTTTCTACATTTAAAGTTCTCGCGGCGAAGAAACACTGTTCGCTGCACAAATACAAATAAAATATTTAAAATTCCCGCGGCGAAGAGACACTGTTTCGTTACACGAACTAAAACGAAAATACTCTGTATTTCCTTTTACTCTCCGGAGCACGCTAAATTTCGTGTTGTAAATAATGCAACACAAAATGTCCGCGACCATTGTTCAAAAGTGCAACCGCATAAAATTAATATTCGCGTCGCTTTTACTTGTAAATTATTCGCTATTACTTATGAATCCATTCGCCCTTTTTGTTCGCATCAAAATATCTAAAATATTTTCAAAGTACACTTCCGAACAATAATTTTTAAAATTTTACATTTACGCTAACGCGGAGCTAGCGTCTTTGCGAAGCGCACAACAACGTCTCATCATCTTCTCTCTAGCATTGTTGTTCATATCTTAAATAGATTTACATTGAACAGACGCCGATATCTCGCCCATTGCCACAAACAAGATTTCAAAATATTTCTTATTTTCTTGTTTTAAACGTTCTTACGCCTTGTCACCGGTTCTCAATACTGTCTATAATTTCTCTGATTACTGCACTATCTTTTTCTCCTTTCATTGCCTTATTTCATTATATATAAGTATTTTTAGTTCGATATTTCGTCGTGACGTCACTACGACGCGTCTCTTGTTTTAATATGTATAATTAATTTTACTGTTCTATATTTAATTTTAATTAGCTTTCTAGATGTTTCCAAAATCGTAATTAGTCTTGAAATTGTTCATAAATTTCGCCCCGTTGTTCTATAAAGTTCCAGCCTGATCTCTTCAGGCGTTTTCGTAATATTTATTAAAAAACATATTCTTCTTCAGCTTTCTTCTAGCAACAATGGCTTCCGTGCTTGTGAACGTGAAATGTACGATTACAATTATTTCGAAATCTAGTGAACCCCTGGTCCGATTTTGCTGATTGTTCTTTCTTACGATTCTAGAAATTATGCTTTATCGAATGTTTATATTGAATTTCCCCATTTTCCGCGCATTCGGTTAATTAAAAAATGTCTGCGCGCGCGCTGCCGTCTTCTGTGTTTTTGAATATAAATTTTAACATTTTATTGGGAAGTCTTTATTTTTTGGGAACACTAAATTACCGGAATGATTGCAAATCATTACAATATATATATATATATATATATATATATATATATATATATTGAAACGCACCGCGTTTCCACCCAAAGAAACGGCGAGGCATCAAGCAAGAACACGGCAGAACGGTTGCAAGAGGGCACTGCATGCCAAGAAAACGGTTACGAGCGGCGAAGGGTGGTCGGTTGGCCCAGAGCGTGGAACGACGCCCGAGGAGGCAGTGCGGTCACGCCGGCGAGAAGAGTATCTGGAGCTGCTCCGCGAGCGAAAAGCAAAATAGTCTCGCGAACGAACGAGTGCAGAAAGATTAATTGACGGACAATTTGTGCTTGATAACCATCAATAGTCGATCGGACATATTGCCAAAGTGATAGCTGCTATCTGGAGTAACACAGATCAGGAAGATTACGCCAGTGCGAGGCAACCGAGAGTCCCCGAAGCCGCCGACGCTCGTAGAGGAAGAAGTAACGGTAAATATTTCTTCGATCGATAAGATCGAGAGACTAACAGTGATTCTGGATTATATGAAAGAAAAGGGTAAAGACCACCATAGATATTGTATCATTAGTGATTTGTATCGAATTAATAAATAGTTCAGTTTATTTTGTTCACGGAACAGTGGTGTTTGATTAATAACCCGAGCCCATTCACGAAAAGAACCCCTGTCCACAAATAAATTTACTAGAACAAGCGGCCTACCCGGTACGTCACAGTTGGCCCCCAACAGTATGGACTCGTGTATTTAAATGTGGCTCAGGGGATTAATTTTAAAAAGGGTATTTACATAGTGTTGCAATAAATTGAAGCAGTACCGAGAATTCATATAATTGGAGGAATAAACTAATGACTCTTAAATTTAAACAAACTTTGTAATAATGTTAAGAAACATACAGTTTGAACAGGAAATATTGAATAAAACTTGCATGTCAGTTGCTTACGGGAAAAAAGTAGTAGAAATTTATTATTGTCATTTATGAAAGGTAAATACTGTTGAGGAAATATAAACAATTATAGAAATATTGACGGGGTAAGGGTATGTGAATGTAAATGTTATTTAGTTAAATATGGGGCAGTCAATCAGAAAACAGTATGAGTACCTATTATGTATGTGAAAGGGAAAACAGTGTGTATTAATATTGTTTTGTTAGAATAATATTGTGTCATGATAACATACCATAGTTAAGTGAATTGTTTCTCAATATTGGATAAAGCAAGAAATTAGTAGAATTTGTAGGAAAGTGTAATGAATACAAGAGAAGTTAATGTAATTTTGTTTAAATGTATATCTAATATTTTGAGCATAGGGCATGAATCTTACAAGATAATTGTCAGAATCATCTAAAAGGAGTATAGCCCAGGTGTGGAGGCATTGTTTATTAGCAGTGAAGGGAAAAGTAATTAATAGTAAAGGAATTAATTGATTTGTTGGAATGTTGGGGAATGTTTAAAAAACTGCATACAGTATATTTTTGTGTCATTGAGGAGCTGTAGGAGTGTGTGAAAGGACTGTGGATTTTGTTGGGAATTTGAATTGAAGTTGTGTATCCAATGTTTTCAGGAATTTTCCAGAAGTGTTATTTGTATTATTTTGATATGTGATGTGTTTTATGGGGTTTTTTTGTGTAGTGAATTTATGTGCATAGGTGATGTTAACATTTGTTTGCAGAGAGTGGATTTTGTATGTCGTATGTGTACTGTTAGAAATTGGTTGGTCATAGACTATACAATTGTGTTTTCATGCAAAATTTAAGACGAATAGTGTATTCAGCTAATCCTAGAATCACTGATAGGTCATTGTTTCAATACAATTCGGAATTAGATTAATTAAATTGGGGGAACAGTTGCAGTAGTACTGCGAGCGTAGACGAGCTGAGGCGGCGGCAAGCGGGAAGCAGTAAAAGCGATTGAAGAATGAGTGAACGATACGAAGCAGCTGAAGACAAATTAATTGCGACAGCAAATGGAGGCTAAAAAGGCGACGTTAGAACGGAATGAGAAGATAGAGCGTGAGAAGACTCGGATGAAGGAATCGGCGGAAGTACGTTCCTGGATAGTAGGAGTCCTGGAGTTGGAAGTAAATTAGAGGACACTCGGGATTGTTTTGATAAAAGTAAAAGTCCATCAACGCCGATGAACCAGGCAGCCAAGTCGGGAAACCCAAACAAATTCATCAGATTTGATGTTATAATGAAAATGATTAACGACCGACTTGAAAAAAGGCAGAGGGAACAAGAGAAAGACCCGAAAAGCAGTTTCCCAGGCGATTAAACGAATTGAAAATCGGCAGAAGAACAAAAGAAGGTAATCGAGGAACAGAAAGAGACCCAAAAAAGCGGCTAATGGCGATTGAAGAACGGATTGAAATTAGGAAGAACAGGATAGAAAGGCGGAACAACAAATTACGATGATTGAAAAACAAAGAAGGCAATCGAGAACAGAACGGAAAGTTAATGGAGAAATTAAAAACAAATAGGACCTATTAAAGCAAATCGAGAACCAGCAGAAAATAGAAGATAGCGGAACAGGTCGAGATTCAAAACCAATCCATCGCCAGTAAGTTTGTAGAGCAGGATCAGAAGATAGAATCCCAGATTGACAAATTGGGCGGGAGTTGAAAACCGACCAATCAACAACTAGGGGGAGAAGATTACCGCACAAAGCAGGAGGTGCAAAGGAAGAAGACACCAAAATGATGCAGCAAGTAATTAAAGAAAGAAATAAAGGGAGATATCGGAATGTGCGAAAAAAGAGTATCACCCCTGCAATCCGTTTGGAGCTAATCAAAATCCCGGACGACGCCGATCAGTGCGGGCGGAATACCCATTTTTACGCCTCCGAAATCATTGAAGTTCTCGGGAGATGGTCGAGAAAACCCTGCGCCTTCATGCGGCAGCGGAACGACACCTAGCCGTGATCAACTCGGAAGATGCAGGCCCAGTTTTGTTTTTTGATGTTGGAGGGAACGGACGTGGGCCGAGCCTTGATGTATTTCCCGGGGACGCGAAGGAATTTCAGACGATTCTATGAGCGGTATTGGAACGATGAGATTCAAATAATGAAGTTAAATCATGAATGGTTATACTCAGTCGATGAACTCTGCGGAAGCGACGAAACGTGTTTTGGAGATTGTGGGCACTACGTCCCCAATGAGTGATCAAGAAATTATGTGTTTATTGACACGTTCGTGTCGATCAAAAAATTTGCGAAGTTCGAACCATACCAATTAGAGCTTTATGAACGCATTAGGAGGATATGATTTAACATTTGCCAATCCCGAAGAATAAGAGGGAAGGAAACGTGAACGCGGTAAGAACGGAACAGTCAATAGACAAGGGAATGGTGGGGGGCGGGCAACCAGTGGACGCGACACGAGACAGGAAGCCGGTGGCAATCGGAACCAGTAACCGAAGACCGGGTGGGTGGACAGACCCAAACCGTCGAGAAGAAGAGAGGAACAACCGAGGTGCGCCCAATCAATCAACACGGCCTGGCCCAAGTGGGGACGGGGAACATTTTTAAACAGATAGAGTCCGTGATGAGGCGACCCATGACGGACACAAGGGAAGAAGGGGCTGAATGGTCCATCAATACGATTCAGTCGTGTCCTATGAATCACAACCGTGGCAGAGAAAAAAAAGTTCGGAAGTTCGCAGGGAAAATGTCCCACGATCAAAGTAAAAATGCGAAGGGGTGTAACGAAGCACTGGTTGATACTGGATGTACTCAACAGTTATATCAGAGAATTTTATAATGAGTTGATTGCGAAAGGAAAGCAATGATGCTTGCCCATGAATGGGGCGTACGTGATAGGAGCCACTCAGAAGAAGTCAGCCCTATCACGAAACAAATAATGTTTAATGCTGAAATTGCGATAAAGGGTACGAAGTGGTAGCTCTATTAGTAAGAAGTTTTGTATCCGATGATTATAGGGACAGATTTTTATCCGAACGACGCGCGATTATTGATCTGCCCACGGGTGGTAGAACTAGGAAGCCAGAGAATCGGGGATGGACATGAATGGGAGGAATTAGAAGTATTTGCGGCGTGTTATTGGAGGAGGGGAAAAGAAAGATTGAAACAACAGGTTGACCAGATAGAAGTTTTGGGAAGCCCAGCAGAAAACTGGGCTGTTAGACCTACTGATAGAAAAAAAAAGGGTATTTCAGAAGAATCGGCACCGATCAGGATTTAATTCCGTAACAACTTAGATTACACTCCCTTTAGGCGCGAATTTACCGATACCGGTAGTATTGAAGCAAGAAGAGAGTTGCGGCACCCATGGTGACGACGCATTATCGAAAGCAAAGACGTCGTACGCGTCCCATTGTAATCGTAAAGAAGAAGGACGGAGGATTGCGATTATGCTTAGATGCTCGGCGGTTAAATGCAGTGACGCTCCATTTAGGATGCACCCTGTCAGTGGAAGAAGCATTACAAAGTTTGGGGGTAGTATGATCTTTTCGAGTACAGATTTCAAGGAAACATTGGCAAATGCAGGTTGCTGAAGAAAGAAAATACGGGGTTTTTATTCGAGGGATTGCTATGTGTTTTGAAATACCGTTGGGCTGCAGAAGCGGAGCGCTTGATTCAGTGCGTAGATATATTACAAGGAAAGATGCAGAACCGAGTCACAAGTACGTGGATGATATTGTCCTGCAGGCAAAATCCATCGAGCACACTTCCAAGATTTGAAAAACTGCTCCAGATTCTAAGAGAATAACCTGGTGTTAAATCTGAAGAAAAACAACGTAATTCACCAAGAAGATTGAATTCCTTGGGTCGTCATATCAACCGAAGGATAAGCATTAGACCAGAAAAACCCCTAAGAAATCCGAAACTCCGCCACCGAGAACGAATAAGCAAGTGCGCAGGGTTTATTGGGTTTTCAATTTACTCGAGATTTTGTCCCAAAATTTGCGGACGTTGTATCCGTTCACCAACTGCTAAAAGGGTCAAAAATGGAAATGGGATGACGCCTACCAGGGGGCATTTGATAGAGTAAGACATGTTTATAACGCTGCTGTATAGCCCACCCGATTTTCAGCATGTATCGTCCAAACTGGCAGCAGCGACTTTTGGGATTGGGGCGATGCTGTACCAAGTTATCGATGGCCAAGAAAATCCCTGTCTATTATCAGCCGAACCCCGAAGGGACCCGAGTTACGATTTTCGGCGACGGAAAAGGAAGAACGCTATAGGTGGGCAATATCCAAATTTAAGCCTATTTGAAAGGAACGACATTTCAAAGTACGTACTGACCATCAAGCATTACGTTTTTGAGTAGATCCACTACAAAACGATCGCTACATCGATGGGTGATGGATGCAAAGTACTCATTGATATAGAACATTGCAAAGGAATAAAAACCATTTGCCGGACTTATTAGCCGCAAGAGCCAGGTAGGAAGCCAGATACCCAATGCAGAGAATTTCAGGTAATGGTGATCGATTTGGGCATATCAAGATCCCGTTATTTGATTGGGAGGACTTAAATAACATTACAAGAAGGGATGATGAAATCTACAAGGTGAAGAAAATTTAGCAAGGACAATAGCCGAGGACGACGTGGACAGCGGCATTTGAAGAAATCAACACCGCTGGAAAGTGTACAAAAAGCAGTACTGATCAAGACCAAAGAGAATCCAGACACATGGAGGATTTGGGTTCCACGAAAATGCACTGGTGAATTAATTGAATTCGTGCACACGTCATTGGCACATTTCGGTGCCAGAGACATTCCCAAAAAATACAGCTTTATGCTATTGGAAGGAATGGGAGGCAAATTAAAGGGGAACAGTAAGCTCACGCATTACGTGTCTCAAAACTAAATACCCAACCGCAAATATGACGGGCCGATGATCACATTATCCCAAAAGAAAAACGAGTTGGCTGCGTTGGATGCGACGGACCTTTGCCTCGAACGACGAACGGGGAAAAAATACATTTTTGTAATCATGGATGTCTTCTCGAAGTTCGTGCAAAATATATCCAGTGAACAAAAATTTAAATCAAATAATTGCTTGAAACTCGTGAAAAGATTTATTTAATGTGCGGACGTTCAAACAGATATTATCTGACCACGGAACGATGTTCACCAGTGAAAAGGGGGATAGAGGGTATAAGGGCATGAGGCGATACCGATTCATTCTACTGTGAGACACCCTCAATCAAATCCGTCAGAACGGACAATGAAAGAATTATCAACTATTTAGAACATATTGTAATGAGAATCATGGAAGTGGAATGAGTTAATACCGGATATCAATGCTGGCTGAATCAAATTCCTCGACGTATTGGCATGACGCCCGGGCCACATTTCCAAGAAAACCCCCTCATACTATACGCTCTGGAGAGAGGAAGTCACCAGGAAGGACCACCGAGCACCGGAACAGATACGTCGAATTAGTGCAAACGGAAGACAGGAAGGCAAATTAAAGAAGAAAACATATGAGTTTCAGAGGTTCAGATTTTGCGTGCCCCAAAATTTTTAACCTTTTAAAAATTAAGGGTTTTGAAATTTTCCATTATTGAACTTCATCATTGAATAGATAACAAACCAAACTAGCTAACTAGTCAACGATAACAGAGAAATGGTGGATTATAATTTTACATTTAGACCTTGCCCCCAGGAAAGCAATGGACAATAATGACCATTGGTCAATTTTTTTCGGAGAAAATCCACAAAGAAGGGGGGGTAATGAAACGCACCCCGTTTCACCCAAAAAACGGCGAGGCATCAGCAAGAACACAGGGAGAACGGGTTTCAAAAGGGCATTGCCAAAGAAAAACGGTTACGAGCGGCGAAGGGTGGTCGGGTTTGGGCCAGAGCGTGGGAACGACGCCGCGGAGGCAGTGTCTGGCTGGCCGCCGGCGAGGGAAAGGGCGTATCTGGAGCTGCTCCGCGAGCGAAAACAAAATAGTATCGCGAACGAACGAGTGCAGAAAAATTAATTGACGGACAATTTGTGTGATAACCATCAATAGTCGATCGGACATATTGCCAAAGTGATAGCTGCTATCTGAAGTAACACAGATCAGGAAGATTACGCCAGTGCAGGCAACCGAGTCCCCAAGCCGCCGACGTCATAGAGGAAAAGTAAACGGTAAATATTTCTGATCGTAAAATCGAGAGACTAACAGTGATTCTGGATTATATGAAAAAAAAGGGTAAGACCACCATAGATATTGTATCATTGGGGATTTGTATCGAATTAATAAATAGTTCAGTTTATTTGTTCCGGAACAGTGGTGTTTGATTAATAACCCGACCCCCTTCACGAAAGAACACCTGTCACTTACAATAAATTTACTGAGAACAAGCAGCTTTTCCCGGTACGTCGCATTAAAATAGTGACGTACGATGCGTTCAATAAATTTTGTTTAAAGATGCAGGTACTACTGATTGTGAAAGGTCCTGAAGTTCAAGCAAACATTGAAAAAACACAGGGGTTGCTGGATATCAAACAATCAATTTATTGCATCATAATGGACTTCGTACATTAGTCCCCAAACTGTATTGTAACCTGTTTTGGTACCAAAACTATAAACTGAGGGCCCCTTCTCCATACATTTACCCAATAACCCGCTTTTAGTCTTCTCGGGGGATAATCCGCAGGTACCGTCCATCGCACCTTCGCTCGGGTAGGCATCCCTTCGGCCGGTCGGCCATTTTGGAGGGGGCATGGGACGAAGACCTCCCGCGGCGACGCCATGCGACGCCCTCATTGTTTCAACTTCGAGTATTATGGTGTTTTCGAATCAGACAGACATTCACAATTCACCGAACACAAACGAATTGTTAACTGACCTCAGATTCCCACTGTGGCACTGATGAACGACACAGTTCGTTAGTTCTTGCCCGTTGGTGTTATTGAACACGTGGAGAGTCCCCGTCGCCGACATCAATCTCACGTGCGTTTGTTTCTCCCCCGCTATGATTTTTCACTTTCCAATTCCTTTCCCTGTATTTCACTGTTCGACATTACAACTTTAGCATCCGGTTCACTCTCTTACCTCGTTATTTCACTTCTCGTAACTCACTTTTCCGGTCACACAACACGTCTTCACTCGCCACTAGCGTCCTCCTCTTCCCCCGACCATCCACACCCCTCTTAACTGATCTCTCGCTCGGTCTCGCCACCCTCAACATTCTCATTTCCGAGGTCGCTACTCAACCCGCCCAACGGACGAAGTATAAGCGACCAAAACAATTCCTGGAGTAAGAGAAATCTGAAACAGCGAAATGAGACTTGAAATATAAGCTCTGAATTTCAGCACACGCAATGCGCGCGCCATTTGGCTAAAATCTAACTGATCTGTTTTTTCTTTTTCATGTTGCAGGATTGGCCATAGATGCCCGTAAGGGTAGGAATGGCTGCACCGCGGTGGTGTGAACGTACATTGCACCTTACGTGCGTCCACAAAACTGCACAAGTATACACACTCGCCACCCTCTCGCGCTTCCCGCGACTGACTCATTAACAACAATTCGGTCGTCTTTCCGCTGCTGCGCCCGCCTTATTCAAACTTCACTTTTTGCAGAAACGTGGCGCGTTTCATCACCCCTCCTCCTCTTCTTTGGATTTTTCGTGCCGTAAAAATCCTACCCTATGTCTACACTCTGCTCCACTGATGTTTTCACACTATCTACCATACTTCGGCACACTAGCTTGCTTTCCAATTCACCATCACCCTACACTACTTCGCCATGTCATGTTTGGGTTAAATTCTAATCACAGTTTCTAAAAATCGCTTTTCAATCTTGATACACTAATAATAAATGTACAACCACTACAATATTTACACCTTCTATCACTTCCATGTCTTCATCTTGTGTCTTCTACGCTGTTGTTTTGTGCAGGGCACGGTCGGAGGTTGTGAAAGTTGTAGTGGCTCACAACTTGATGCCTCCCATTCACTAACTCGGTCACGTTCCGGTTAATCACTTGGGGTCACCTCATAAGGTCGCTCATATAGCGGAAAATATTTCGCGTATAATTTAAGTCTGGGGTTCGAAACTTTGGGGACCTGTAGCAGCACGGACTGCCCCTGCGTAAACTGATATGTCTTTTTGTTGAATTTTGCCTCCCTTTCTTCTCCCGATTTTACTAATGTTTGAAATATCTGGTCCCGCGTTTTCATCTGTTCCTCTCGTGATATCTCGGGTCTCTCCAATGCGTAGAGGATGTGTGGTGGTTTCCGCTCCAGATGTTCCTCCCACGGCGTGACGCCAGTGCTAGTGTGGGGGATTTGGTTTAACCAACGATTGATGTCGGGTATCAAGTTATTCCAGGTTTTATGATCCTCGCTACAGTACGTTCTAAATAATCGTAATAATTCTTTCATTACACGCTCAGCGGGGTTGGATTGGGGGTGTATCACCGTTGAGTGATTGGACACTGCCCCCATTCCTTGAATCCCTTCTCTCCACCTGTCGCTGGTAAACATTATTCGGTGGTCGAATAATATCTTGTTGAATGGAACGGCAATCTGGATAAATCTTTCAGACAGTTTCATCAGCATAAAAATTTCAGACAGTTTCTTGAAATGACTTTTTTGACTGGGTAAACTTGAACAAATTTCGAGAAAACGTCTATGATCACGAAGATGTATTTGTTGCCTTGATTTGTTCGAGGTAGAGGTCCGTATACGTACAATGCTGCCAGATCGTTCTTCTCCTCCGGTATTATGGGTTGCATCGGTCCATCGTACTTCCTGTTGGGGTATTTGACTTTCAAACATGTGATACATGAGCTTACTACTTTCCGTATTTGTCTCCCCATTCCCTTCCAGTAACATAGGGATTGGAGCGTCTGGTGAACCTTCTTTGCGCCGAAATGCGCTAGTGATGTGTGCGCGAACGTGATCAGCTCGTGGGTGCTGTCTTTCGGAACCCAAATTCTCCACACTTCCGGGTCGTCCTTGGTTTTAATAAAGACCGCTTCCTGCACTATCTTCCATCGGTCCTGTTTCTGCTTGAATGCAGCGAATTCTGCGTCATATCGGATCGTCCCTGCTTATGAATCTCATCGTCTCTCTCTTGTAAAATTTTCGAGGTCATCCCAGTCAAACAGGAGAGATCTCGAGATACCCAAATCTATCGCCATCACATGAAACTCTTTTGCGTTAGCGTACCTGTTCTCCTTGTCTGGTTCTTTTCTGCTCAGTAAATCTGGCAAATGGTTCTGGATTCCTTTACAATGTTCTTCAACTTCAAATAAGAATTCTTGCAATGCTAGCGCCCAACGATGTAAACTGTCGTTTTGGAGGTGGCACCTTCTTCGAAATGTTAAGGCTTGATGATCCGTCCGTATTATAAAGTGCCTGTATTTCAAGTACGGTTTGAATTTTGATATTGCTCAGATTATAGCATTTGCTTCTTTCTCCGTTGCTGAGAATCGGAGTTCGGGTCTCTTGAGTGTTCGACTGATAATGGATACGATTTTTTCCTGGTCATCAATAACTTGATATAGCATCTTAACTTTTTACAAAAGACCTGGGTACCAGACCTTGTCGAAAGCCTGGCTTACGTCGAGGAAGAAAGCAGAACAATACACTGAAAAAGTGAAGTGATCATTTCTAGTGTTTATTTGTATGGTGTATTCCTTATCACCTCATTGCTAAAAGTGTATTAGATCGTTGACCATATTAAAAAAAAAGGAATTTGTTTTAATATTTATTTGTAGGATTGAAAATGATTTGTTGCCAGTTTATTAAAAAAATGTTTACGGCTATGGGATAAGACAGGCAAATAAATATTACCAAATCGGTTTTACTAAGGGTAAATTATTATGCTTATGGTATTATTTGTTGTTATGGTATTAAAGGTTTTTCTTTTAGTTAACTAAATATGCTCATTAATTACATGAAAAATTGTTGATTATTTCAACATTAATAGCATGCGTGCAATTGAAACAACTCACTTACCAATCAGAATTCAGGAAAGGAGACAAATCATTTAATTAAGACACTTCAATACAGACATAGTTAAGGTATTTTCAGTAGCCCGTGAAACATGAACAAAAATGTACATCACAGATTATGTATTAATCGCGTAACTCTTCTTGAACGATAGCTTGGAGAAATACCTGTACGGTGGGGGTATTAGTTACATCGGGCACTAGATGTTATGAAGCAATGCCAATCTCTGGAATATCAGTCATGCAACTTTCTCAATAAAATGAGTTCTAATTTTCACAGGGTTCGAGGTATCTCCTGGGATGGATCTGGATTTGCTTTGGCCATTTCTTTAGATATTGTTTAGAAAAATACGATCAGGAGTTCTCGGTTTCAACAGTAAATATATTTTCTTACGCGCTACTGAAGATGTGTTTGGAATGTTGTCATCAGTGCTCGCTGCGAGCTTTGGTCTTCAACTGTTCATTGCTCTAGGGAGGGGGAAGCAAGATTATCGTTCAAGAAAAATTGCGCGGGCCTACAACAAGTTAACATTAACAACAAATGAATAAAACTAAATTGGGGAAGTAAATGTTCATCTATTTGACTGATGGAACAACATAATATATTTAACGTGAATAAATTAAATGTTTTACGAGTAAAACATTTGGTCTTGGAATTACGAAAGTAAAAAATGTAAACGTGAGGTATGTTTACCAGTTCTAAAAAGTTCGCTGAGTAGTAGGTAAAAACTACTCTGATCCTGGGTTTATGATGCACCGCGATGCACTTATAGTGGAAATACATGGGTTGGTTCCTCCGGTGCACTGATTTGAGGTGGTTCTGCGCATCACCAGCTTGCGTCACAAACCACATGACAACAGTACGGGCACTTCGTTTGAAAAGCCAGACCGGACGCTGGCCGCCATGTTGCATGGAGAGCGAGAAGTGTTGAAAGGCATTTGTGAGTGGTGAAAGGCAAGTGTTGAAAGGCACCATTTTCATCGGTAACCAACCAAAAATAACGCGGTGAAGCCGTGCGAGATGCAATATTTGAAAGAAATGCTTCATAAATTTATTTCAATGTCTTCTAACGATGTGATAATTTTAGTATCTGTTTGCATTTAAAATTCACGCTAATATTGTGACGAAAACTGGTGTCTGAATCTCATTGGCTGAAGTCGGATATGCTGCGCAAGAGATTCTCCCCCAGGGTGCACCTTAGTCTAGGCTTCCTCAATTACTGTGCCTTGACGTAATGCGACTTTCTACCAATCGGTGCGTAGGAATGTTATCGTTCACCAGACAGGAATCGTTTATATTATTTTGAGAAACGTTTTAATTCATTTCAAAGTGAGTGTTCTCCTTTATAAATTACCTTTTTTAAAATAAATTTATTCGTGTATATGTAAAGAACATAAATAACATATATACACCAAATGATTTTTAAAGATTATTCGCACAAAATGCGTTGGTAATTATGCGTTGGACAGACTCAAGAATGTTTTACGTTAACGCGAGGGCCGAAAACCCAGACTCGCCCTCAACATGGACACGCGTAGCGAAGCGTCACAATTCCACACGCGTGAACGAAAAGAATCACAAACTGCATTTATACCACGGTGTAAGATATACGTGTGTTAACACCTATGGGGAAATGGGGAAATTATGGGTAAATTTTCTCAAGTCAGTTTGAGGCTAGTTCTTCACTTGTCGGTAAGGTCGGTTTGGGCATTAGCACAATCGGTTTGGGCATTCATGATCCGGCGTCTCGCGCATTTAGTATTTTCTGATGTTTTCGTCGCAAGAAAGGGATACTGGTCACTGGACACACATAATCGAAGAGACGCTACTGTAAATGTATTGGAATCTTTTAAGTAGTATTATGAAGTCTGACGGAGGTGTTAAATTTTTGAAATGTGTTTTAGCGAGACCCATGCATATTTGCAACTATATGCTTTAAGTACCAAACAATGAGGATTTCCATTTAAAACGAGGATTTGAAGTTATAACGACAAAGAAAAACCAAAAGGGATTACACTTACTATTAGTCTATATCTATCTGTACTAATCTATATCTATATCTATCTATATCTATACTAATATATAAAGACAGAAGTGCGTTGTCTTACAGCACGGGAATCTTTGAATCTACTGAACCAATGCCAATGAAATTTTTGTGCTAGCATCCTTTAAAGAACTGGAGTACTATAGGCAATGATTTACAAACATAAACAGTAATATATTTTAAAAATAATTACTTTTCGGGACATTTTTTGCCTAGCTTTACATCACAAGATTCAAGAGTGCATCAATGCCAATAGTTCTGCTGCGCGCCACCAGAGGATGACGTCTGAGATCTACTACTGATTTCATCAATGTCCAGAATTATTACGAAATTCATTGGAGTTTGAATAAGGTTATGCAATGTCCCTGTGTGAACGCTGGGGATTTGTCAGATGTAAATATTGGTGGAATATTTGAAAGAAATCCGTAACTGAAGTGTTAAAGGCGTCAATATACATGCATTATCCTTAATCCGTGTTATGTACAAAGTGGCAAGAAAACATTGGAGTTTGGAAAGTGAATTGAGGTAGGTTGAGAGAGTATAAAGTACAATAATATACAGTAATATACAATGTACTATATATAGATATCGTATACATTCAAAACACTCTTCTTTTACAGAAGTTTGTAAACTTTGAATTGTTTGAAAAAGAACGCGAGTGTCCCAGTTCCCAAAACAGTGCGAATAGATGGGCAGTCTACAACATTTTGAATTGGCTACTATTTACACAGTTTTCATGTTTAAATTGGTAAAATGGACAATGTATGTGATGTGTAATTAAGTATGTATTATAATTATTGGTATGTATTGTCTATGCTGTTGTTTTGCATACGAATTGCTCCCAAAGAATGAATTCACTCATCTTTTCTGTAAAAAAATAAACGAAAATTAATTCATCTAAAAATATTTGTCAATAGCAAAGCAAATAAAAAGTTGGGGAGTCCTTTGTTTCTATTATTTAATTTCAAGATTCAAAATATCTAGCAATTCAGATCAAATTATGAAGCTAATACTGTTTTTTTAAGTGGCTCAGCACAATGTCAATTTATTATGTACCCGTAATGTTTGTGGATCAGTATTGTTCTCATGTTTCAGTGGTATGATGAATTGATTGTCGTAAACAAAAAGTTTTTACATGTAATTTAAACATATATTTCTGTCGTTTTTTGAAAATAATTATAAATACTGGCAATTACGTTTCAGTATAAATATTTTCATTTACTTTTATGATTATGATTAATCAATTACGTTTTCAAATCTACATCTATATTCCATATCTATTTTCTAGCGTCTCCGTACAAGAATTCTGTCCCTGCAAGGTCACGAGTTGACTGATCAATTTCAAATCTTTCTTTACGAATACAATAGAAGAAAAAATATAAAAAAGAGTAAGTTTAACAATGTGACAATTTATTGACAGTATTGAAATAATATATAAAACTCCACAAATGCACGAACGCGCGAATCTACGAGTATTTTATTTTGTAGTTTAGATTTATTTTATGGTTTTTACTTATAACGCGAAGAACGTTTAGGAGCTGGAACTTTTAAAAAAATGTATTTTTTAAAATGGAAAAGTGAGCGATTTAGACCGAAAACTTCCAAGTAGAGGTCAAAAGTAGACAGGGCTTTGGGTGCTTGGCCGCGCAGAGCATGGCAGGAAGAAGCAGAGAGAAGAAGGGATACAATGAAAGAAGTAGAAGTAGGCCCCGCTGTAGGGAATGAAAATATAGCATTCCTCTTTCTGCCTAATAATTTACTGTAATAAATGCCCGAGCAACGCCGGGTACTTCAGGTAGTCATTTGATATTCCTGTTGCTCAGCAGTCAACAAGTTTGTTCTTCGTAACAGTACAAGTACAACAACAATACACATCATTAGCTCTCATTGAAAAACAATTTTAGTGTAAATAATAATTTTCTAGTATAAATAATGTTTTGCATTTTGAAGAAAATCTGATGAAGTTAATTTTTTCTTGTTACTGATGCTCATGTACACATTTTGCAATTAATAAATTATACGAACTAAAGTAATGTCACAAATATACTACGTTCAGAACAAACAGAACAATCTTTGGGGTCATAACATGAAATTAACACAATCACGATCTGATATGATAAAGAAATTCTTCATCAACAGAATAATTTATATTTAGAACCAGCTAGGAAAGTATCTTTGCAAACAACACAAGAATTCAAAACCAAGTATGATGGTTATAGACCCATTCTCATGAATTTCAGCACAAGACACTTTCCTTGTACAATATGTGAAGCAGCCCTTCCACTACACAATTCCAGCTTGTCTGCAGCTTGTAATTCATTCACAACATCAAACAATGTATGTAAAGCTGCACTAAACGAGAAATTTTTCTTGTCAAATAAAATATTTAATTTCAATCTTTATCAAGAATGAACTACACATTTAAAAAAATGTATATTGCAATGAGGTCATTGCTAGTCGCCGGACCCAAAACTTCCCCCTCTGTCACGCCGATTAGGAAGGTCCCTGATTTGACACGGTTCAGCGCAAGACGCGCGAACGCGTGTCAGGAGCTCTATTCAAAAGATTTACGACTGGGCTGGGATTGTCTCCCGGGGACAGCACTTCTGGCAAAAGGGCGGCCTGTCCACGTGCACGGCTAGGCACCGGAACAAGTAAATTATAGAGATCCCGGCTACTGTTTAAGTTATCCCGTAGGACCCATATAAGCATCACGAAGACAGCAGAAAGGACTGCTTTGTTCATCTCCGGTGTACTGGCCAAAACACACGCACAACAAAGACCACCAATCAGGCGCCCAGAAAATGAGGTTAATTTGAAAATACCCTATCGGCTTCCGACTCGCGTCGAATATTCTGGAAACTAAGATTTCGGCCAATAACATTCAAAATTCCAATCACGTGAAGGAGCGATGGGCGAAACTAAGAAAAAGAGTGGGGATGCGACGCAGGAAGCTCGAGAGCGGCGGATTTTTGAGAGAAGACGGATAGAAGGCGAGAGAACGTAACAGAATTGAGACTGCTGTGTTGAGGAGAGGTAGTGGGTCGACCAGCGGAGTGCAGGCCGCCCAGTATAAAAGCACAAACAGGAATTTATTCCGATTTCCACGGGCCGGCGCCTCCGTAAGGAATGATTGTGCAGCCGAGTCATTGAGGCTGGCCTGGTGAGGAATGGGTGGCGTCAGACGGCTTCCTCCAATAACCACCGATCGGAACCAGGAGCACTAGCACCGCACGCATTGCTGCTTCCGGTTGGCTGCGCCTTGCCGTGGTGCGGCTCGCGACAGCGACTGCTTCGAGGACGACTACGGATGTGCAATCATCGAAAGAGGTGAACGAAAGACTTTCATTTTTGTACTAATTCCAAAGACATTAAAAAAAGGAAAAGAGTCATTTAATGTAAATAACATATAATTTAGTTTAAGAGGCTTCCTTACCCAAACTGTATTATAGAAACAAAAGCAATAAATGTGTTCTTGCCATTCAGGTGATTGACACAACGTTACAAAACTTTGTAATTATTGTAAAGTAGTGGTAGTAGTAGCAAACCCAGTGCATGCCCTCATTCAAGAGTGCCCACCCCTGAGGTTCTCGAATGCCGGTGCCAGGTGACAGGTAAGTGCCCGTTTGGCGCCCTTCATTGATAAATTTAACGCGCACACCTGTCAGCTGATTACCGACGCACTTCGGTGTGACGGTATTTTCCCCCCTTTGTGAGGTACCCAGACCGCGAGCTGCGCGCACTGCGCGCATGCGTGGGTTGCCGTAGCGGCAGGACGGGTTCATCACAATATTATAATTCAATTCTTTATTTAAATATTAATAATATTAAATTTACATATATTATTTTTTTGAAATAATTACAATTTAATGGTTGACAACTTTTAATGTCACATAACCTCATTATAAAATTAAATTAATATACATAAATTTCACATAAGTAACTTATATATAGTTTACATCTATTGCAGAAATATTACTATTATTATTATTATTATTATTATTGAGTTTACGGGCCTTCAACGGCTAAGGTCATTTGCGCCGTGTCAAATAGTTTTAAGTCCAGAATTCAAAAAAAAAAAAAAAATCTTTAAATAGAAAGCAAAGTAAAACTGAAAAGGAACGTATCCTAATAAAAGGGTTTGGCAGAAAAATGCCAGATAGTTTTTTTTAATCTCGGGCTAAAAGCAAATAATTGTCATTATATCTTCTCTCAGATAAGACTGTACTCTCGCAAAAAGCCAAAACGCTTGCAGAAGAGAAGATTCGTCATTTCTAAGAATCTCCGCTAGGGAGCTAGTGATGCCTTCAACGGCTATCTTAACACATTGCAAGAGAACATGCTCCACGATAAGATCTATTTTGCAGTATTCGCATATAGGGGTGGGTCCCCGTGGAGGAGTTAACCGTGGGAGAAATAAAGTGACCGATCCGGAGGCGTGTTAAAATGATCTCCTCGCGCCGAGCATCACGAGATGAGGAAGTCCAAGGATTTATGGAATCCTTGATTCTATCTGCTATAAATCTTTATAGATTCTGCGGATAGAGCGTTTTATAGCTTAGTGTCTTCCGTGGGGACTGTGACGTAATTGTCTTTGGAAATGATGGATTCGGCAAAAGTGCATGCAGGTGGTTTTTGAGGTAGAGAACTTGAATCCTGTTTCATCGCTCCCTTCCTGCAGTTTGTTGAGCACAAGTTGTAGCTGCCTCTCAATAACTTGCCCGCTTTTGGAGGATAAAAGAATTGCAAAGTCGTCAACGAACAGTGATGTCTTCACAGGCTCCAGAGTAACTGTTGCAATACTATTGATAGCAATGGCAAACAGAGTGGCGCTCAAAATCGATCCCTGGGGAACACCGTTTACTCACTGGTGACTAGAGGATAACTCGTCGCCACGCAGGCGGACGCGGAAAGATCTTGATGACAGAAAACCTACTAGAAACAAAGAGATCCGTCCCCTAAGGCCCCAGGAATGCAAGGTCATTTGCTTTCTAATATATCGAAGAAAATTTCTACCAGGTGCTGACGTAGCACGAAAGAAATGGAAATCTGCGTAGCAAGGGTGACTAAGTGGTCTATGGTTGACCTGTGCTTCCTGAAACCACATTGGAGAAGTGTAAATAGGTTCTTTTGTTCCAGGAGACAGACCAGACGTGTATTTACCATTCGCTCTAAAAGCCTGCACACAGCTTGTGAGCGAAATTGGGCGGTAACTTGAGGGGATTGTTCTGTTCTTTCCTTCTTTAGGAATTGGGAGAACAATGGCCTCACGCCAAATCCTTGGTACTGCATGTTGAGCCCAAATCTTGTTGAAAATGCCGAGGAGAAAGGAACGGGCATTTTCAGGTAGGTGTTTCAAAATTTGGTTGTGTATCTGGTCTGGTCCTGGAGCAGAATATTTCACACAAGCAAGGGCACAGGAGAGTTCGTCCATGGAAAAAAGGCATTGTTATCTTCTTCCACGCGACTCTAGAAGTCTAATTTAAAGTTTTCCATTTTTCTTTCCTTTTTTTGAAAGCCAGATGGATAGTGTACGGAGCTGGAGATGTGTTCGTAGTGTGAGGCCATTTCTTCAGCAATTTCTTGTGGAAAGGTTAGGAGATTGTCATTTACCATAAGTCCTGAGATAGACGGCGAAGGGAGTCTTCCACCGATCTGCCGGACCTTTCTTCACACTAGTTTAGGAGATGAACGGCAAGAGAGTGACGAGATGTAAGCTCTTCAGGACGCAGCCTTACTTTCCCGTATCGTTAATCTAGCTCTGGCTCGGGATCTTTCATAATTTATTAGGTTTTCCATGGTTGGGAACCTACTAAGTTTTGCCAATGCCCTCTTCTGATCACGGACCGCGGTGGCATAATCAGCGTTCCACCATGGCACATGGGGATGTCGTGCATGGCCCGGTGACTTCGGGATGGAAAATGATGCCGCATGAAGGACAGCGTTATTAAAATGGGCAACGAATGCATCGATGTCGTTTGAGGAGTTTTCCGATATTCGTTATTCTTTCTTGAATGTTTCCCACTCAGCTCTGTGGATTAGCCATCGAGGAGGGCGGGCAACGTTCAGATCGGGAATATCGAGGTTGACCCGAATGGGAAAATGGACACTGCCATGCAGGTCGTCAAGGAGAGTCCACTCGAAGATTATAGAAACAGAGGGACTACAGAGAGCTAGGTCCACGTATGATTATGTGTTAAAAGCTACGGAAAAGTGTGTGCTTTTGCGAGAATTTAGGAGAATTATGTTTGGGCTATCTATGATATTTTCAAGTAGCCTGCCTCTCGTGCACGACCTTGTGCCACCCCAGGCAGGGTTGTGGGCCCCACAATAAGAAAAGGTGTGGGCACCTGAGAGAGCACATCTTCCGATTCTTTCTGTGACACGACTTGTCGAGGCAGGATATAAACGTTGCAAATGGTAACAGAAATAGTTCGGAAATTCACACGAACGCAAGATATCTGGAGAGTGTCTACTTATGTCTACTTCTTTAGATACCAGAGAGTCTGTGATGAAAGTGGCGACTCCGCCATGGGCGCGGAGGCCATCGTCTACGTCTTGCCTGTAGCAACAAAAGCCGCGTAGAGAGAGGGAGTGCTTAGAACGGAGATGTGTTTCCTGCAGGCAGATAACCACGTGTCTATGCAAAGACATTATTAACTTTAAATCGTCCAAACGAGTACAAAAGCCATTTCGCGACCGAAAGCCAGCGATAGTTCTTAGGTTTTTTTATTTTTTATTCTAGGGTGGGTTATGTATCGGGTTTCTTTTTTCTTCTCTGTTGGGGAGTAATGGGTTGGCTCAAGCGGAGTTCCTCATTCCCTGCAGAGTCATCTTTACTACTGCTAGAGAGGGCCGCATGTATTTGGACACCACGTCCCTTGAGACAGGCGACCTAGATCTAGCAATAGAGCTGGTCGGCCTCGGCTTCTCTGGATGCGTTTGAGTGTTTGTTGAAATATTTATGCTTTTGGTTTTCGTTTTTGTTTCAGACTGGACAAGAGATTTGGGATAGGCATCTCCGCCGATGTCATCAAAGGACACATGACAGGCAACATCGCGCGAAGTGGAGGCTTTAGGCGTTTGGGTTTCAGAATTTACTTTCTTATGTTGACCCACGTTGTCAACGAAACTTCGAGCAATGTCCACGTGGTTTCGCATCTGGTAACGGCGTCGTGCCTCCGGAAAGGAAACTTTCTCAGAGACCCTGATCTTCTGAATCTCTCTTTCTCTTAAGGAAATGGGGCACTGTTTGGAATTTGATGGATGTCTTTCACAACAGTTCACGCACTTTGCCTCTGCGGAGCAGTTAGAGTCATTACAAGCCTCCCTTCCACAGTGCAGGCAGACTGCGGCGCTTATGCAGCGAGATTGCGTATGGCCAAACATTGGCATTTAAAGCAGCGCAGAGGGTTTGGAACATACTGCCTGACAAGGAGATTACAGAAACTACAAGATTTTTTTCTGGTAAAGATGAACGGTCAAAGGTCAGTATCAGAGTTGAGGAAGAAGTGAGTACCCCATTTACTCTCCGCTGAATCCTGTAAATCTCGGACACACCATATGGTTCGAAGAAAGCTTTCAAATTTTCTTCCGATTCGGTTGAGAAGTCTTAATGATTTACCACACTCTTGCAATGGTCGGGTGGGCGGACACATGCACCTGGAGGTCGGCTATTTCTTTTAGGTCAGTGATTTTGCTGATCTGTTCATCAGAGCGACATTCGAAAAGGATTGTGCCGTTTCTTTGACGAACCACCGACTGAAATTTGCCAAACTTTTCGATTTATTTGGCAAGCATGATCGTGCTGACACTTCATAGTTTCATTATCTCTTTTACATGACATGACGAGAAAGCGGGGCTTGGTAGGTCTGTCAGATTCATTACAGAAAAAACTCAAGATTTACTCCACGGAGCCCAACAAGGGGACACTCCGTCGGTGTGCCAGGGTTGCCACGAGTTTATAGTGGAGGGTTATCACAGCGCTGCGCCGCCGTGGATCCCCGCACTCACCCTGGAGTTCAGTACAAGACCTAGTCCAAGCCTGTTGATCGGGAGAGGGTTAGCTCCCGACCGCCCGTCTAGAAGAGTCCGAAGCCAAAGCAAGTGTATTGAGACCTACAAGGAATGCTCCCCAAAATACGTAGGAGCACGTATCCCTGGATGCCAAGAAAAAAGTAGCACGAGGAGAGTAATTGGGAAACAGAGGCTCCTCAACCGCCAGGACATACATTCCCTTCCGACACAGCTGCCATGCACGGCAAACACATGGGTGGGCGTTCAGCATACAGAAGGACCCAGTGAAAAAGAAGAAGGGGAAGAAAAGAGACAGGATGTTACAGAAGAATGAGAATGTACAATGGGGAGAAGAAAAATGGCGTATGGAGAAGAAAAACGCCATCTTCGACCACGCAGGTCATGCTTTTGCACGGGCTCAGTATAATTTTTATCACGTTGCAAGTCTTGCATGTAACTATTTAGGAGGATCAGCATTACGCTGAATCCGATTTTTATACCCCAGGGTTGTTAGTCTTGGGGGAATTGAAGATGGAATGATGATCATGAAGGATGAATGAACGGCACACACGAACGGACGAACACAAATAAAACCAAGTCCGAGGCTGGACTCAAACCCGCGACCCTTTGGTCAGAGATCACTACGACACTACTGCATTAACAATCACGACTATTATTATTATTATTATTATTATTATTATTATTATTATTATTATTAATATTATCATTAAACAGTAATTTGCCTGTACCTCAATTTCAAAATGCTGTTGGATATGTGCAAACAATTTATCGTAAATTGCTTTGACAATGAATTTATGAAGAAGAATTTACTTTTGAGAAAAGCCTTATGTTATGCTAGTAACTTTTCATGTCATCTGGTGACAGGTAGAATATCTTAATTTCTGCTTATGTAGGCCTTTTCTCACACAGAATATAATGAGTTATGATTGTATCGTTGTCAATTCGTAGTGCTAAGGTTGTGAATAGAAATAGGGCATGAGGCATTTCAATTGATAACATTATGGTTCTGGGCATGGATAGACATGGGAAGAAAGTATTTTTTATGGGAGACTCATGGACCAATTTGTGCCATGGTTCTAATAAATTGTTTCTGTCGTTTTAACATTTGTTCCGCCTGAAATTTACTTGCATTTTCCTACAACCCTTGAGTAAAGTATTTTACTGTGAAATAGTGTCCATATTATTCATGAAATGGTTTATACAGTTGTTAGCTATCTGAATTGTATTCTATCTATATTTACTTCTATAAATTCCTAACAACTACTTCATTTCTTTTAGATGGCTTCAAAAACATAAAATTGATTTCAGGAAAGAAAAAAAGGAATGTCTCCATCCTTGAAAGTATTTTCTAGAACCACTACACAGAACATCATTTCACTGTTTTATAGATACCAATAGCACTATATCTAATTGTAGATGCAATAAGACAATGGTTGACAATGGTCAACCATATTGAATACTAGTTATTTTGATTGTATATTGTAATGTTTCCGACCTGTTCTACCTTCTTTATTCATTTACGCACCCCTATCTTGGTCTCAAACACTATGGTGCCCTAGCTCCTACTATTTTTCTATCATAATCCTACACTTCATAGAATCTACTTCGTTTGGTTGGGCGCCTGGTTTCGTTGACATTCTCTGACAAAAATAATATCCTCACTCACCTGTTGCCCGTACCTCAGCTAGCATATCCAAATAGAGCCTTACCTGGGCGTGATTACTGTGATCAATCCATACGGAATTGAAATGGGATACCTGCACGCTCGTGCTTGGGTCAGTTTCTAGCTAAATACAAACAATACTCATAATCCAGGTATACATGAGCCGCAATGAGCGTTCATTCATCTATTTGCCCTTCCATTAACAAGTTGTCAAGGCAGCTATTTGCCACCATATATGAATTGTCCCTTTTATGGCATGAAAAATTTTACACAATGACATAAATACACTAGATTTAAAACATAAACAAATACAAAACATCATTCATACTTAAAGAACATAAACAAAATAAACATTCATACCGGAATGCGCATTCTGTCGAGACTTTATACTGTTATACTGTTATTTTACTCTTAACTTAATTAGCATGACTTGGTCTTCGACTGAATAAAAATTTATTCCCCCTCTTTACTTTTCAAATATATATATATATATATATATATATATATATATATATATATATATATATATATATATATATATATATATATAATTTATTTTTTTTTTTTTTTTTTTTATATTTTTATATAATTATATTGTTTCCGCGTCAACTGTTCTGGTCATTAGTCCCGTTAGTGTAGTGCATGTTTTTTCTCGGGAGATGGCGGTGATCATCCCCCGCTGGATGGAGAGATCCGGCGCCTTACTACCGTCGGCTAGTGGGGTTTCCCCCTAACCAGGAGTCTCGCACCAGCTGGGCACCGCCCCAGCCGGAACAAGCTCTACATATATGTATGATATATATATATATATATATATATATATATATATATATATATATATATATAATATATAGTGTGTGTATATATTGGTTCATGCGACTTTCCTGATGCTGCTCATATACGGCGACACACACTGCCATCGCCCGTCGTCGACCAATGTTTTTGTACACAGCTCGTGTACCCAACTCCATCAAATCAGCCGCTACCAGTTCTTGAAGTCTACGAATCACCATCGAAGTCCCGTTCAAAACTATTACGGTGCACCTCGCACGAACTCATCAAGTTCCATAAAAAGGTTCGCACTCTATCATGCGATCTATCATTTCACGCAATGTTCTTAGTTGCGGGAATATTTAAATTTCCCGCGGCGCGGACGTATTGTTCTTAATAATTCAAGAAAGTTACTAATCGAGCTCCGTGCATTGCAGTAATTATAAAATGTTTAGGCTCGATGCACTCGCAAAAATGGCCGATCGTTTTCGCGTTCTACGCGAATGACTGTTTTTGCAATTTTGTCCACTAATTGTTCGCAGATAATTTAAACTTCACTTCCATGATATTAAAATGTCTTCATCTAATTAATAGCGTTCTCACATAAACTTTCATTAAATAATTACTCAAAAATTTCGAATTTCTTATCACTCTGATACGTGTCATGCGTACGCTGCGAGAGCTGAACTCACACACTACTATCCTCTATTTGGCATTGTTGATTCAGAAGCCGGAAACGTTTTATAAATTATCTGCCCCATCACTGCAAAAACATATTGTAATATGTTCATAGTTCTATTTTTTACGGGCGTCTTGCGTCTTATTACTGGTTTCATAAATTGTCTAATCTTTAGTTAAGAAATGTCACATCGTTATATTGTTCCCCTTTTTTCCCCTTTCTTTAAAATAATTATTTTCGTGTTATTTATCCATGATGACGTCACTCCACTACGTCAGGCGGCGCGTCGTTTGTTTTCATTCCCTCACGTAATTAATACAAAATTCAATTTATCTAGGTTCCGTGTTAATTTTCCCGTGCCGTGGCTAATTTTGTCATGATACAAATATTATATTCCACAATTCCAGAAAGTTTGAAGTCATTTCATCAAGGCGTTCTCGAGATATTTATGAAAACTGGTTTTTTTTATACTTTTGCTATCACAACAATGGGTTCCATTTTCTACGTTTCTAAACGTTCTGCATGCAATTTGTACCGTTTCTTGTATCTTCTTAACTCGCGGTTCGATTTTCCTTATTTTCGCTTTATATTTTTCCTGACATTCTGTTCTGAACATTGTTTATTTTGCCCTTTCACGCTTTTCGCGTTTTCAGCTAATTTCTGAAAATTATATGTCCGCGGCGTCGTCGTCTATTGTTTCTTCTGTAGTTTAATGTCTATCTGATGAAATAAAATTTTGCTTTCGGGATCTGCGCGTTCTGGGGGTTGTTGCAAATCATTACAATATTGTAATTCAGTTATTTTCAGTATCCCATGTTTCAAGAAAATCACAGGAATTAACAATCACTACCTGTAAATTGTATTTCATATAATTTTAATAATTGAAATAACATGAGAAAATTTTTACTACGAAGAGATAAGACTAGTTAGCTGCTCACCGTGCTGTCAATAGAAGCCATCTTGCCCCAAAAATGTCCAAGTCATTCGCAGCGCGTACGCTGAGAACTAGCCTCACACGAGCTTCAGTTTAGACAGTTTAGACAACTTACCTATATTTCTTACACCGTGATTCCTACCATGGCGGAAACAATTATTTACACCATGATTTCTACCAAAAGGAATTTTCTAAAAGTAGTGTATAAATCTTCCGCGTAAATGATGAATAATTTCAGTCTATAGTTCACAACACAAGAATCAGAATCAGGCCGAGGTGTACCGTAAACCCGGGATTAACAACAAAACTCTGTCAGAAGTGACTATTTTCCCCCCAATATTTACACGTGTTGTATTCTTTCTCATACCTGTCTTTACTTTCCGTGGGATGTAATGTTTTCGTGAGTTTATCAGCTTCTAAAATTTTATCCGCAATATGTTTAGTACCTTCCATTTGCAAATATTTCGTGGAAACAAAAACAATGCAAGGTCCACTAAAATAGATCTTTCTCAGAAGCAATACTAAGTCATGAAGTGTATCCTTCGGATGGTAAAGATGTGCTTGAATTTCTGAAAATTTAAATTATTCTTAAATGGAAACGAAAAAAATATTGAACGTAACATGTGTAGAAGGGTATAATTGCACTCGTATATGAGAATACACGCTCCTATCGTCGCTCGTTTTCTTGAACATGCTACTCACGCAATTATCCCCTTCGTTTCGTCAATTACTTTAATACGTTGCCTGATTTTTTTCTAGAGCTTTTATCCAGCCAACAGCCAGTTGAACTTTACGTCTCGATGGGACGCATATTCGACCATACACTAGACCAACACTTGCGGGCTCCTTTGATCTGGGTCAGCAGAATGCGAGGCCCTCCGCGACAACACATACAAAGTCAAGGGGCATACAACCATGCCCAAGGCGGGACTTGAACCCGCGACCCTTCGGACCGAAGCACTGAGTCGTTACTCGCTCTTAGCTTCCTCAGCCATCCAGATCGGCACCCAAGCCTGCTAAAATAAATAAAGTAAATAATGTAACAAGCTTTAAGATAAAGAGAAATGGCGGGAAAAAAGAATTATATTTCATATATAAGTTGTTTGGATGTAAATGTCTAGTTATGAAGTTGTTTTATCATATTAAGGAGTTTAATATTAGACTTGTAGAAATTCTTAAATAAATAAAAGATTCGAAAAATTATATGCCTTACATTTTTAAAATGTTTACCGCTCATTTTTGGTGTGCAAAAAGATGTCAATAAAATGATTGGTCTCACAGATGGAAATAGAATTTTCATATTACTACAATTACAAAACACTTCTGATCATTCTAACTGCATATGCTCTTACAATAAGTAGCTGAAGTACTCTGTTATTTATTTCTTTTACGATCCTATTGATTCACCGAGGGCTTGTGCTACTTTTCACTGTAGAATCTGAGTGCGTGTCATACGATGTCCGTCATTTTGGAACTGCACGAACCGCGGTCTTACACAGTACAATCTGTCTAAACAGGAACCTGTGCAATCCGGAAACCTGCCTTAACAGGAAAATTTCTCCGGCCCGTGAAGTCGGAATCTGTCCAACGCGGAAACGGAACGGTTTGTTCCACAGGGGAAAAATTCATGATAAATCCGAATTTCTGTGAATTGGCAGAGACGCGAGATATTCTTAATGAAATGAATGTATCTACGACGTCTGTTTAAAGTTCTCTATCCCAGTGAAATGCGATTTAGACGTGGCTGTCGCACAGTAGAGAGGACTTTAGCTGTAGACGTAGAATTTGACCTTGGGGTCTCTTGTCTCTCGTGGCGTAGGCCATACTGGAATTCTCTCCGTTCCGACTCTCTGAGCGTGGGAAAGTGTAAGGGTATGGCTTTTATTCGCGCATCTCCCTGCCTGCCTGCCTTAACTCCTCGGCCAGAGACACACTGCTCAAGGCCATGCGAGGGTATCAGAAAGTCATAGTACTCAGGACTGTGACGCGTTTTGCGTTGAAAGAGACAGTAAACAGACCGACTGCAGCCACTAGGTCATGATGTAGTGTGCATTTTTTGAGTTTCAGTACCAGTTTAACAATGGTTGCAAAAAACCTATAAACTCTAACCTTAGATGAAAAGGTGAAACTTGTAGAAGCAAGAGAAACTCAGAAATCTGTCAGTGAATAATGTTTAATATTAATTTATTGGTGATTTCCATCCACCAATAAATAACCATAAATATTTATGTTAATGTTAATTAAATTAAGTAGTGTAATTTACTAGTTTCAGGAGGAAATATCAATATTACAAGTGTCATAAAATGGACAACCCCTCATAAAACGGAAACTTCCCTAAATCGGAATTTTTTTGTGTTTGGGTCGATTCCGGCTTAGACAGATTTTACTGTACTTCTGACGGTGCTCAGTAGACAAACTCGCTCTGGAAGAGATATGTTCAGAACACGTGACTTTTAGTTATTCAGAGGACAGCATCGTCGCCTATGGGTGGCAGAGGCAGGCTGCTAGAAGCCGTGACCTTATGGATAAAACACGACGTAAGTGTCGATTTTCTTTTAAAACGTCATCTTTATCAAGATGTCCAAAATGATGTCCCGACATTTGACGGAAAAGTTGCTCAGCTGTGCGCGTAAGCGATTCCTAGAGCATTTTGACTGTATTATGCTGTTGCCGAGGTGCGTATGTCTTATCACATTTGTTATTTACTATGATATTAGCATCCTTTCGGTTTATTTAGGTTCTGCCTGCAAATTTCGTCGTTTCAAACTTACTACATAATGGCCTAATTGAAGTTAATAAATTAATTGATAATGCTGACATTTCGTGAGAACAGATTTCTGTTCTCTCAGGCGACGCACAGATTTCCATTTCTTCTAAAATTGTTTGAAATTGTATCATCATTTTCAACAACTTCTGGGATCTGGAGTCATCTGAACATCATGTATATACACACAATCTTGTAGATTGTCAACTGTCAGACAGTATTATTTTAGGGTAATTATTCCAATCAATGTCCATAAATGCATTTTTATCCCCCTTAATAACATTCCAGGACAGACAAATCTAACATATGCAATTTATTTTTACGTTCATTTGAAAATCTGGAACCTATTTGATTTATGTTTGCTTCAAAACTAGCAATGCTCTCCTGTTCTGCCACTTGTATCCTTCCATTTTTTCTCCTCTTCCTTTACTGCTTTGGAGATTACTTGTAGCTCTTTTCTTTACTCAGGTAAGATAGTTTGGAAAAATGAATGGGACTGCTCCCGGTTGTAACCTTGGATTCTTCAAGAGCAACATACAGCAAATATTTAAGATTCTTCACGAGCATTTTCATGTCCATTATCGCTGACACTTCTTTGAATATCTTTAGGTTTAAAATGTAACTCACAGGCCTGCAAAGAAATATTAAAAGTAAATAGATATGCATTGGTATACCAGTATAGCAATACATATTCAACACCACTTATTACATTAGCAAAATATCAAACTATGTCAAATTTCAATATAATTTGAACATTTGGCACACATTTTTATTGGCATGTGAGTAACTATAGGTTATTGTTAAAACTTGACAAGAATGTGTTTTAGTAGTTATGTACTAATCTATAAATATAAATACACAGAACCTCAATTGAAATTCAGAGGCATGTAATAATAAAAAATACAAGCTAAAATTCGAGAAACAGAAAAGAATACTTACCACCGAATATTTCGATGGAGTGAAATGATCTCTTTCGATAGATCTGAGCTAAATATTTTTAAGTTTCATCCACTGGAAACCAACACATGCCCTTCATTTTGGGGTCATACTTTCCCCTGATAATTGATGAAGTGCCTCTTTACCTACATCCCCTGAATAGCGATCCCTGTACCATAAATAACAAATTTCGAAGTCCTCTGCATTTTATTTGAAAATCCCACCACATCACTTTCGCCAACTGTGACGCATGAAAAACAAGGGTTGAGAAATGACGAAAGATCAAATAGAAATGGAAAGATCGAATTGATCATTATAGAAATTATTTTTATTCCTTTTTTGAATGTTTCTGTTGAATGTAAAGTCCTAGTAGATCGTACGCTAGTTTCAAAATAATAAAGTCGGTGTGCATATAATCACCACCTCCTAGAGATAGGAGGTGGTGATTATATGACTAGAGATAACTCTAGGAGATGGTGCCTGGACGCAGGCATGTTGTTTCAGTTGAATTCGTCTGGTGTTGTCCGTGTGTTCAGTGCAGTTCATACTTGTATTACCGGTGTTCATACTTGTATGCCGGTATGATATGCCGTTTAGATGTGTAGTTCCGAGGTGTCGAGGAAACTGCGATGAAGCCTCGAAAATACATGTTTTTGATTTTCCAAAAGATCCTGCTTTGCGGAAGAAATGGACGGCTGCTACTCGTAGAGAAGATTTTGTTTCTTCCAAATCCTCGAAAGCAAGGCTGTGCTTGCATCTACATCTTGACGCAACGCGTCTCCAAGCCCCTTACGGGGCGTTGAGCGCATTCTTTGGAGTAATCCTCCGTTAATTACTAAGTCAAGTCTCGTCACGTCGCAGTCAGTGCCTTTTATCCCTTCGGCCAGGGGCTCGACGACGTTAGATCCCGGGGTTCCTGGCCGGTCACCCAACCAAGAACCCGCGAGTCTCGAATTCGCTTAACCTTCGTGACTTCACGGAGCGTAGTAAACGAACTCGGCTAGCGCCGCCGCCTGGTTCATATTGAGATATACAAAATTTTCCTCTCTCTACATTTATATCTGCTAAAGATCTTAGCGTCCGGCTTGCTGGGTCAATGGTCACGATATATTATAATCCTTATTACCCTATAATGGATTATAGGATCCGCCGACTATAAGCGAGCTGGGAATCTGAAATAGAATGATTCTATTCCTAGTTCATTTCTGTTTGGATTGACTAAATGAAAGATCACTTTCTTTTCTAAAGAACAAAATTAAACAAAGTTTATTTTTACGCTTTTAGTAAACAATTTAGTGAATTTACAATTTTTAGGCCTTTGATCAAGATATCTTTCAATTTACAATTTATACCGCGGTTAACTTATCTTTCTTCGTTGATGTCCTCGTAGACTTCTCAGTCGAAATATCTTGCGATCTTGCCGTAGTCCAAAGTTCCAAGAAATCCTCTTCTGCCCCTATCCAAGCTGGTCTCCAACTATCAAAATTATCAGTCCCGATTACGTCCTATGACGTAGTCCCGAACTCGATTACCACTCCCGACAAAGTTCCAATTTATACATCAATATTGCTTCCACATGAAAATATCTGCAATATCATTCACTGTCCTTAAAATTTCACTGATAACCCAATTCTATCTCGATTGTACTCGTTCCCTCTCACGAACATACGATCAGTTCAGAAGCGCGTTTCCGAGCAGAATGAAATCTTCCTGCATGATTCATCCCTCGAAGACTTCGTATTAAACTACCTTCATTTTTTTCATAACATTTGACCGTCCTTCTCTCACCCAGCCAATCCATACGTTTGTTATATTTTGGTGTAGCGTCTAAAATTCTTCGCCCAATCCCAAATTTTCTACTTTCGGCACCAAGCCATCTCTTAATGCATTTAGAAAAAACAAAAACTACATTGTTTATTCACGGTCGTTGCTAAGCTCTAGCTCTCGTGATATTTCGTAATGCATGTTCCACCATATTGTCTACAAATAAATGTTAGTTTATTTTAATGTGAGGGTATGTCACAATATGCACATGTAGAAACTACATCAGTTGTATTCTTAATAAATAGGTTATAATACACTGTATTGAAAACCAATGCTTATTAAAAATGTACTTAAAAGAACGTTTTACCATGAATTGATAATTTTTAATACAAAAGGAGTGAAAACGTGTTTCCTGGCGTTGAAAATGCTCTGGAATGGTAAGCGACGAATGACCGACGCTCTCCATGACTACCTACGGTAACGTCACGAAACAGTGAGCAGGCTTTATAACTCTAGGAGGTGGTGATATGTTCATGTCATGTCATGTTCATGCTGTAATCAAGGCAAACAAACATTACGAATTTTAAACGGACATTCAAACATCAACGAACTTCAGATTTACGAGGTGCTGATAAGTGTCAAAACATATTCACAGCTCAGTTTATTTTCCAATATTAAATCACTGTGCGAATGAATTTTCTGAAATATTTATTTTTTTTCTGTGACAAGTGACGATTCCTTTGTTTTGAACGTTACGAGGACGGTGTATCAAATAGTTTGAATTTGTGTTTTAAATCTTAAATACATCGAAGACAAACTTTCAGATAATATCTTTTATCTAATTACGGTAAAGTATAATCTACTGATTGTATTAAGGAGGTTGTCACATTTCTCTAGTCAGCCGAACGAAAAGTTGTAATTTTAAAAAAAAATTTTTTTTCGCGACGATTGGAAATTTTTTAAATTAAAAATTAATTTTTTGAGGTAAATTGATTCAATAACATGAAATACTGAAAATACTGGAGTAATCAACGTTTATGTATTACTGCATTTCTCTTCAAATTCTAGTTATCTTATAAGTAGGACATTTCTTACGTATTATGTGTGTATTATGTAATTGTTTTCTTTCAAGAATAATACCTTTAGATCGCAATTAACTCCTTCAGAGAACTGATAACTTTCAGGCAATAAACTTGTCAACGCTTTATATTTATTTTATTGGTACCAATGGTTTACGTTTTCGGGAAGGTCAAGAACGTACAGAACAGTGTGTGATTGAGTTGAGCTGAGTTGTTTTTGTAGGTCTTATAACCTGAAAATCATGTTCGAACAGTTGAGATATAAAGGGCGATTTGTTACGAAACGTAACAAATCGTGGAAAACAAATTTGTCTGTAGCCGCGAAACGAAGAAACGGAGAAGAAAACGTTATAGACGAAGACATGTTTCCTGTTGATGGTCACCGCATCGTGCACGTTGAAGAACTCGCTAAACAACTCGCAAACAACATTTTATCATCATTCATCATGAATGGCCCCGTATACGCATGCCGGCTCACAAAGCAATGTCTACAAACCAGCCTCTCAGTTTCGGAATATTTAAAATTCCCGCCGAGTGGTACGTCCTGCAACGTTGCCGCACTTTTTTGTTCTTACGAAAAACTGATGACAGATGTTATTTTATTTTTGCGTTTTTGTCCAAACTACACGGTAAAATCTTTTCATTTCTGTTCTCTTCAGAAAGGTTTAATCTACATTTGTAATATTTTCCCCTCGTGTAATCTTATGTAGATGTGTTTCAAATTTAATTTTTTACGGTCGGACGAGATCATTTTCCTATACTTTGCGTGTTAAAACGCAAGTTTTCAAATGTGATTATCTTTCAAACTATACGGTAGAATCACTTTATATTTTGGGAAAGCATGTAAAAACATCTAATCTTGAGATAAATTTCAGTTGCTAAGTTTAATCTTATTTTTGACATAACGTGACAACCTCCTTAAACAGTTGCAGCTTAAGTGGACGAAATTCTACCTAGCCACATTGTCAAACTTCGTAAGTACTAGCTTCAATAGATTTTGGGTAGCATACTTTCTCGTTTTTATATTGAATCTTACTTTTTAATTTATTGAATACACATCAATTTTGCACTTTTAAAATATAATGCTAGGTTCTTGTTGCTCTTATCTGCATTTTCTTGTATTTATTCCAATTTTTATCACGTACATTAAATCGCATTCGTGACATGGCTATTGCTCGTTCTACTCTTTTTACTCTCTACACTCTCAAAGCCGACCTTCTGAAAGCCTTCACACACGTAAACTATAATTTAGATCAACATATCCGAAGGTTGGAAGAGGTCGTTCTTTACACAGACGGTCGGGTACAAGTCGGCAACACAGCGAATAATACCAACCGTACACCCGTGACTGTACAAAAGATATAGACATCACATCCAGTCACAACTCAAAACAAATTTAATGTTTTAGATTATGAAACAGATTTTCCTCGCCTTCCTGATCCTCACCACCCTTCTCTACCATCGACAAATTCATGCACAAACCAACCCAAACAGGCTAGGAAGCGCGTCAAAACCAAAACACAAACCTGCGCATCCTAGCCCACTTGAAAACAAAGACATTCCTACTGAGCCTAAAAACCAGGTACTTATTTTAGTTGACAGTCATTGCTGCCATCTTTCCTCCATTCTCAGTAGGAAGTTACCCTCCACTTTCTCAGTCTCATCTACTTTTAAACCTAACGGGAGGTTTGCAGATGTGACTTCAGAGTTGGACACCCACACGAAGACACTGACCAATCAGGACCCAGTCATTATCATAGGAGGGCAGAATGACATTAACTTGGGCGGTAACTTTACACCTGAACAACATGTAAACAAATTACAATGTGCCGCCCAAAATACTAACGTAGTCTCGACCCTGCCCTTCTGGTACAACAGACCAACACTATTCAGCGAGATTAAGCACGCAAACCAACAATTAAAACTGCAACTGAGAGAAACAAATGTCACACTTTTTGAAATTAATTTCCTCTCAGCAAAACACTTCACCCGGAATGGTCTTCACATGAACCTGGCTAGAAAACATGCAGTCGGAAACAAGATTGCACAATACATCAACTCCTGTCCTACGCAGTCTCTTGCCAAAAAGAAAGAAAGAAAGAAAGAAAGAAAGAAAGAGAGAAAGAAAGAAAGAAAGAGAGAAAGAAAGAGAAAAAAAAAAAAAAAAAAAAAAGAGAGAAAGAAAGAAGAGAGAAAGAAAGAAAAGAAAGAAAGAGAGAAAGAAAGAGAGAAAGAAGAGAAAGAAGAGAAGAGAGAGAGAATCGCATGAAGGTCCTACGTATAGGGAGTTCTTGTATTTATACGTTAGAAATACTATTGATTCTATCTCCTTGACGGAATTAAATGTGTATTCCGTTGAAAATGTTTTCGAAATTTCTGTTGTACATCTTACTTCCCTAAAGGTGATAAAACTTTACACCTACAGACCTCCAACAAAGAGAGCTGTCAATTATATTTTCTTCTTAGAAAAACTAGAGATAACACTTAACAAAGACAGCAATCGCTCATTTGAATCCATTGTTGTATGCGGAGATTTTAACATTGATTTTCTGGTCGAATCTTGCGAAAAAGAAAAGTTTCTCAATTTAATTAATTCCTTCAATTTAAACATTACAATTAATGTACCTACACGGATCACACAAAATTCGATCAAGGCAATTGATCAAATTATAATTAACAAAACTACTACTCAATATTTATTTGTTTATTTTACGTCAAAAAAGTTAAAAACTGCGTATGACGTGCTATGGGAAAAAGTGAATTATGTGCACATTTTAAAATTGTGATCCCTACACTAAGTCATATACTACTTAAATTTTGAAAGGGAGAAAAAAAACCAAAAACTCCCATGTAGTAAAATCTATTTTCAAGGATAAATAAGCAATAAATTTTGAATTTTTGAAAGGGAGAAAAAACAAAACAAAAAAAACTCCCATGTAATAAATCTATTTTTAAAGATGAATAAGCAATAAATTTTGAATTTTGAAAGGGAGAAAAAAAACTCCCATGTAATAAAATCTATTTTCAATGATAAATAAGCAATAAATTTGGGCTCTTATTACTTCCTGCCGGAAACGATAATTTGAATAATTGTATTTCCCACTGAATTCTAGAAGACGTGCACAGAAAATGAAGTTACATTTATGTCCAGAAGCAAAACAGGGGCCATCTCAGCATTTGCTCAATGGATCAGGGAAACTGGACAAAAAACCTGATCGAGATGGGGGTCATTGACCCGGAAGCTGTAGTACAATAATTGTCACAGGTTGTTTATACTCATTTATACAGTCAAAACGGTAAATAATGCATTATGTATCATTGTTAAAATTAATGTTACTTTTCTTGTGATGCTCAGTATAGTCTCTAATTGCATAGAAACAGTTATGCAGCAGAAACGATTTCACTTGGGATTTAAACTTTTCTATTGAATTTAATCGTTTAATGTCATCTGTCAAAGTGTTGTAAAATAATGTACATGTATTGTATGTGAATTTTTTGTAATGAGCTGTTGATACTGTCACCTGATGAATATGATTTCTACGTCGAGTGTTATGGTAATAGACTTCGGCATTTTCTGAAAATATATTCCCGCCCTTGAGCAAGTCATTTTTTACAAAAACCACTGATTCGTAAATAAGAAGACACGGTAATGGTAGAATTCCTAGATTAATGAAGAGAGGCTTACATGAATCACGTGGGTGGGATTTGGTAATTATTCGTACAATTCGTTTTTGTAATCTAAAAGTCTGGGAGCTATAAGATGTATTTCCCCAGAATATTATGCCATATCTCAGGCGGGAATGAACATTCGCGAAGTATACACAACGAGCAGTATGAAGGCTGACTGAATTTGCGAGAATTCTGAACGTTAGCATAATGAACTTAATTTTGTGTTCAATTCATTTAAATGGACGTTCCATTTAAGGTTTGACTGAATTGAGAGACCTAAAAATTTTGTTGCCTTAACATCAGTCAATGGTACACTGTTCATTTTCAATTGAGCACAGAATTGTTTATTTGAAATGGAAAACTGCATTAAAACCTTTTTCTTTTCGTTTACTATTAATTTGTTATTTCGGAACCAATTTGAAACATCTGATATTGTACTATTTACTGTTTCTTTATTGCAAAGGATGTTCGTATCATCCGCAAAGAGAACCGTTCTTCCGTTTCGAATCGTCGAGGGCATATCGTTTACGTAAAGTAGGAACTGAATAGGGCCTAAAATCGATCCTTGAGGAACTCCACATGCAACGGGCAAAGAGTCGGAAAGGTGCGTACGTAATGTTCCATATGAGGTTGAAACAAAAGATTTAGGATACAGTGACCACGATGCACAAATTCTTACCATTATAAAGAAATGCGATCACTGACTCAATAAATAATACACGTATGACTAGATTGTTTACAAAAAGTAAAATAAAATTGTTCATTGATTACTTGACGCAGGAGTCAAGGGAAGCGGTTTATAATACTGTTGATACAAACGACAAATATAATTTTTTTCAACTCTTTCATTTCATTTTAACACTTGCTTTCCTCTTCAAAAAAGAAAATTAAATATTTCACAGAAAAGCAATTCTTGGATAACACAAGGGATTAAGACATTTGTAAAAACAAGCGAATTCTTTCTTTCATTTCTAAACGTCATGACGTATCTCAAGATTTCCTTATCTACTTTAAAAAATACAAATCATCTATATATTTAAAAAATAGGGTATTCTGCCATGGCTTCGTTTAGAGCTTCTACTGTACCGATTGTAGTATTTTTTCCTTTAAATGAAAGAATGTGATCCCTAGATGTGTTATCAAATATCATTTGTGTTAATTCACCAACATTTACGCTGTAAATTAATTATTTGAATCATTCTTTAATAGTACGCTTATCAATAGTCAATTGTTTTCTTCCAAAGGGTGGCTGTTTTAAAATCGATTGCATGAAACTATAGATGTAAGTCCATGTTGCTTTTTTAATAATTGCATTGGTTCAGTTTGCATGTATATGCTTATGTGGTGTATTTTGTAGAGACCATTCGGACAGTGAATTTTGCTGGATTGTACTGAAGTAGTGAAGTTGTTCACAGGATATGTCGAATTCCGAATCGCTGCCCACAAGCCCCAAAAGACGCAAACGCACATAACTGGACGCAGGGAAAGAGAAAGCCGGCATAGGTGTCGTGATAGTGAGGTCATTTCGTTTTCTGTTGGGTCGTTGTCTATGAAATGTCAGTTTTGTTCTGCTTTATACTTCCCATGCGAGAGAAATTCTGCAGACGAGTTTATTCTGTGTTGCTTTAATGGGAAAATAAGTTTACCTTCGAGAAATATGCCAAAAGTAATCAAATTTGTTTATAGAAGATGATGACACATCAAGAAACTTCAGAAATAATATCCGTCAGTATAATAGTGCTCTTTCTTTTGTGTCATTTGGTATATTATTGCAATATGTCAGTCATATTGCATTGCCGCCTGGTCATGGGCCATACGTGTTCTAAATATTGGAAACTCCACATCACAGAATATCTTCGTTATAACCTGAAGATCCAAACAATGCAACATATTGTGAACATTAGTCTGGGCACAGTATTTTACATTTATCTCAGATCTCACCGTCAAATTTTGACGGGTTCTCACTAGTTGATAAGAAAAGTCCTAAGGCAGGATAAAATCATGAAACACGATCAGAATATTTTGAACTCAAATAACAAAACAAAACGTGAAATAAAATAAAAAATACGACCAAAATCAGCTAGAAACCCTGTAGAGAATGTTGTTTTAAAATATAACGATATAATTGTGAACGATCCGGCAACAGTGGCTAGTCTCTTTAACCAATACTTTTCGAGAATTACTTCCGATGTCACTAAAGGTCTTAAGCCACAAAATTCAATAATAGACAGTTCACCCAAAAGTTTAGACACGATGTTCGTTTCCGAAACTTCTTCCTATGAAATTCTCAAAATAATCGGTAAACTAAAAAATAAATATTCGTCCGGTTTAGATGAACTCCCATCAGCGGGGCACCGCCCCATCCGGGACAAACTATAAGCTCCCAACCGGTCTCCCGGGATATGTGGTAGTGTAGTGAATGTTAATGTAAGTGTGTGTGTAAGGGGAGAGGATAGGACAAGAAATGGGAAGGACAGATCGCGCGCGGTCCGTGGCCCCTTTGGTAGGGTACTGCTCCGGCATTCGCCTGGTGTTGATCGGAGAAACCACGGAAAACTACCGATCAGAGCAGCCGGCCACTAGAATTCTCCAGACAGCGACTGAATTCGACCTAGCAGGAAAGCTAGTGTCGAAAATCCTGCCGCCGTCAGGACTCGAACCTAGGACCTCCCGGTCAGAGGCCTGCAGTGACATCAGTTATGCACTGAGCTACCGCTCCCGGTTTACAGTTGGACAAATAGACCAATATTAGATAGCAATACTAAATGGACTAATATTAGATAGCAATTGCATTTTTACAAAAATGCTCTAAATATAACTGCCATTACCTTTGTCATTGATATAATAAATATTTATAAAATAGTAGCGGTTTGTGGTAGTTCGCAGGTGACTGCATAAAATTGATGTTCTGAAATAGAATCGCAAACCACCTAAGTTTAATGTCTTTTGACTTGCAGTGATTTAATCGTAGCCTCCCCTCAAAATAAATACATAAAAGTAAATGAGGATGGTCCTGCCTTTTACTTTCTCGTATACATACATATGTACGCAATAATAAAGGTAGAATAGAGAAAACTGCCACAAAAAAAAAAACAGCGATTTTTCGACAGAAAAACTCGTATTGTGGGGTCCTGATATAGAAAAAGCGGATAAATCCTTTTCTAAAATGTAGTTACTCCATATCACACGTCAGGTAACCAGATTTCAGAAATTGTGGGTCCTTGATACAGAAAAATTGATTTTGTCGAAAACGTCCGCCAGCCTGTCTGATGTATGTGAACAACGCTAGCGCCCTATTTTTTGTAACAAGAGAGTGAAATGCACTTATAAAGATGGCATAGGTCGAATGTTTATTGTAAACTAAATTTTCGAAAATTTCAAAAGTGTGAAATTTTTTCGTTGTCTTCCTACAACTGCACAATTGAAGCTAGATTTTTTCTTCATATGAATTTTGTTCTCCAGAATTACTTTCATTAATAACATTTACATTTTTTTGAAAACACACACACACACACACACGTCGTTAATATTCACATATTAGTATAAATTATTGCATTGATGACTACATGTGCTTCAAATTATATCTGGGTAAGGTTTTCGAAAACTCAAAACTTTTCTGGGAGAATGCAGGCCAAATTCCTCATTTTAAAACACTCGCAAATAGTTCTCAAAAGGCCTCCAATTTTTTTTCGATTTCTTTATAGGAATAGTGCTAAATGCACTGTTTAAGATGACATAAAAGGCATTTTACTACATTCTTTTTTAAATGTTACGCATTGCTATTTTTTATAAATATTTCTGACGCCGTTAATATGTACATTTCCAGCGATTTATAAACGAAGTCGTTCAATAATGAAAGAGAAACATTGATCTGAAAAGTTGGTAAGATAAGATTGATAATTTTGGGATTTTAAATTTACATCACTGAGATGAGCCCTGACCATCTGGAGGATCAGCATTGTTGTGTTTAAAACCTCAAAATTAAGTTTTTTTATTCAACGAATATTTACTATCTATTTCAAATGTGAAATAATAAGTAAATATTATAAATGTATTTAACAATAACAAATTAAATGGAATGAAGAAAGTCACCCATTGGTACTTTCCTTGGGATCCTTTATAAATCTATAACAAAAAAATCATTAAAAAACATTATTACATTGTTAAGGGTTACAAGGATTAAGAATACATGAACATGTCAGATCAAAATAAGAGAAAATAGATAAATGTTAATTATTAAAACGGAGGGGAAGATGAAGAGTGGAAATTCTATTAAGGAGAGAAACTTCTGGGCCATTGTCAAGTAGGTTTAGAGCTAGATGATTGGGGTGCATTTCCAGATGTTGGTGATATTTTGAGCTTATTTATTGAATCTTTTCTTGAACAGTTTCTGTATTCAGATCTCGGTGTAGAGTAGCATTATGAACCAGGGTGCAGATGCAGTTATTCTCAGAAGTTTTGATTGAAATCTTTGTAGAATTGATAAATTAGTTTTGCTGGCAAAGCCCTAAATCTGAATATCGTATGTCCAGTGAATATCGAATGCAGGAACTAGAATGGTTTTACATATTAATAATTTATTTTCAAGCGATAATGTTTTTTTAAAATTTATTTCTTTTTGTTCGACAATACAGTCTTTCAAGGGTTTTAAAAAACATAAGATTATTATATGACAGTTTTGGATTGGCCATCCATAAGGTAAGTGAGGTTTTAACTCTGACATAATTAATGATTTAATGTTATTGTTAATTAAGAAGAGAAAGGAATATGATTATGTTAAGGAGCTGAGGGTATAGTGGTTTACGGGGGTCTGAATTTGTCTTTGGGAAATCTTGGCGTGGACCACATTTTTTCCCCATGTTAAAAATGATGATACTTGGTGAGGTATGCAGATTGTTGTAAAAATTGTTAGCTAATTTAGCTATGGTTTCTTCTAATTGTGAAATTTTTAATTCTCGATGAATTTGTTCATTTGTAATGAACCAGGGGGCATTTAGAGTATTTCTTAGAAATATATTTTGAATTACTTTGATTTTATTAATATTGCTAGGAGCTGCACCTCCCCAGATTGGGCATCCATAGGTTATAGTAGGAAGGATTATCGATTTGAGTATTAACAGTCGGCATTCGCTTTTCAATGTAGAGCGCTGGTTTAATATTGGAAATAATTTTGAAATTTTTACTTTATTTGCAACCGCAATGATGTGCGGTTTCCATGTTAACCTTTTATCAAATAAAATGCCAAGGTATTTTACTGGTGAAGAGGCCCATGGTATTTTCGTTCCTAGTATTAATAGCTCAGTTGGATTTCGTGGTCTACAAAGGGTGAAGATTTTTGCCACACTTATCTGGGTTAATTTTAACTCTCCAATTTTGTGCCCAGTTGAAGTACTCATCGAGATGATTTTGTATGTAATCTTTCGCTAATAAGATATCGGAATTTGTAGAAAATAGGGCTGTGTCATCCGCGTATAATGCAATGTTGGAATCAGCGTGAATTGGTGTGTAATGGGTATAAATATTGAATAATGTTGGAGAGAGAGTACTGATCCTTGTGGTACTCCTGCTGTTATTGGGTAAAATTCTGAAGTAGAGATTTTGATTTTAACAGTAAATGTTCTGTTAGATATGAAACTTTGAATGATTTTTATTAGGTATTGGGGGATTCCCAGTCGAAACATTTTGTATACGAGTCCTGAGTGCTAGACGCTATCATAAGCCTGGCGTAAGTCTAGAAATACTGTTACTGTGTGCTTCTTATCGTGAAATCCTTGAGCAATTGCTTCGGTTAATCGAAGAAGTTGATGGGTAGTGGCGTGATTCGCTTTGAAACCAAACTGAACGGTTGGTTATGGCGTTCGTTGAGATTAGAAAAAGGTTCAATCGAATTAATATCAATTTTTCATATATTTTTGATAGTGTAGATAAAAGACTGATTGGCCTATAGTTTTCAGGTAATCTAGAATCCTTCTTAGGTTTGCAAAATGGAATTATAATTGCCCTTTTTCATGATGTTGGAAAATAGTTAAAACGTAGGGAAGCATTAAAAATAGCCGTTAATGCTGCAGTACTTTGTTTATTTAACATCTTAACGCAAACATTGTTGATTCCGTCAATTCCCGGGGCTTTTTTAAATTTCAGGCATTTGATTATTGACGCTGTCTCGGAGGATGATATAAATTTGATTGGTGACGCTGCGGTTGGAATTTCATTATTTAAGTATTCTGTTATTTCGGCATTAAAAGTATTGTTTATCACGGGGTAGGGTTTAAACTATCTTCAAGGTGTTAGCTATAATTTTGTCTTTGTCTGAATAAGCTATTTTAGATCCTAATGATAATGGGGGAATTTTTGTTTTAATCTTGTTGAAACGTTTAACCGTAGTCCGTAGATGTCTGGAACTTGGGTGCATTCCGGCAATAAATGTATTATACTTAGTATCTTAATTGATCTAAATGGGTTTTAATGAGCCTTGTTAATTTATTAACTTTTCCTTTAATGTCGTTTTTAGTTCTTTGTCAGTAACGCCTCAGATTATTTTTCGATTTAATTAGGTTAATAATGTTTATGGGTAATGAGTTGAATTTTGGTTGGCGGAAAGGTATGGTGGATTGTTCTAATGAGTGAATGATGGCATTAGAGACTTTCAATTTCGTTATCGATATCAGTACCACTTGTAATATTATACGGATACGAATATTGTAGGTCATTAAATTAGCATATTTGTTCCAATTTGTGATTCCTCTTATAATGTTGTTAGTGGAGAGTTTCTCTATTGGGGCTCTCAATGATACTATTATTGGACAGTGATCTGAATCAAGTTCATTTAGAACGTTTTCATAGAGGGGGAAATTTATGTTCTTAGTCAGGATAATATCTAAGATATCAGGTATGGCATTTGTATTAGAGTAGCTGGTTTCTCGAAGTTGCTACTCTATTGATAGCATTGTTATGTTGTCATTGTATTTCCAAGAAGATATATTATCCGCTTCATTGTTGAAATCGAGTGTTCGGCTTCTGAAGTGAGAAGAATCAAAGAAGTTTACAGACTTCTGGAAAAATTTCTTTTATTTCATTTTGTAGCATTACTTGAAATAATGGTACCGCTCCTGTTGCATTTCTAAATTCGCTTCTTTTGTACATATCTTGCAACTCGTAACTCCAACTGATAATTTATTGCAGAAAATAATATTTTGTACTAATTATTTGGTATATATGAGGTGTGGTACATATTGAAGATGATGAAAAGAAAAATAATAGTAATACATTTTAAGGAAAAGTGTGTTTTATAAACGATACACACACACACACACACACACACACACACACACACACACACAATGTATACTTGTATAACACGCTTGATTTCTAAAAATGTAGATTTCGGAACTCTCCCAAACTAATTTAAAAATTCAATGAAAATAATTATATGTTTATAACAAAATAATAATTATAAATGACACTTAATAAATTAACACTGGTAGCACTGGCACTAAGAGAAAATCAATATAGTAAAATTATAGAATTTTCTAGTTCTTACTAATAATTTTGTTAAAATCGTTTAAAATATATAATGAAAGAGACAATTATTTAATTTTGAGATTACTAGCGTTGGTCGAATTAAAAATCGAAATTGCCAAGTGTTGGCCCTTCCTCTTTTTTCTTGTTGTCCTACTTCGTTCCCCAGGTAATGGATGTCCGCTCTGCCGCGTTCGACCAGAAATCAACTCTCCCTCTCTCTCTCTCTCTCTCTCTCTCTCTCTTCCATAGAGTATAAATTGTTACGGCTATTGGTTCACGAGGAAACGTGTCTTTTCCTTGCGCAGGAGATTCCAAGAGTTTGGGGTTCGAACTAAGTATATTAAACTAATCGGTCAGCGGCAATTTTTTTTATTACAGATTCATTTTGCAACGGTTAATGACAAAGTTTGGCGGAAAGTATAAATTGTTGCGGATGTTGGTTAAGGAGGAAACGTCTTTTCTTTGCGCAGGGAGCTTCCAAGACTTCAATTTCTGGGGTTCGAACCTGGGTATTTTAAACTAACAGGTCCGCGGCAATTTTTTTTATTACAAATTACAGTTTGCAACGGTTAAGGGCAAATTTTGGCGTAGGGTATGAATCGTTACGCCAATTGGTCTTGAACGAAACGTGTCTTCTCCTTCTTGAGGGCACTCGCCATAGGAACGTAGGTATATATATTTTTCGTTTTTTGTAAATATCTTTTGAAAAAATGGAGATATTAATATATCTTCACTAATCGTTTATAAATAAAAAGCGGCAAATTTGGAGTACTGTTTGGTGGGTATGCTTACATTATTAGCGGATTTAGATGTGTGGTCCTGCTAATTTCCAATGGAAGTTAGCAGGACCATCGATTTTTTTGAGAAAATGACCCGCGGCAAATTTTTGTTTCCACATCTTAAGAACTGCAAAAAAGCGGCAAATTATGAGCTATACAGTTTTGTGATTGGGTGAAATGGTCCTGCTAACTTCCAGGACGTGAATAAGCCTCCCTTTATAGATGTTCCCCAAACAAATAAAAGGGTGAGGATTTTCAATACAGCAATTCATGCATCTGTATTTTAAACATGTTCCAAATGCTCCAAACAATGATAAAATTGTGTGCACTTATTGACTTACAAGAATACGCAGCTGCATTTACTTTAGAATTAAGAAACTGTTTCTAGTTACTTTAGTTATCTACCATGTTACCCCCAAAAACAAGTGCTTGTTATATATTACAACTCAACCGTCAGTTTTACAGTAACACCACCTTTGCAACATGAAATTCATTCATTACTGTTCTCACCTCAATGAGTTCCCCTTCATCTTCCAACTCATTAACTTCATTGAGCCCTGAAAAATAGACACGATAATAAAAATTTAGCATTAATGAAGTAGCATGTGCAATGCACAGGCAAAATTATGAAAATCGGCCTGATGCTATCATACTTTAAACAACATTTTAAAACAATTAAACACGTATACTACTTCGTATTTTAACCAGGACACACTCAGTTTCAAGCTCAATAATTTATGCCTTGTAAGGTTATGTGATCTTTGTTCTTCAACTGAGAACATCTTTCTTTACTGTGTATTAAATGTAGTGAGATGTAAATTACTTTGTAAGTTTTGCCCATTCGAATCAAAGGGATTGTCCCTTTCCCTCTGCTGCTGGGTCCATAAAATCTTTAACATTTTCATTTATCCTGTCTACAGGAATTGATACCGGTGGCCCACCTCCTGCAAAGTTAACGTAAGATTATGCACATATCACATTTGTGGTGAGATTATGTTAATAAAAAGAGATCTGTTGTTATTTATATTTACTTTCCTATCTACAAGCCCTTACGCCAGACAATTTATTTCATATTCAACATAAACTGAATATACACACATTGGTTTCCAAAAAGAAAGTTACTTATCTGTAACATATCTCTGGCGTCTGATTTCACCGTCCACATCCTTCGTCCACTTCTTTATATTTTTCCAGAAGACCTGTAAACTTTTCAGGCTTCTCGAGCAGCCACGTGCCTCGGCGTTAAATTCGGTGTGTACTTGTTCCCACATTTTAGTTTTAGAAAATCTCCACGAATTGTTGGATCGACCATTGAAAACTTCTTTATATTTACTAATTATTGTCACCAGCAATTCCCTTTTCCCTGGAGAGAAATTGGCCGCCCTCTTCACGTTCTTTTCAACTTTTGTTGAATTCATCTAAAATACTACGCATAACCGTACACCACGCAACAACGGAAAGAAGTGAAATCAAAACCATGCGGTTCCTACAGCTGATCGCGAGAATGCCCACAATTCATTGCAAAATTGTTGCCAACCGCGCATTTTCACGACTGCTCGGGAATAATGGGATCCGGTTCAACTTCACAGTCTCAAAACGTTGGTGAAACGCACAGGGATCAAGACGACCTTGACTCCGCGCGATCAGGATCAACCACGAAAATGATTCTGGTTGGTGAAACTGGCCCTATGTACAGGCTGAAAGTGAGTGAGCTATCTAATGTCACTCCTAAGTACTTGACATTTTTGGCCCAGTTGATTACGTCTCCACTAAGTGCGAGCGGCCTCGGCTGCGTGAATCGCCGAAGAACACGGCCGTGCTCTTACTCACATTGACTATGATCCGCCACAGCTTCAGCCACTCCTGGATGTTGATCCAAATAATTCTGGAGAAGCTCGATCTTTTTCGACGTGGCTATTACAGCCGTATCGTCGGCGTACAAGGCGAGTTCCGACTGAAGGTGCGATGGAATATCACGCACATAGAGGCTGAAGAGCGTAGGAGCTAGCACACTCCCTTGTGGCACTCCGGTCCGTATGGCGCGGCGGGTAGATTTAGCATTCAGAAGTGTTACTTGAAACGATCTGTTTGCTAGGAAAGAGTGAACAAGGTGTATTAGGTAGTTTGGAAGGTTCAAGGTGTGGAGTTTGTATAGGAGACCGACGTGCCAAACCTTGTCAAATGCGTTGGCTACGTCGAGGAACACTCCACCTGTGAATCGGCTCTAATTGAAGTTGCGTCTTATGCGGTCTGTAATTCGAACAAGCGGATGCGTTGTGCTGTGGCCCGCGCGAAAGCCAAACTGCTCCTTATTTATTAATGAGTTATCTGTAACATATTTTTAAAATATTTTTAGAATTAGCTTTTCACACATTTTCCGAGTGTATTTAATAAGCTGATAGGTCTATACGACTCGGGCAGTTTTGGATTTTTTCCCTGCTTATGAAAAGTTAGTACATGTGCATGCTTCCACTGACTCGGAAAGTGCTGAAACATTAAAATAGAATTAAAGATTGCGACTAAAAACACTATGGCTTGCTGCGGCAGCTTCTTCAGGACGTCGTTACTGATGCCGTCTGGGCCGGGAGCTTTTTTAGCTTTCAGCTCTGCAATGGCCACTTTGACTTCTGCTTCATCTGTAAAACTCGGCTCGTCGGCGGGCGCGTGCAGTGCCGCCATTACCGTTTGTTGCACTTCGATAACGTGCGGGATTGGCGGCACCTTCTCTACCGGCTGAAACTGAGATTCCAAAGCATTAGAAGGAGTTCCGCTTTCGCCTCGTTCGACTCGGCGAATTCTCCTGGGCTGATTTGCAGCGGCGCACCGTCACTGGATTCCTAGAAAGCATGCGGGAAATTTTCCATAATGATTTATCCTCAGGTTTGAGGCCTGATAGAAATTTTTCTCACTTCTGATTGCGGAATTCGGCTAGTTCGATTTCAACTTTCCGCTTCAATCGATTTAGCTCTTGCTTATCAGCGGGGTGTCGCGTGCTCTGCCACACTCAGCGCGCTCTGTTTTTCCTGTAAATAAGATTTGTTAAAAAGGGGGTTAATGTCTACTCCTTCTTGTAGGAGCGTTGCTTCTCAGCTGCGGCGTTGAGGCTGTCAGTCACAGCTTCGGCGAATTTAGCTGCTCCAGTTTCTATCTGCTGCGGATCTGAAAGAGCGAATGCGTCTGGAATGCGCTGCTGCAGCTCCGTCTGGAATTGTTGCCAATTTGTGCGCTGCTTCTGCGTCGTAGGTGCAATAGACAGTGCAGCGCCGCCGCGTCTCATCTCTGCGATTACTGGGAAGTGGTCTGAGGAAAGTTCATAAGTAGTGGTTAGAATGGGTGGATATTGAAGTTTATGGCAGAGCGCGATATCTAAAACATCGGGCTTGCCATTCGTCTGGTTAGGATAAAAGGTAGGTGAAGCGGGAGCAAAAAAATCTCGCAGCCGTTTGCGTCGGCAACTGCTTTCAGCTTACGGCCGCGAGGGCAAGTGATGCGGGAAATCCAGGCCGTGCGTTTGGCATTAAAATCGCCAGCCACAATTGTTGGAGTTGTGTGTGCCTCTACTAGTTTAGCAATATCTGCAGCTTGTTGGGCGCACGTTTCCGCGGAGCGGTCGGGACGAGCGTAAAGAGAGGCAAGCCGCAGCGGCCCGCGCTCTGTCTGCACGACTACAGCTGTGGCCTCGGCGTACTACAACTGCGGAAGAACTAAAACATAATGATTTATGTTGCGTCTAATTAGTATTGCTGTTCCGCCTCCTCTATGGGCGTCCGTCGTATTAGCTGCTTGTGCCGCTCTGTCGTTCCAGTAACCGATATAACCTGGAATATGAAGAGAAAGATGCGGACTTAGCCATGTTCTACCCAGCATCATAACAGAAATATTTTGCCGAGCGAGAAAGCTGGGTAATTCTGACTGCTTCACTCGCGCGCAGATGCCGTTGCAGTTCCAGAAGGCAACGGTGCAGCTATTCCTATAAAAAGAAGGAGAAGCAGCCATTATTTAAAGTGCGGCGGAGGTACGGGGTGCGGGCGATGACGAGGAAAGCGTGCCTCATCCGCCGCAGCGGCCGCCGTCACCTCATGGGAGTGCCCAAGAAGCAGTGTCACTACCACCTTAAGTCGCCGGCCACTCAGCTGGATCGTAGCCGGATACTGCTCGCATGAGCGCCTGCGTCACTCGCACCAAGTCGATCCCGTTGCGGGCGAGATCGTCGATGGTGCGGTGCAGCACGCGCTCCTGCTCGCCAGGAGGGGGAACGGGGATTGCCTCCGCTGACCTCCTCCGCCGCTCCACGCAGGCGGTGCGCTCCTCGCGGGCCGCGTCGGCGGCCGCCGGCTGGCGCTGCCGGGGTTGGCGGGTGCGTGGGACCAGGGCGTCCGCGTACGTCCGCTCCCGGCGTCGCTGCTGCCGCTGGGCGCGTGGGCGTTCGCGCCGTGAACGCTGTTACCGCGAAGGCTGCGGCGGTGGGGTGGTGGTGCGGCGGCGCGAAGGTTCGCGCTCGCGTGAGGGAGAACGCGGCGCCTCCAACCGCGCGTCGGCCGCTCGCCTCTCTTGGATGCCAGCACGCCGCTGGCGGTCCCTGTGCTGCCGCTCGTGACGCTGCTGCTGGGCCTGATTTACCTTGAAACATCGACGCTTGTACTCGGGGCAACCCTTGTACTTCGCGCCGCTGTTTTCGCCTTGGCAGTTTGAGCAGTTACGCTCCGCCGCCGGGGGGTTTAGGCCCCGCGGGCACTGCGCGGCGTCGTGGGCGTCCCCACAGTTTCTGCAGCGCGTGCGGAGCTTGCATTTCCGTGCCACGTGCCCGAAATCCAGGCAATTGTGGCACTGCGTAGGCCCGCGCGGTGGCCGATACACCTCCACGCGGACGCGGAGCCCACATATGGAAGTTATCTCCCGGAGCGCCCGGTCACGCTCCGAATCCTTTAAGGTGGCGATGACCAGGGGAAGTGGTCTGCCCCGTCGTTCCGGCCGCTGGCTGCAGATGCGCTCTAGCTTCCGCACCTGAAACCCAACACGATCCAGGTTGTCATGGAGCGCCTGAAAGGAGAGCTCCAACGGTATGCCCCGCAAAACAAACCGAAGGAACTTCTCGCCTCGGCCACCTCTGCGGTGACTGCGGCGTCGCCGCCGGCCGCGTGCAAGGCCTCAACGAGACCAAAAATGTCCGCCACCCCGTAGAGAAAGATGGGGGGGTGGGCGACGTCGGCGGGAGACGAGGGTGAACCCGTCCTCCTCCTCCTCTTCTGGTGCTGCTGCTACGCCGGGTACGGCGTCAGGCGTCGTGGCGGCCGCGGCGGCGGTCGGCGGCGTGGTCCCAGCGGCTGCGGGCTGCGTGGCGGCCGATGCGGAGGGCCCTGCTCCCTCCTCTCCGCTCTGCGGTCTCCTCCTTTTAACAGTAGGAGTTTTCTTAGCGCAAATGCGCTCAGTGAATGAGGAACCGCCCCGTCGTTTGACGGTTCCTCGGTCCGTCGTGCGCCCGCTGGCCCTTCCATGTGCACCATTCCCACCCGCAGACCGGGTGGCGAACGGTATCGACGCGGCAGAGTTCGCCGGCGACGACATGTCGGTTTATAAAAGCTTAGAGCTTTTATAACACTAGCCCTAAAAAGGGCTGTTGGATAACTTAGAGCGCCCTTACAAGGGCGAAGCTAGGCTTTTTCTCTTTAGTCCTTAACAGGGCTGTTTTCTCTCGCGGCGGCAGAAACTCCCTTGGCGGGCGTAACGCTCCTCGGGTGCGTCCGCTCTCCTCGGCGTCCGGCGACCGCGGACTCGACTCGACTCTCCGCGAGGGTGAAGGGCATTGCCCGCTAATTAAAAGCTGTCAATGGAGAAGGGAGAGACCGCAGGGTTTTTCTTTTTCATGGCCATAGGGGAAGGCCCAGCCGGGTAGCGGAAAAGAGGCGCGCAGATGGGTTAATGTGTATGGAAAGCGGCGAGTTTCAAGAGGGGTGAGAGGGAAGGAATTTGTTCATAACATGATGCAAATGTCATTAACGCTGTACCATTTCCTACCATATTCCATTCTATTGTGAATCATGTTATAATTTACACATTTTACTTTACTAAATAAAATTTTTAATATGAAATTCTAGTATTTTATTTCTAGGTACATGCTGTTTTAGAATATTCTTTATATACACCGGGTGATCAGTATAAAACGCAACCATGCTGTTCAAGGCTGAGAGAAAAGTAAAAGTTTTGCAACAATGCGTCTGAGACAGCTCCTTCGACTGCATTTCAGCGACACTCCATTCGCCACAACCCCCTTCCTGTGGTATGGATAATACCTGCTCAAAACAAAACAGGCCGCGCCTTCACGCACGGTTTCCTTCTTTTCATAGTTAACTTACGATGCGCCTTACCGTAGAGCAACGCAGTTTTGTGGTGGAGGAGTATTTCCGAACGCAATCTTTCAAAGAGAGCCGGGCAGCTTTCAGAGAAAAATTTTCATCTGAGTGGGTTGGTTTTTGTGATGAGGCTTGGCTTCATCAGGATGAATATGTTAACCCCGCAGAAGTTACCCCGCAAGAAAAGTGACAGGAAAACACCAAGTAATGCACACTTTTGTTTGTTTAATAAATGCTTGTGTATTTAACTGTAGTTTTTCGGTCTTCATTTCTAGGACAGAGTGTGCATCGTTTCTTCCCTGGTTTCCTCAGCTGAAAATCAGGTGAAGTTCATATATTACCCATGTATTCTGCGGCCATTTCTCGAAGGCGTTTGGATAATGTTGGCTGTTGAGTGCTGTGTTCTATTGTGGGCTGCACAAAAGCTTTTCCCAAGTGTTCAATGTTCCCAAGTGTTCAATGTTCCCAAGTGTTCAATGCCTTGTTATTTTCTTTTCGAGATTGTTAAACAAGAAAATAACATATGCATTAAGGCAAGCTCCATCTATCAAATAGTAAAATATTTTAAGTGACCATCTTTTGCAATGCCTTGCTACACTATACTTTCCCACCATTTCATCTACTTTGTCTACTCCTCCTTTAGAATTGTTGTAACATGATATGATTTCTGGAAGCTTCTTCTCCTCGGACTTCTCAATATTGAACTTCTCAATTTGTCTCACTAGACACATTACCACAACATGTGTAGTATTTGAGACTCAGTACGGTCCCTGTGACTGTTTACCCGCTCATATTTCCTTGGAAAATGTGTACCATACTCTGGCATCAGTGAGTGCAAACATTTTTATGCCGTATTTCGCAGATTTCTTAGGCATATACATGCGAAATTTGCAGCGACCACGGAAGTTGATGAGCTGTTAATGAGGCATTACTACCCAGCGCAAAGCGTTCAACGCGGACCACGGAAGTTAATAAGTTGATAAGCACACAATAATGTTTTTGACAATGGGAAACAAACTTTTCGAACATTTGCCTAACGGGAGCTATATTATCTTGTTGCACTCTATCCCGAATGTCATCAAAACGTATCAATCTCAAGAGGAAAGCAAATCTTTTTTGTGACAATGCACTTTGAATCAAATGAATCCCTAGTCCATCTTTCCCCCAAATTCCACTAAGATTAAAGTTTCTTTACACCCGTTTCATTACACCCATGAGTAACAATGAACCCACAACTACGGTTATTTCTTCTTTCGTTGTCTCCTTGGCTTCCCTTTCGCTACTATAATTTTGTTGTATCGAGCGAATGTAAATATTTGTGTTTTCTGTAATCAAGCACAAAATATCAGCACTCAAAAACAATTGAAAACAGTGTTTCACATTTTGCTCTTTTAGCACTTTGTTTTACTCCCGGAAGATGGCGAATAATGTCGATGTCTCTAGTTCGAACATTCTGGGGCGGCGGTTCTTTACACCATCTGGAACTCCCGTCTCTTTCTACGTAATACGTGTTATTTACATTTCCGTCAGAGTCTAAATATTCTACACTTTCATGATCACTATTGTTATCTTCCTCCGTATCTGTGTTGTGGTCCGAAATTAAAATACTGTCATTCCCACTGTCATCTGAATCGCAGGTCTCTTCTCCATCACTAGACTGCAGTAGAATCTCATGAATTTTCTCCTCGTCACATATAGTAAGAAAACTCTTCTGGGCCTAAAAACAATTGCCACTAGATTGAAATATATTTTTAATGACAAGCTAGAGTGAATAAAAGCACCTAAATAACTCTTGCAATGGTTTGTGATCGTCTTACAAATTGACGCAACGCATCTCCAAACCCCTTAAGGGGCGTTGAGCGCTTTGCGCTGGAGAGTAATCCTCCATTAACTTGCGTGGGAGTAATCCTCTATTACCTTTAAGTCATGTCACGTTACGTCGCAGTCAGTTGTTCAGAGGACCGCCAGGTAGCATCTCCGCGTACGCGCCTCTTACTACGCGCTCCTGCGTCACTTCCCAGCGGCCAAAATTGGGAAGGAATAAGGGATAGGGGTAGAGTTTAGGACACTTCACAGGGGTTGATGTAGCCCTTGTGAAGCAGCCAAACTCGTTTTGTTGGCACAAATTTCCCATGAGATTCGACGGGAAACGAATCCGGACCTCAGTGGTGAAAGGCTAGCGACTTCGCTATGTGCCACGAGCGCGGCGCTAATTTCCATCACCTATGCTAAAAACTACCTGAAAAATAAAATTATTACAATAGTATTTGAAAATATAATGAAAGTGATAATAATTGAAAAATATAAATATAAAAATAGAGTGTTTTACAGAAGTTTATCTTTTTTTGAGGAATGCATTATTATTTTGTGCAATTATTTACAGAACATGATGGACTTTAGTCTCAATTTAAATATGGTAATCAAAATTCTGTAGACTTATAACATATGGGAATACTACACAGCAATTAATTCTAAAATTTATAATTGTTATTAATGACACTTCAAGACTAAAATTATTGCAATGAATTGTATTTTTTTACATTTTAATACGAATTTGCAATGGTTAAAAATATTAAGTATTAAAAACTAATCAAATAAACTTTTTTAATAGGTACTTTTTTACTATTAAAAAAGCACAAATAAATGCAAAATAATGAGTTTGGAAGCCAAGCTCTCTATAACCAGTTAACAACACCAGAATTTGAATTGAAAGCATTTAAACTGATGACAAAATCATTGTTTATCTTGTTCAAGATAAGCTTTTGGAGGAATTTTACAATTTATTTACATTAAAATAACTTTGAGCTGGATTAGTGGGCAAGTTTTGTACATTATGGCCAATAGAAATGGACATAAACTAATATAAGCATTTATATTATTACAACACATGATAGAAATATCCACGTACCTTAAAGTTACAATTCCATTCCACCATTCTCTGAGAATCTTTGTTGACAATTCTTGCTTAATTTCAAATAGGCGGTGTAAATGTAGGTATTAATTTCTTTCTAACTTCATTCGCCCGTTTACTCCCAATGAAATAAGATTTTCGCTTTAAAGGGGTAATCTAGACTCTGTAGTCTGGCGCCTATTAAAAGATATCCACCAATATCCACTATATTATAATTCACACTAATGCAGAACTGTAAGTTTCAATACGGTTCTTACCAGTGAGCTCTCGTAAGTTTAGCGATTTGCTTCACCAACGATGTATTCCTATAAAATAACAAATTGAAAACTTTCAGAATGATGCGCTTTTCGCCACTTCGAAGAAATTTTCCTGAAGGGCCAGTCACTCTCTTAGATCTTCTAAAATGAACTGAATAGTATATCCTCACAGGCCGATCGGCGGCGCGGTACCGCGGTCCAACGAGCCGGGTCTCACGCTTGCTCCTGACCCTCGTCAATCAGCGCGGCTGAAATATCAGAGGTCCTTATCGCCCAACAACACGCATGCAGTCCACAATGGTCTGTCCTTTGTTGCAGTAGTTTTGATGCAAGGTTAATTTAACAAATGATGGCTCGAATTAGTTCTTACGTAGAAAACCTACACTTGTACGTTCCCCCCCATACGTTTGGATGTACATTGTGGCCAGGCTGCAGCAAGTTTCGGCGCGCGCGCGCACCTTCCTGTCCCCCTCCCCCCGACTTCCACAGAGCCCCTCGAGAGCCTGGGACTGGTAGATGATAAATATATAAGCCTTTCGTGAGTTATATTTACAACATGTGTTACAACGGTGATGAAAAATAATATAATTATTAATGTTTGTCTCAAACTTGGTGTTTTGAGCAAGAATAACAGATGTTTTCTTTGCTTGATTAAGTCATAATTATCGTATCACGCTTCTATTATGTAATTGATATGATGTGATTTATATTGTGACATACCAGATTGTCACCAATATGAAATTCAGCGAATTTCATTAAAAATAAAAATTTACTAGCAAAAAAGACACTGGTTGCCATGGTACCGGAGTGCAACATACAAACAATGCCCATTAGTTCAAAAGCGGACGATAAGGGACATCCGTGGTTTCGCCTACGAAGAAATATAAACAAACTTAAGATATGCTTAGTTACACGAATGAGAAAATTTCATTATAATATACTGGAAGTGTCATGAGAATGTGAAAAAGTGAGTTATTGGTAAAAAATGATAGCGTAGATGACACCGCGAGGTAGATCGCATAGTTTTGTTTTGAACAAGAGAGTAAATGATAAAGAAAGTTGACATGTTGAAGAAGGATACAAAAATTCATTCGAGCTTTCGACACGATCGGATCGCCTAGCTTTTCGACACGATCGGATCAGGGAGCTAGATACATAGCAGTTTATTTGAGCACAGAATATTTACGCGTGTTCGGACGTAGTGATTTGTCGTTGTTAGTATTCAAAAGATATAACTCAGAAATTGTTTTATACGAAGTGTACAGTGAATGCCAAAAGTGGGACTTATAAATTTTATTAAGCGGACAATGATAATCGAACTTAGTCTCCGATGATAGGAACCCGGGTCCGAGGTTTATATAATTTTCATGGACGTAATTTATAACTTGGTGAACTTGTATAATATTTTAACAGCCTTAAGATTTTGTTAGGGAATGAACAATAAGGAGTATTAGAACTTATAGCAATTCAAGCAGATGATGGGGATGGAAAGGCAATGGATAAACAGTGTACATAGTGGTTTATGTGAAGAAATGACAAGATACGGATTTGGTCGGAGCAAGAAAGAAGATCTTTGGACGAGGACCATTGCTGAAGTCTACGGGGAGACATCCTTTACCAGGACAGCGCCCAAGATTCTTATGGATAACAGGTTCTATAGCGCTACAGTAAAGGTCATGACCAAAAAGAATGTTATACTTTGTTTCTTTTAAAAGAAGTTACTAAAATTTATAAATAAATTTGCTATTTTTTATTGATGGAAGCTGATTATCATTTGCCGTCACGTGCAATCCAGTAGGATATTTAAATTTTGCATTTCAGATTCCACGCTTCTTCGTATGGGGGGCGAATTAAGTAATCGGAAGTATTCACGATTATTCCGGTAAAGAACCCGCCGACTGAGTCAGCAACGGAGTTATAATTAAACTAGCTAAAGTATCCGGCGTTGCTCGGGCATTTACTACTATAAATTATTATACAGGGGGAGAAATTCAATATTTTCATGCCCTGCGGCGGGACCTACCTCCATCTCTTCCATTGTATCCCTTCTCTGCCCTACTCCCTGCCATGCTCTGCCCGGCCACGCCACGATAGCTGTCTTCTCTTAACCCCATTTGGAAATTTCCGGATTACCTCGTTCACTTTTCCACAAATAATTACATTTTTCTTATTTGAAGTTCCAGCTTCTAAACATTAACTTTATAACTAAAAACAATGAATAAATCTAAACTACAAAATAAAATACTTGTAGACTCGCATGTATAATTTTTGTGAAGTTTTATGTAATATTCCAACACTATCAATAAATTGTCACGTTGCAAAATTTATCCTATTTTTATATTTTTTCTTCTATTGTATTCATAAAGAAAGTTTTGAAATTGATCTATCAACTCGTGACCTTGAAGGGACTTACTGTTTTAAGCTGTGTATTGTAAAGTCCCCTCAGGTTTTTTTATTAATTATTCATGGAATCGGGGCTCTTTATCAATGAAGATTTTGTAAAACAAACACAAAGTCATAGTCACAGAACATTTATAATTGGACGTTTTCATTAACATTTACCAAAATACAGAATGTCAATCCAGAAACAATGATAAAAAAGCACACAAACATTACGCAATAAAAAACACATATCCCCAAAACAACACAAACATGTTTCACTCAATTTTAAACAGAGCTTTGTTTGCTTCTGAAGACAATCATTTGTCCATTTGCTAGTTTCTTTAGGCCTACAGCAAGAACTGAACACTACCATTAATCAGATTTCAAAAGAAACTAAAGAATGATATGATAGTAAAGTAATATTCACTCAATATTATCACATTCCTAATAACTCTGATAAACTGGAGTATAAGTATAAAAAAAACTAACTGAATTATTATTTCTTTAGGTGCAGAATTAATTGCAGGTTATTTTTCTGAAATGACTCTTAAAACACATCCCACCTAGAAGATTAAATGGAACAAGTGAACCTCTTCAGAATACTGTTCTGTTTCAATGTTAACAAAACAAAGAATTTTAAATCAGTGAATAAACTCAAACAAATTAACCCATTATGACTCATCTGTCACATTAAACTTTTACATTATCAGTATAACAGGATAAATGATCTAGTCTTGCACTCTTTAAGAGAATTATACAAGTAAAAAAAATGAAGCATAAATGTGAATGTCTCATTCCATAATACACTGAAGTTTACTCAATGCGTAATTAGCAAAACTTAATAATCACATAGTAAATACAATAACATTCTCTAATACCCTCGTTTTGTTCAGAAGGAACTGTGGTTCGTTACGCACATTACACATAACATGTTCCACGTGCCATTACCCAAGCGGAAACAGTTTGTAAATGTTAGCCTCTATTTACGAAACGTCTTGCAATCTGTCTTCTTTTAAACGAGTACATTGAATGTTTATGATACTATTTAACAAAAACTGTATTTTCTATCACAATGCATTCTATAAACCGAAGCACTGATCAAATCTCTATTGAAGTAACAAAATATACTTTTCGTAGTACCTGTCTCTTGAACGTTTGTGATTCAATTTAACAGAAACTGTATTTTCTAACACAGAACATTTTATCAACCGAAGCACTGATCACAATCTATCCGGTATTAACAAAACGTAGAGTACCTTTCTTTCTTAAGATAACTTTCTTCTACCTCGTCTCGAATCCAACAAGAACGTTTCAACCCAACCGTCCAGCCTCGTGATGTCCCCCCGGCTTGAGAAGAGGGGTCCCCCCTCCCTACCTCCGATACACCCCTCCTTCATGGAATAAACTGGTGTCGTCTTAGCGACAGCGGCGGCGCCAAATTCGTTTGTTGAACATGCGAATGGTCACAGTATAACATGCGGAAGTTCATGCAGGGTACGGTAGTAGGTAGATCCGGAGTAATAGTTATAGATATCATAACGTAATTGATGAATCATAATCATAAAAATAAATGAAAATACTTGCATCCATTCTGAAACATAATTACCAGTTTTTATAATTCTGAAGATGAAAAAAATATACATGTTTAATGTCCTATGTGCTAGTAATGTGTAGTATAAAACTTATTTGTTCTGGTAAATCAATTCATCATACGACTGTTACATTAAAAAACTAATGATCCACCAACTTGACATTATTTGTAAAGAATAAATTGACAATGCACTGAGCCACATAATAAAACAATATCATTATTTTATCTCAAGTGATAAAGATTATGGATCATGAAATATGAATAATAGAAACCAAAGACTCCCATATATTATTTGCTTAGACAAAAATATTTTAGACCAATTAATTTTTGCTAATTTTTTAGAAGAATGTGAATGAACCCATTCATTGGGAGCAATTGATAGGCAAAACAACTTTACAGATTAGTCTTAATATGTAAATGATCATTCATAAATTACACACCACTGTTCAAACTTCCTTCGCATATTGAAGAAAAAATTTTACTGGACTGAGAACATATACACATTTTCCATTTTACCACTTTGAACTTAAGAACTGTGTAAATAGTCAAATTGAGAGTCCTAATGAACAACTGCCCTACTACTTAGAGAATTATTCACATTTCTCCCCTTCGTGCAGTATTATTTTCAATGGGGCGGGTGAGCTTCGGCAAGTCGTTCTTCCCTCTGAGTAGCCGATTCAACATTTTAGTAGACTGCCCATCTCTTGGCATTTGTAATCTGTTTTGACAATTGTGACACTCGTTTCGTCAAACAATTCAGTTATCACAAATTTCTGTAAAAAAGATATTGTTTAGATTGTATACGATATCTATATATTGTATTGTATATTGTATATTACTGTATATTCAGTACTGTATATTATTGTACAGGGTATTTCAAAATGAATAGCGGGGTTTTAAAGTGTTATAATATTTATTACATCAGGCTTGCAGCCGCGAGTGATATATCAAATGATAGAGGAACTCAAACAGTTTTACATAATAGCCTACAAGTGTTCAATGTGAGCACCCTTCGTTACTCGGCACACGTCAAGACGATATGCAAGTTCTTCCCAAACTTTGGTTAGTGTCTCATTAGTAATTGCCGCAACAGCTGTTTCAATCCTGTTCCTTAATTCGGGAAGATTGGCTGACATTGGAGGCACATACACTCGATCCTTAATAAACCCCCAAAGATAGAAATCACACGGCGTTAGGTCGCGTGACCGTGGAGGCCATGGGAAACAAGCGCTATCATTAGGCCCCTTAGGGCCAATCCAGCGGTCGGGTACTGTGAGGTTAAGCCAATCGCGTACCTCGTTATACCAGTGAGGCGGCGCACCATTTTGCTGAAAGATGAGTTCTCTGGTTCATCCTGTGTTAGTTGAGGGAAGAGCCATAGCTGTAGAGTATCCAGATAAGAGTGACCAGTTACAGTTGCTTCACCAAAAAAGAAAGGACCATAAACTTTCTGTCGGGATATGGCACAAAAAACATTCAATTTAGGTGAGTCTCGTTGCACTTGTACCATCACGCAGGGATTTTGTGAACCCCAAATCCGAACATTATGGGTGTTTACTTAACCACTAAGGTGGAAGGTCGATTCATCACTGAATACGACAAGACCCAGAAAATTTTCATTGTCATTCAACAACATGTCGTTAGCAAAGTTGGCACGTAAAACATGGTCAGTAGGCTTCAGAGCCTGTAACAACTGCAAACGATAGGGACGTAGTTGCAAGCGTCGCCGCAAAACTCTCCAAACAGTCGTCACAGGAATTGCTAATTCACGACTAGCCTTCCGAACGGATTTCATAGGGCTACGCGTGAACGAATTACGCACTTGCTCAACGCTCTCTTCACTAGTTCTTGGCCGTCCCGTACTCTTGCCTTTACAAAGGCAGCCAGTGTCTTCAAACTGATGATACCATCTACGAATATTGTTATTACCTGGAGGATCACAACCGAACTTAATACGGAACGCACGTTGCACAGTAACAACAGATTCCGCCTGTGCAAACTGTAAAACACAAAACGCTTTCTGTTCTTTAGTCGCCATCTTTGCTACTAGCGCTTTCTATCGGATTGCGGCGGAAACATTCCGCATTGATGCCAACAAACAAAACTGTTTGAGTTTCTCTTTCATTTGATATATCCCTTGTGGCTGTAAGTTTGATGTAATAAATATTATAACACACTAAAACCCCGCTATTCATTTTGAAACACCCAGTACTTTTTATTCTCTAAACTTACCTCAATTATTAAACACTTTCAAACTCACAATTATTTCTTGCCACTTTGTATATAACATGGGCAAAGAGCAATGCCTGAACATTGACATTCTTTACCACTTCAGTAACGGCTTTCTTTCAAATGTTCACACAGGGACATTACATAACCTTATTCAAACCCCAATGAATTTCGTAACAGACACTAGACACACTAGACATTGATGAAATCAGTAGTAGATCTCAGACGACATCCTCTGGTGGCGCGCAGCTAAACTACTGGCATTGATGCTCTCTTGAATCTGTGATGTAAAGCTAGGCGAAAAATGTCCAGAAAAGTAATTATTTTGAAAATATATTACTGTTTATGTTTGTAAATCATAGCCTATAGTACTCCAGGCCTTTAAAGGATGCTAGTACAAAAGTTTCATCGGCATTGTTCAGTGAATTCAGAGATTACCGCTTGAAGACAACGCACTTCTGTCTTTATATATTAGTATAGATAATATAATTTGGGAGCTCATTCTCGTAACCATTTCCTGGTGCCCATATATTTATTAGAAATTCTGATACAGGTTACAGGAATTTGAGGGCAGCAAGACGGGTATATGGATGGGTATATTTCAATATATATATATATATACACATACATACATATTTTCAATAAGTAATTAATTGGACAAAGTACCTGGCTGCTGTGGCCAGCAACTGCTCTACAACATGATCAGGCTTGATGAGGCCGACAGGTCCGTTTATGAAGGAACATCGCCCTCTCAGAAATCACAGGCCGATTGGTTCAGAAAAGTTGACTTTTATCTTACATGCTGTCGTAACCAGGAACGGGTGTAAAGCAACAAGGGACTTCGTTTCGCGTAGGAAGGTTTTGTGTAACTATTGAAACTTTGTTGCGATTTATTGGATCCTTTTTTCAGTGTGGCTCAAATTTAAGAACAGTATTAAGGAAGGCGGATATTGAATATGTATTTGTTGTTACTTTGTGGTTATAGATCAACGAAGAATAGAGAAAGAGGTTTTTTGTTACTTTATGACGAACATTTGTTATATTTCTGACAGTATGACAGAAGTGCAGCTTTAATATCATTTTCCCTTCCAAAATGACAACCATTTTTATGGTAATGTTATTTTATTTGGACATAGAAGGGAAGTCGCTATGTGACAAATGAACCGGCGGAAGGTTAGCTTTTCGTTAGGTTGAAATGACAGAGCAGAGGCGGAATAAGCATTGTTTTGAGTGACAAAAGTAAAAGATATAAAATTGGGATGCTGCCGAGTTTTTAGAACTTTTATTCGCTAGAGGAATGCGGTGATATATTTTACTAGATTGAGTAAAGACAGCTAATTGCAGTTGTATAAAGTTAACTAGCGTTTCTTATATTAGGATAGAGCGTTCTTGTAAGAACAAAAATACGTTTCTAGGCGTCCACCCGAGACGTTAGTTAAGGAAGTCACGGATTACAATAGTATCGCCGGAAGAATTTGGAACCAGACACGGATATTAGGCGAGGACTTTATCCAGAAGCAAGATTCTGCCGCGTCGGCGGAGAAGGTTCTACGGGGCGCCATCGAAGAATTGAAGAGTACGCGAAGACCCACGAATGAATAAAAAGGTTTTATAACTATTGTAATATAGAGAAAACTGGTCATGACCAAAGATGAATTTTGATTATCAATTTAATAAATTCCAATTTGTTTAGTTGAATGAAAGCTGATTTTCATTGTTCGTTACGTTCAATCCAGCATTTTAATAAGATTTTCAGATTCCTCGCCACTCTGTACGGATGGAAGATTGAATAATTGGTTGCAGAGTAAGTAGCAACAATTATGAACATCGAATCCCAATTAACTGAGCTAGCACAACATCATTTTGGAAGGAGAGATATTTAAATTACGAAGGAATAATTAGGTTTCAAGTGTATCCTTTTTCTGGCGCCCAAACTACATTTATCAGTAATAATTGTTTCAAAATGTCCCTCCAAGTGGGACTTGGTTTTAAATAGAAAGAGGGAGCTTGTTTCAAACTGGCGCCAGTCAACGTCGGGCATGTTTTACCCTGTAGGCACGTCCTTGTTTTAATTTATAAGTGTAGTAAATACAATTGTTACTTGATAAGTGTTTCACGATTTTTCTATGAGTTTCTGGAGAGGCGGGTAATATTTTAACTTTGTGATTAGACAATGATTTTATTTGATATTCCTATCCCTCAACCACTTCTTCGATAAACTTGATCATATCTTTTACATTTGTGACATTTGGAACAAATATGGGAGGAACTACAGACATTAAACTTAGGTTCTTTCTCAATATTATAAGGTATGCTTTCCACGCTAAGAGTACTAAATCTGTTTTGAGAAAGTATTGGATAAGTCTCGCTAGACGTTGTCTTTTGCCTTACCGTTCTGTTATCTTCAGCATCTTGATCTGAGTTGAGTCTCTTCAAAAGGGTTGAGGGGTAATTTTGCCACGAGGTCTTGGTTAGGCACCCAGTAAAGTTATTCCTGTCCTGTTGGTTGATGTTTGGTTCGGAAGTTGTCGCTTCGGATTGTTGCTGGGGTTGTGGTTGTTGAAGTAGCAGGTCTTGAGGCGCAGTTCCCGTTAGTTCAGCTTGTACTGGCGGCTGTGATTGGTAGGTGTTGTACTTCGTGTTGTTCTTGTGAAGGCTGCCAATGTTGGCTCTATGGCTGCTGGTGTTGTGATGACAGGTGTGGTTGTAATTGTTTTAGTTGTTGTTGTTAGTGATGTTCTATCCGATACATTTGTTGTTGTAGTAATTGCACTTGTAATTGCAGTTCCATTTGCAAGTGTTGAACTGGTTGCGTATGCGATGGTTCTTCATCTTCCATTGTTTCCTCGTTGTGGCTCACTGGGTGTGATTCTGAGTCAGTTAAGAAGTCTGTGGCGTCTGTAAGTGCCCCGTTGTGGGGCCACTATTTGCTTACATTCACTCACAAATTTTTTGTTCACTTCACTGTTTTTAAGAGAAAGTTACTGATTATGGATTAGGTCTCTATAACGGCACAAAATTACGTATAAAACTTTTGCACTTGTAGTTTTCGTACTTCGTTATCGCCCGTGCCAATTGAAAATTCCACATGTATTGAACAACGCACCGTGATTGGTTTTTTACTCGCTGAAAGTGAAAATCAGACAAAATATACTCTAGAATGACAAAAGTGTCTGGTGAAAGTTGTATCAACCGCGGGAATTTTTTCAATTGGATAGAACAATTCAAAAGTGATCGAGGCTCAGTGACTGACTAACACCGTTCTTACCTTATCAGCAGGAAAAATCATGTTGACGGTGTTTGGGAACGCTGGAAGTGCGTTTTTGTGATTATCTCGAAGAATAGCGTACAATAGCTAGCGAAGAATAGCGTACAGCCAATACTACTCACAATCAGACAGGCTTTTGAACAAGGGGAAGGGCTATGAGGTAGAAACATCGTGAATCTCAAAGGAGTGTGATTCTCCAGCAAGACAAGGCACATCCCGCACACTGCTCAACAAACCCTTGAAACTATCGACAAAATGGGTTGGGAAGTACCTCATCCCCTTACCCCGATATAGCCCCATCTGATTTTCATATTTTTGGTCCACTGAAGAAGTCTTTATGTGAGAAGTTCCAGGATAACGAGGATGTCAAAACAATTGTTGGAAATTGGTTCGAACATCAATATAAAGAGTTCTTTGCAGATGGTATAAAAAAGCTGGTAACCTGATGGCACAAGTGCATAAATGTAAGTAGGAAGTATATTGGAAAGTAGGAAAAGTCCTGTTTTCTAAAAATAAACGTTTATTTCTCCAGACCAATTTGTCTCTTTAATTATTGAATACTTCTCTTGCATTATTGCATTTGCGAGTAGAAGTGCTTCAAATTATTTCCAATTAAGTCTCTCGAAAACCCTAATGTTTTCGGTGAAAAATAGCTTCAAATTTTGCATTTACAGTAACGCTTCAGCGGCTTTTTTCTTAAAAAATGGTTCGACATTTTTAAACAAAAATGTCCGTATATGACGAGATTTTACTCTTCTGTAATATTCTTAATGCCATATTTCATTTCTGCCATTCGGAAACGGAAAAGCTGTAGAAATTTCAAAAATGGGCGTCCTTTCGTGTGTCTGTTGTTTGTGAACAGCACAAGCGCCTAAACTATACATAGGAATTTTTCCAAACTGTATAAGCCACACTCAAAGCTCGCGATTTTGAATAACATTCTTTAAATTTTGGGGGTACTATAGATCTCTGGACATATCGTGTATCATACATCTCTGGACTATAGACGTCTGGGACATTTTCAAAAGTTTTACAAAAATGGCTCCGATTTTTTCTTTAAATTTCTTATAAGAATAGAGAGAAATACACTTACAAAGGCGGCTCAGGTTTCACTGTTAACTCTGAATTTTTGAAAATCGCATAATGTCCTTTAAAAAATAATATATTTCGATAATTATGAAACGCGTCTTATGTTAACCACAAAATACGGTTTTTCCTTCTTGGAGCAGATTAATATTAATAATATAATATTCATATAATAATAATTATAATTAGAAGAAGAAAATAATGAACGTCATTTTATTTTATTGAAATGTTTTTGATATAAGTAAATCGTGTTAGTTGGCAGAACGTACCGCCACTCTTACCAGGACTTGCAAACGCGCGTGTAACCTCAGTAAGCATTAAAAACATTAGAAATTAATCGTTTTTTTATTTATAATGACTTTGAGAATTCAAAAATACTACTTTAGAGAGACTATTAGTAATTTTGGGCAACTTCAGAATAAAAAGGAAAATTTGATGATATTTCAAAATGTCAATTTGCTTGAGAAAATATATTCATGAGTCAAAATTATAGAGAATTTTATGACCGTACATAACTACTTTTGGGATATGATCAACCATTAAAAAGTTATTACGAAAAAATAAAATAAAATGATCGAAATGTGATTGGTTTTTTGGCTATAAAACTTTTTCCCGCAGTAATTAGTAGTGGAACACTCATTGTTTTCTTACTAATAACAATATAAACAAAAAAAATCTTCTATCTCAACTTTTGCAAGGAAAACCCATCGACGGCACTATATAGCAAGATTCAGAAAGCAATAAAGCCTGTCGCAACTGCTAGAATCTCTATCGATATCAGGACCTTCATCTCAAGTTGCGATCTTGCATCTTACAGAGTACAGGCTGAAGAGATGTGGAAATATAATTAATTGAAATGCCTTTTCAGAGAACAGTTGCCACAAAAATATTGTTTCTTGTACTTTTCAACCACTGATATAGTTCCTTTTAAACTCGTATTCGCTTTTGTAGCGACGGACTTTTTTACCTCACTTTTATACCGAAATCGCATTTACGGTACATACTTTCGAATACTGTTGTTTATTGAACATCTGCATAATTGAAAATATTTTTATACATCAAGTAGAGAAACAAGAGTTAGCGTTATTATTAAATAATCAAATCCATAAAAGTATTCTGGTATGGTGGATAAAGTATAAAAACTATTTTTAGTTAAAATCTTAATTCATTCAACATTCAAATTACAATATGTTATAACAATATTCTACTATTTTGTTTTTCATTATTTATCTTTTAAAAACATAAAAAAAAAAAAAAAAAAACCCAAATTTTAAAAAAAAAATAATATTTATATATTGATTTAAAAAAATACGGAACTTTTACATTTCTGTTTTCTCTCTCTCTCTCTCTCTCTCTCTCTCTCTCTCTCTCTCTCTCTGTATATATATATATATATATATATATATATATATATAAGAGAGAGAAGAGAGAGAGAGAGAGAGATTTATTATTCTGCAGGTAGGTATATACAACCTGGTGGCAGAACACTACAATTTACATATTACAAATATTAACTTTAAATTACTTAACAATGTAACTTTAATTTTTAAAATTAATTATAATAATATAATAATAATAATAATATGCTAACAATAATAGCATTAACTACATTTTATGGCTTACCTGCACTGTTATTTTAAAGTATTAAATACAAGACTACACGACTTTTAATTACACTTCACTTCACTTTCACTTCACTTCACTTCACTTCACAACATTTGAAATTCACTTCTCTTTCTACTTCTATACTGCACAACAGGTCACCACATTTCAATACAGAACTGCTTTGAATATAATTTCCAAATTTTTTCTTCGAACTTACTGTTCAGATAGTGTTAAATGCACTGTTTAAGATGACAAAGTAGCTATTTTGCTGTATTCTTTTTTTAATTACACATATGCATTTTTTTAAAATATCTCTTAACGGCGTTAAAATGCACATTTAAAGAGATTTGTATACATTATACATTATTCCATATATGAGTGGAATTACTTCAAATGACGTCCAACGAAGTTTTTTGAAAACTGAAAAGTTTTCTGTGAAAAAAAAAGACATCAAATTTTGCATTTACAGTAATGCTTAAGCGATATTTTATTAAAGACACATACAAATTCCATGTAGGGAAATTTCCAAATAGGATAAGGTTACGGGTGTCCTATAATATTCTTAAAGTAGAATTTCGATTTTCCTATTAGAAAACAGAAAAATTGAGAAAATGCTAAAAAAATGTACTTTAAGTGGCGATAGATGGCAGCTGGCAAGAGGATGGGGCAAGACCAAAAACGTAACCTAAACCAAATAAATTAGAAAACTAACGAAAAAATTGTACGGAAAAGTCTGTGCCATTCTGTAGAACCACTAGTTTCGATAAAATTTTAAATATCTGGAAATAGTTTCATAGAAGGCGAACCTTATGTATTAATTAACTAATTGTTTTAAATGAATTATTGAATTAATTCTGGCACTTTATTAGCATTAGTATAGATTTGATGACAACAGCAACAAAATCACTATTCTACATTCTTCCCACTGGCTTAACACTGGGCTGAACGAGGTTTGCAGACGAACTGCAAACTCCTGCTTGTCAGCCAAGACATTGATGAATCTAAGGAGCTGCTCCACTATAAGCAGAACCCAAGATACATATTTATTACCTATTCTGGCCAAAAGGCCAAAAGAAATCAATGACGTTTTCGAAGAATCAACTGGTTGTAAAGGCAGAAGCTCATCCACTCATCGATAGCACAAGCAGCCAGCCATCTTCAATGAGAGAGCACGTGCGCCCTTTCGTCATGACGACGCACCAAATGCGAAGGCTCGTGGAGCGCATTATTCATGCAGCGACCTTTCGGAGCGCGAAGCAACACGGCGGCGCGTGGGGCAATTAAAAAACCGAACTGCCGCAGCCTCCAATGCTTCCGGTGCTGCCTACGAACTGGAATATCGAGCAAATCGTCGAGGTGGAGACGGCTACAGAGAAGACAGTTGCAGAGGGAGCAGTAGGAGTAATAAAGCGAACTAAGTTTAGTTCTCGATGGACGGGTAAAGCTCTCTCCCTCCCACCGCCTCTTCCTTTTCTCTCTCTACATCCCCTTCCCTCTTCTTTTCTATTTACTCTTTCTTCTCTCTCTACATTCCTTTCTCTCTCTCTCACTCTCTATCTCTCTCCCCGTCTGTTCGCCTCTATATAAATCTCTGTCTCTCCGTCCGCGAGAGAGAGAGAAAGAAAGAGAGAGAGAAAGAAAGAAAGAGAGAGGAAAAAAGAAAGAGAAAGAAAGAAAGAGAGAAAGAAGGACAGAAAAAGAGAAAGAAAGAAAGGGAGAGAGAGAGAGAGACAAGGACAGAGAAAGAGAAGAGAGAGGAAGAAGGAGAGAGGAGAGAGAGAGAGAGAGAGAGAGAGAGAGAGAGAGAGAGAGAGCTATGTCGAATTCAGTTGCCTTGTGGCAGAGAACTGTAGGGGCCTGCTGCTCTGCAGGAGTAGTACACTAACAAACGGGGGCACGGACCGCGTGCGAATTTTCTTTCTTCTTCCTTGACCTATCCTCACCCCTTATACCCCACTTACATGCACTACTCTACCACACATGTCAGGAGACCTGATGGTAGATTAGAGCGGCGCGTGATTGCAATATCCAACGACGCAAGAACACTGCCACATTGAGAAATTCACCATACAAACGGGGCTAACAACCGTAGCAATTGCCCGAAAATATAAAAGCGAAAATATCAAAATATATTCGTAGAACACCTGGAGTCTTTTGAAATCAAGGGGGTTAGCCAGTAGGGGAGGAGCATCAGCTCACGTCTGTCCCAAAAGATGGCCGAGACTCATGGTTTAAAGTGCGGCTCCGACATTCGTCTGGGATTACTAAGACAAAACCAGAAAACAAGGAAGTTTTGTTAGCAATCACACGACATTGAACTGTTGCTTGTGCAGTGACGCTAAACGGGAGATCCTAAGGTTGAAGTTCCGACAGTGGCAAATTTTCTATATTAGCTACACTGCTAGATGGAAATGAGCCACTGTCTGAAGGAGAATTCTTGCGGCCATCTGCTCTGATCGGTGATTTCTTGGATCAGGAGAATTTCGGAGCAGAAGCCTAAAGGCTACTCCACAATAGCCCGCGAACGGGTTAAGCCTAATTCCGTTCAAATTAATTGTTAATCCGCTATTGCTAAATGTGATGGGTGTTTTATTAGTGTACTTTGAGAATGATCTTCTTGATATTTATATTCTTTTGTTGTTTATTACTACTAGTATTAAAAATGTTCTAATTTTATGCAATATTTTACAAGTTTGTCATCCCCACTTTCACGAGAGAGATTTATTGTGGGAAACAGTTGTGTATGATACGACGGTGAAAAACTATTTTCTTAATTCAGTGCCTCTCAATTAAAAAAACCGTGGTGTCTTCCGTATTTCTTGACTGGCCTACGTATCCTTCTAGAAAAGAAACAAGGCGCAAAACTCCAACAGAAAAGAAAAGAAGACTGAAGAGCTCCCATCCGGTTACTGTCAATGCTGCTAGGGTAGTTTCACAGCAAGTTTATATCCAACAGTTTTCTTGTATAATGGAAGATTTGATGAATAATTTGAGGAAAGTTAAAGAGTCTCCGGCTTGGAAATTGTTAAACAAAGTGATGATTGTGTTTTCCTTTTAAAACTAGTGTGGAAACCTCATCCAGGGATTTCTCATTATGTAGTTGTAGATATTGCTTTGGATTTTAGTTTACACAGAAAAAAGTGCTCGTGTGACGTAACTAAGAAATGAAGATTTTCCAAGAAACATTAACAATATTAATTTAATTTCAGATTTGTTGGATTTGTTTTTGATTAGAATAATATTTTACAGAAGACGATTGTGTGTCTGAAAATGTATCGGGAATTTAATACTCTTCACGTGGCAGAGCAGATAACTGAAAATAAAAGTTATTTTAAGTTTTTAATTGCAAAAAATATAACTAAATCATGTTCATAAAAATGTGATAATTTTAGCTTCATCTTAATTATATTTCGATGCCTTTTATAGTCAATTTCATTACATTACTATACATTTTATTTTAATTGAGAGATTAGATTGTCGGAGATTGGAATACTCTGTTCATAGTGGCTGTGGATGCTTGTACCCATGGGGTTATAAATACATTACTTTTCAGCATGAAAAGCATGCAAATGAATGCGTGCTTTTTACGGCATTTGTCCTAGAGGACATTCTTGAGAACACACAATGTAGATGTTGATTTGAAAAGCAGTGAATACATTTTTTAAAATTACATCAATTAGATCAAAGACCAAATACTTTGTAAAATTGCTGAAAGTTGAAAGTTTCGACTGGATAATTTATAATTTATTAATACAATAACACATATACAATATTATCAAATGTAACTGGACTTTTTGCACATACATTATGATTTATAAATAACCAACTACCTTTATTATGTTTTCACTATATTCATTGTAATAATTTTAAATGCTTAGGGATGTAAAGTATCTGCCGTATGTTCTTGATTTATGTATTTAAAACTAATTTTTTATGGATTCTTAAAATAAAAATAGTACTTAGTTTCAATGATGTGAACGTCAAATGGGGACATTTTTCTATTTTTGTTATTCTTTTCCAGAAAAGTAAACGCAAATGAAGTAAGGGTTTCCAATATAACTGGAAACAGCGCAGCTGTCCGACGTTCGGACTACCTATGATGACATCACAAACCAGTGTGGAGGCTTTCTATATCCAGGGGGTGCTGCTAGAAGGCGATTTAACTCGTAGTGTGGCTGATCCGTGGCCGATGGCATCGATATCTCGTTAGTTATAGCGGTCTCATATTTATTCCCTGTCTCATATTACCACACATGAACACTTTTTCCTCTACATGAACTTATTTAAAGCATATGTACTTATAAATATGAAATTTATGGGAGAAAGAGAGAGTGAGTGAGAGAGAGAGTGAGAAAGAAAGAAAGATAGAGAAAAGGGGAGAAAGATAATAATAATAATAATAATAATAATAATAATAATAATAATAATAAAAAACAGCAAAATCGATCATGTACGCTTATCCCACCTGCTGTAAATGGACGACTTAAAATTATTCAGCACGACAAGAGAAAAGCTGAATCATTTGCTTGACACTACTGAAAAATTTAGCAATGATATTGGAATGCATTTTGGCGTCGAGAAATGTATGTAACTAAATGCACTGCGGAAAGGAAAGTGGCAACATCAGATGGATTACACCCTTGGAGAAGGAAATGCTAAACACGAACGAATTCATGCCATGAATCCTGAGGAATATTACAAATATCTTGAATATTTACAAAGATTTAATGTTGACCAAAAAATTACAAAATCTAACATTACCCAGGAATTTAATACACGTCTGAGTAAAATTCTGAAAACTAAACTCAGTGCTGGCAGGAAAATTAAGGCTATAAATACCTATGTAATTCCAGTGCTGACCTACAGCTTTGGTATTGTCAGATGGAGACAAACCGAACTAGATGCATTTAATACAAACTGCAGAGTACTTTGCACCAGATTTAGATGTCACCACTCTAAAAGCGCAGTTGAGAGATTCCACCTACATAGGTCTTTAGAAGGAAGAGGTGTCATAGATATTGTGAATCTCCATCACTAACAACTGGAGAGACTGCGTCAGTACTTCCACGAAAAAACTAATGGAAGCAAGATACATCGGATTGTAACATACATTGACCGGAACATTACACCATTGAATTTGTCTGATGAATCAATGAACCTACAATAGCAAATACAGACCAATGAGATGAAAGTCAGCAACTGGAAAGAGAAGCAACTTCATGGACGCTACCCGTACCAGATAGAGGGAGAACTGATGGACCGTAAGTCGTCAATTAAATGGCTGTGCTTGGGAGAACTTTTTGCTGAAACAGAGGGTTTCGTGGTAGCTATTCAGGACCAAGTAGTATCAACTAAACCCTACCGTAAATTTATCCTGAAAGACAATAACGTTCGTGATGACAAATGTCGGCCATGTGGAGAACATAGAGAAAATATAGACCACATTATCAGTGGATGCAGCTCTCTAGCATCCTCAGAATATACAAAACGACATGACGTTTGTAAAGTGGTTTATCAGCAACTATGCCACAATAATAACCTTTTGACGGGTAACCGAACACCATACTAGACTGCTGGCCAGCTAAAAAGCCGAACTAACGGGACAACTTTTGAAAAATGTCACTGTCGGATGAGAACATACATTTATACTCGATTTAGGGTAGTTTCGATAGGGTAGTTAGGATTCGTTTTATGTTGGCTAAAGTTGTTGCCAACCGTCACACAAATACCCTGAATATATTACCTTCAAGCGGTAGGGACATTTTTTAAAATTTAAGTTTGCAATGAAACAATGACTACTTCCGTAGATACCGCCAACATTCAAAGCCATCCAAGTGAAATTGTGTTAGTTTACGAGTGTTGCTAAAGATTTGCATTTTGCGTTTTGGTGCTCTTCGTTCTTTGCGTTTTATCGTTCAATTGATTTATTTAGTAGTACTAGGCGTTTTTTAGTTTTATTTATTATTTTCCAATTGTTTTCTTTAGTAATAATAATAAAGTTAATTGAAATAGTTATAGTAGTTCATTATTTGTTGTTAAGTGTCCCTTTAGTATTTCTTGTTTTAAATTAATTATATTATATTTATTATTATTTTTCCGAATTCGTTTTAATTATAACTGGAAAATAATGGTATGCCTAACAACATCTGGGTTTATACTTAATACTGAACCTTTGAAGATAACACGTTTTCAAAGACTGTCTCTGGTAACAATGGATAAGTTATTGAAAACTTACACTAATGATGATTTTCATTATTTTTTTAACTTACTTTTAAAAGCTAATGAATAATTGAACAGATAAATTAAATGGATGTATTTGCATTGATATTGACATAATGGACTGTTAGGAACATTTCATTAGATCACTTAAAAACTACCATGTATATCACGTTAATTAACTTCAATAACTGTGGTATTTATTTGCGTTCTATAAAACTTATTACTACCACTTCAAAACGTGAAGGAACTGTTGACACACATCTCAAAAGCGTTAATAACATAGAAGTATGACCGCAGATAACTTTTGAGGTTGTATTTTTCATTTGCACTTGACACTTTTTAACACTTCTTAAGCTCGCAATAGTTGATAATGATAATTCTTAATTAACTTAATAATTATTCACAGAGTTAATATTCGTTTATAGATGAACATCTCTTTTTAATTCTACCGAAAAACGAAACATGTATTATTGAACAGTGGACAAGACTCGAGACCGCGCGAGGATTGTGAATGAGACAACAAACAAAACAAAAGCGAGAGCCTTGATCAGAGTTATAGTTTCATAAGTTGGCTATTCCGACAGGAAATCTTTCAAGCTGCCATATTGCGAATTTAGTGCGGCCTAATACACGGCCTGGAGTCTATAAGTACACACCCGAACCAGTCATTGACACAAATAATCACAAAATGTACTGGAACAGGTCCATAATAACAGATAGGTCTGTATCATCTAATAAACCGGACATTGTATGGCATGACAAGAAAAATAAAAAGGTGTATCTGATTGATGTCGCAGTCCCGCTAGCTCACAACATCCCAAAGAAAAGAAGTGAAAAAGTTCTAAAATATCAACCTCTGGCAAATGAAATAAAGGAAATGTGGAGCTACGTGGAAATGGTGACGATTGTACCAATAATTCTAGGCGCCACTGGTGAAATTCCTAAGTTCCTACATGAATCCCTAGCTGAACTGCAACTGAAGAAGGGGTTATACATCCAGATGCAAAAGATTGTCATACTGGACACATGTAACATCGTGAGGAAGTTTCTGAACATTGATGGTTGATCCAGTGCTGATTATGACTCGTGTTGGAACGTGTATCTCTTGTTCATGGTAACCGAGATACACGAGTGGAAACAAGTTAAATTGTGATAATGATAATAATAATAGTAATAATAATAATAATAATAATAATAATAATAATAATAATAAGCCAGTCCGGATAGCCGAGACCGCTAAGGCAGTAGTGCCGTGCGCGAAAGTCACTTTCTATCGGGTCGTGGCCCTGGTCTGACTTGAAATGGGCATGTGTGCTTCAGCAACTCTATTTTGGAATTGGGCTGGAGGCGAACATGATATTTGATCAGTTTACGTATTAGTAAGCCCTGACGAAGGAATTAAATATTCCGAAACGTTGGCAAACTAATGTATTTCATTAATTGACCGATCCCGTGATCCATATCCTACTACAATAAAATATGATAAAAAGATCACTTATCTTCTTTTTATGGATGATCTGAAACTCTTCGCTAGAGCGATGAAACAACTTCAATCCTTGATAAACACTGCGGTTATCTTTAGTGAAGATATTGATATATCATTTGGTATAGAAAAAAAAGCGCTATTCTCAATGTTCGAAAACAGGTAACTGTACAATCCAACCAACAGTTCCAAGGCATTGAAGAATTGGGACTGGGTGTATAAATAACTTGGAATAAGGCAGAACTTTTCAATTGAACACACTCAACTAAAGAAGAACTTCACGGAAAGGTACCGGAGTAGAATAACTCCGGTACTTTTCCTTGAAGTATTGGGTATTCAACACAAAAGTATCAGGTAGGAACATTGTATCAGCCATCAATACCTGGGCCATGCCAACATTAATCTAACCTTTTGGAACAATTAAGTGGTCTGACTTTCATTTAAATTTGTTACACCGAATTACAAGACACTCAGTAAATTCCGATGTCTGCATCCTAACTCTTCCACAGACAGACTACCTACCCCGAAAAGTTGGAGGAAGAGACCAAATGAGTATACTGGTCATATAGGAAACGAGAACAGAATATGAAAAGTAAACGGATGAACTCCTCTGACCTAATTATGTTGCAATTGTCTTAGGTCACACGCCACTGAAACTTTCTTGTAACGCCACGAAAAGCATTCCAAATAAACAAGATCAACTACAATCTTGGAAGAAGAAAATTCTGAACGGAAAATTCTTCATCTGGAACAACAACGTATTGATAAAGCTGCGTCTCAGCATTGGCATCTCGGCATCAAGCTCTGCAGTAAAATATGATCTAATATAAACTGACGCAATATACATACATATATATTGTGACATACCAATATATATGTTTATTTACAGAATATTTATCGTAAATGGGCGAAATGGTTAGGGCAAATAATAGGCAATATGGCGCCTTAGTAACGACGTCGTGGTTGTTGTCAGGATAAACAAACATTGTGACGTGAGGTGACGGCGTGAGTAGGAGGAAATATAAGAGATTTGGGGATTGGTTGAAGAAGCGTCGACTGATTATTAAAACGGAAGTTTGGGTATTTTGTCGAAATAAAAGAAAGGCGAGGCATTGTCGGTTTTAAAAGGGAGGATACAATTCATTCGGTCGCATATCGTGACGATGAACGGCAGTTCGCTCGTGAATAGATAATTTATTGCAAGTTAGGACTTATAAAATTTCAGTCTACAATACGTGTTGGGACTTCGAAATATTTTCATTGGTGAGCAAGAATCGGACTTGAGGATATTCGGACGCTTCAAGATATTTTCATGCTTAGAACCAAGTGAACTTTGTGATACTTCTAAGATTTGAGAACGTGTCGAGTTCGAATATTTCGCTGTGTGCATAAAAAATAAGACTTGGAGTTTTTCGCGAGTGAACTCTAATCATTCTTGAACTTATAAATGTATGCGGTTTACAAACGATACCGGACTTCGCCTATTTTCTTGCTATAAACGGAAGATAGAACTGAGAGATTTGTTTTGCGGTGTAATAATAAAAGCACTGGATATTTATACGGTGAGAACGGGCATCAGACATAATATAGTGGAGCTGGAACAAATATTTGAGTGGTGCGAAGCGGTGAATCGGCTGCGTTCGTTGTTAAAGAAGAGCAGTAGATTCGTGGTAATTGGACTTCGGGACTTCGGAGCTTCAAAAAGGAAGGGAAGGCGTTTCCTCGAGAAACCACCAATCAAGAGCTCGCGAAGACCAGAATCGCCGTATAAGGTTCGAACCAAGTCTGACTAAGAAAGTTTCTCAATGTAAATTTTTTTCATTTTGATTTGCCACATTGATAGAAATAAACATTTATTACTGTAAATTATTATACAGGAGGAGGAATTCAATCTTTTCATGCCCTGCGGCGGGACCTACCTCTATCTCTTCCATTGTATCCCTTCTCCGCCCTACTCCCTGCCATGCTCTGCCCGGCCACGCCACGATAGCTGTCTTCTCTTGACCCCCATTTGGAAATTTCCGGATTACCTCGTTCACTTTTCCACAAATAATTACATTTGTCTTATTGAACGTTCCAGCTTCTAAACATTCACTTTATAACTAAAAACAATAAATAAATCTAAACTACAAAATAAAATACTTGTAGTCTCACATGTATAATTTTTGTGGAGTTTTGTATAATATTCCAACACTATCAATAAATTGTCGCGTAGTAAAACGTATCCTATTTTATATTTTTTCTTCTATTGTATTCATAAAGAAAGTTTTGAAATTGATCTATCAACTCGTGACCTTGAAGGGACTTACTGTTCTAAGCAGAGTATAACACGTGACAGTTTTTGCACGGGTACGCTAGTAGATAGTTCCTGAGTAATAGATATAGATGTCATAACATAATTGATGAATCACGATCATAAAAGTAAATGAAAATACTTGTATCTATTTTCAAACGTAATTACCAGTTTTATAATTCTGAAGATGGAAAAAATATGCTTAATGTCCTATATGCTATTAATGTATGATATAAAACATTTGTTCAGGTAAATCAATTCATCATACGACTGATACATTAAAAAAATAATGATACACCAACTTGACATTATGTGTAAATAATAAATTGACATTGCACTGAGCCACATAACAAAACAGTATCATTATTTTATCTCAAGTGACAAAGATTATGGATCCTGAAATATGAAGAATAGGAATCAAAGACTCAAATATTATTTAGGAGCAATTGATAACACAAAATAACTACAGATTAGTCTATCTGTAAATGATCATCCACATGAATTACACTGCACTGTCAAACTTTCTTCGCATATTGAAGAAAGATTTTTACTGGATGGACCACCATTTTACCACTTCCAGACTAAGAACTGTGCTTAAATAGTCAAATTGAAGTCTAATGAACAGCTGCCCTACTACTTAGAATTATTCATTTCTCCCTTCTTGCAGAATTATTTTCAATGGGGCGAGTGAGCTTCCAGAAAGTCGATCTTCCCTCTGAGTAGCCGATTCAAAATTTTAGTAGACTGTCATCTCTTGGCATTTTGTAATCTGTTTTGACAATTGTGACACTCGTTTCGTCAAACAATTCAGATTTATCACAAATTTCTGTAAAAAGATATTGTTTGAATTTATACGATATCTATATATTGTACATTGTATATTACTGTATATTCTGCACTGTATATTATTGTACTTTTTATTCTCTCAACCTACCTCAATTATTAAACATTTTCAAACTCATAATTATTTCTTGCCACTTTGTATATACTTGAACAAAAAGCAATGCCTGAACATTGACATTCTTTACCACTTCAGTTACGGCATTCTTTCAAATCTTCACGCAGGACGATACATAACCTTATTCAAACCCAATGAATTTCGTAATAATTCTGGACATTGATGAAATCAGTAGTAGATCTCAGACGTCATTCTTTGGTGGCACGCAGCTAAACTACTAGCACTGATGCACTCTTGAATCTGTGATGTAAAGCTAGGGGCGAAAAATGTCCAGAAAAGTAATTATTCTGAAAATATATTACTGTTTATGTTTGTAAATCATAGCCTATAGTACTCCAGGCCTTTAATCGGCATTGGTTCAGTGAATTCAGAGATTACCGCGCTGCAAGACAACGCCGAATTCACTGAACCAAATCTTTATATATATATATATATATATATATATATATATATATATATACACATATATATAGATAGATAGATATTTATTAGTCTGCAGATAGGTATATACAACCTGGTGGCAGAACTCTACAATTAACATATTACTAATATTAACTTTAAATTACTTAACAACGTAACATTAAATTCTTTAAAGACAATAATAATAATAGTAATAATAATAATAGTAATAATAATAATAGTAATAATAATAATAATAATAATAATAGTAATAATAATAGTAATAACAATAATAGTAATAATAATAATAATAATAATATGCCAACAATAATAGCATTAACTACATTTTATGGTTGACCTGCACAGTTATTTTAAACTATTAAATACAAGATTACACGACTTTTTAATTACAGTTCACTTTCACTTCACTTCACTTTCTACTTCTATATTACACTACACTGCACAACACGTCACAACACTTCAATACAATACCACTTTCAATATAATTATATATTTAGAACAGGAACGCATTTAATAGTAATTAACACAATAATAGTAATTAACACAATAATAATAGCAATAAAACTATCAATAATAATCAAATAATAACTGATATAATAATACAACTTACTAAATTAATAGGTTACAAATACCATTAGTGAATTTATTTTTAAATCTTTGAACACCCAGGAAAGGTTCCAAGGCTGTACAGGTAACCTTCCAGTCCGTTATTGTTCTATTTTGTAAATGAAAATTTTCCAATATCTGTTCTCTGTGGTCTAAACTGAATTTTGTGCTTGTGATGTAGATATCTTTCCAAGCTGGATAACCGGCATACGCTTTGTACAGGGCACAGAGTCTTGCCTTAACTCTCCTAATTTCCAGACACTCCCATTCTACATTCTTCCTATTCCCTCGGAAAGTAAATTTATACGCTCTTCTCTGTACTTTATTCAAATATTCCTTTTGGAATTTCTATACGGGTCCCAACAAACAGCTCCGTATTCCATTAATGGACGAACTAGAGAGATAAATAAGCTAATTCTCTCGCTTTCGCGTCTCTTTTAGTATTCATAGTAAATCAAGGACCTCCAGGCTTCCCTACATTGAATTAACCTGATTTCCCAACTCAATTTGCTATCAAAAATTATCCCAGGTACTAGACATGACTCTTGGAGATATTTTTAAATTTGCTAACAGTAGTAGTTTCATTATATTTGCGGCCCCTACCAAACAGCATTGGTTTTGCTTTTCCAGACTATTTATTGTCATGTCATTTCTTTCCTTAAGAAATGCAATCTGTCTAGATCACCTGCAAAATATCCTCATCTACATTTGATTGAATAACTCGATATATTTTACAGTCATCTGCAAATAGCCACACCTTTGAATATAAATTGTCTGTGAGGGCATTCCACAAATGCGAAAACAGGAGAGGTCAATAACGCTGTGAGGATCCTAAATTTACTTTGCTTGAGTCGAAAACTGTTGACCAACCCGAACCTTCTGTTTCCTATCTCGAAGAAGTTCATCGATCTACGCCATCACTCTGGGGTCAATGCAGTGCATTAATTTATTAACCAGTTTATCGTGTGGAACAACATCAAATGCCTTCGCGAAATCTATTATTACGGCGTCCACCCTCCCACTATTATCAACTTCATCAGCTATGTCCTGAAACAATGATACTATCTGACTCTCGCAAGAGAAACCGTTCCTAAAACCATGCTGTCCCTAGTAGCCATTCTTTTCTTTCCATTCTTATCCTAGCCTGGCTGGTTATCAAGTCTCCATTAGCTTATACAACTGACGTGAAACTTACTGGTCTATGATGGCTAATACAGTTCTATCACCACTCTTGAAAATCGGAACAGCAGTAGCTAGCTTCAATCATCAGGCACGCTTGAATTGTTGATCAGAAACCTGAAATAATCTTGTTAGATAAGGTAATATTGCCTCTCCACCGAATTATGTCAGTTGAAATGGCATCTGGACCCCGCGACTTTCCATTTTTCATACATCTAATTCGTTGTCGCAATGTATTTACGTCTATATTAAACTGATTTGACACAGCCTCCATCGATATCTGAGTTGAGATTTTGTTTTAAAAACGGAACTGAAGTAGACATTAAAAGCGTTTGCTTTTTCCCGATCATCTGTAAGTAACCTATTTTTGGTATCTTTAACGATAGGAATTTCTTCTTTATTTCCTCTTCTTCTGCGAACATATTTATAAAACCCCGACCAATTATTTCCCTCCCTGTCAAGAATATGCTTTAAAAATATCTCCTGCGCAATTTTCTTTTCCTGCTCTAATTCTTTCGAACTATTACGATAATATATCTTACGATTTTCACTAAGATTTCTGTTATTGAAAGCCTTTCAGGATTTTCCTCACAGACGTCGAATTTTCACATTGCATCTTCAGGGTCTGAATTTCTTTTAGAAAGTGTTGCACAGCACAAACATTTGCAATGTTTTATCTAGAATTAATAACAAACGCGTTCCATTCCTCCATGCCCCCTTCATTCTCAGAAAACAATCATTACTGTTCTCTTAGGTAGTGTTGAAGCCTCTGTATTAACCTTCTTGAACTGCCATATTTTGGTTCCGTTAAAATTCTTTTTCTGTAAAATGCATATGTCTAGATCTACTAACACCGCTTTGTGGTCGCTTATGCCTGCGTAACGACGTCGCAAGATAGAAAAGCTCTCGAGGCCTAATTAAGAAAACATCTGAAGCCTTCCCTGCCGCGTGGGTCTACCTGCGCCAATCCCCCTTCCCAAACGAGACTGTTGTTCCTGCTGTTGTACTTTCGCTTAGCTCACGGGCCTTTCCAATTTGCGTCTGGAGTATTCAAGTCACCAGCAATAACTATAGGATGACTATTGGCGTTTTCTATTTTCTCAGAAATGGCTTCTAAAATCGCGTAATTTTCATTCGGTGACCTATAGCATACAATAATTTGTAATATCTTCCCTAAATCACTATCCTCATTATCTCAAATTCTTTACTGGCATAATTTCTCCTTATATCTATTGCATCCTTAACACAAATAAATTTCCCCCCACCTCTAATATTTCTATCCCTCCTAAAAGACCTGTAATTCGGACGAAAAAATTTAAAGAGTTTGCTGTCTCTTCCGTTAGCCAGGATTCGGTTCCTATTATTACATCAAAATCACAAGCATCTACTAAATTCAAAACTCGATTTCTTTTTTTTCCAATACTGCGACAGTTCACCTGCAACAGCATTGCTGAAACCTTTCTCCACCTGAACATTTACGGTGTCCACTCTTAGTCCCGCATCGCCGTAGTGTCCGTCTCCTCCCGCGTAATCACCATCACCGCCACCACCGTCATCGTTGCTGCAGCCACTGCTGCTTTCGTAGCCGTCCTCGTCGTCGCCACCGCCGCCGTCGCCGCCGTCGCCGTCGCCGTCGCCGTCGCCGTCGCCGTCGCCGTCGCCGTCGCCGTCGCCGTCGCCGCCGCTGCCGTCGCTGTCGTTGCCGCCGTCGCCGCCTCTTTCGCCACCACCGCAGGCGCCGCCGCCTCCTGACTCATCATCCAGAATTGTCAGCGTAGCCGCAAACATGACTGAATGATATCGTCATGTAGGCGACCTAGCTTCCACGCTCCCCTCCGATTTAGATGGAGTCCATCACGCGCCAAATCCTCGCGGCGTAGCCAGAAGTTAGGGTCTACGAATGGCCAAATCAAATTTTCCACCTTCCATAGCATGCCGTTATTTCGATCCATAGTTTGCAGTTATGGACATCAGTAGCCAAGCAATTCCACTAAATATTACTTTCGCATTTTGAATTTCTTCTTCACCGTTTGTCGGAAGTCCTAACGCACTGCCTAACAGTTTCAAATACTGGTTGCCTCTTCGACGGAAGTTGGTTCCTACGTACGCTGGACCTTCCACGCTATCATCATTTGAACTTTTCCAACCACTCTCGTCATACTTTTAACATCAACGCCGGATAAAATGCCACCTCAGCACCCTTAGCATGACACACTCCTCCGCTGTGACGCAGCGCCGGTCACCAAACACCTTCACTTTCCCGCTGAATGCGCGTTCAGTTGGGTTTCAGTGTTTCGCTTCCAGCCAGGACTTGCATGAACCAAGGCCTGTAATTTCCTACCCTTCCCGGCTGTCGCGTTTCTGCTCAAATTTGCAACTTTAAGGTTAACTCACCGATTGACTTGTGACTCACTCCAGTTGCGCCATTTAGTCTCGAAGCCTCCGTTCGCTCCTTTCGCACTTGCGACATGGTTCCTCACAATTAATCACCATGGTTTCCGCGCAGGGCCGGGATTCTGCTCTATTCCGGCAATCACAAGCAGAATAGCCAATATTGGCTATTCTGCTGCGCAAACTCCGCATAGAGCTGCAGATAACGCTGATGCCTGCGCCGCCTGTGCTGGCCTGCATGGCTGCGTTGCGAGCCACCAAGGCGCCCAGGTACCAACGCGCGCGCGGTAGGACGCTAGGCAGGTCATCGTAATCCTCTCGGAGCTCCTAAGAACGCGTCCTCTCTCCACGACTGACCGGCAACGACTGATGTGTATATATATATATATATATATATATATATATATATATATATATATATATATAATATTCAAAAACTTGATATCCGTCACGGCTTTTCAAAATTAATTCAGAAGTCTGTATCTTATATATGAGCATTGTCAGGAACTTTCTAAATTCATATTCTTAAATAAACCAGCAAACTATTACACTTGTAAGCCCGTTTTGAGAACCATGTTTTCCTGTAGACCGGCAATGGTAACATAAATAACTAATATGGACATAAGTATAGAGGATAATCAAATACAATAAGTAAATAAATAATGTATATTTATTTGTATGCTCAAAAGTACCTTTCGGGAACAATATTTTCCAATCCTCAGTGGGTCTCTAACAAAAGCAAAAATTGAGTGTTAACATAAAGAGGAACATTGGTATAAAGAATAAAATAGACAAAAGAAGTGAATGATAAAATTTTGAACAAAAATTAATAAACAACATTGAAATAAGTTACTGCCCAAGCAACGTGGATAACGCCTAAACATTTAAAATAAAACCCGATAAGATCCAGTGATGAACCACTAGGGAGGCCGCCATCTTGTAGAATGGTGGAAAGTGGAAGTCCACCCAATAGTGGTGGAGGGGGAGGACTGGAAGAGAAAGTGAAAGGTTTAAAATAGACAGCTTTATAATAATAGGATGTATATTGTGACGTCACGGGATTATACGAACCCGTAACGCCACCATAAGCCACAAGAAAAGACCAGAACACCCAGGAATAGGGTACGCGGCGGAGCGATGGTCCGAGGAAAGCGACATCACCGCAGAGTTTCGCTCCTATGTCAAGGATTGGCGGATAATATTTTCTTGAGAAGGCGCGAAGGAGGAGAAAATTCACCCCTCCAGAAAATTTCCAGGCGGAACGCATAAATACCGCGACGCGCTTCAGGAAGGCTCTTGCTTCGACAGCGACGGCGACTCAGCTAAATTCTTCAGCGGTAGTAATCGGTTAGTGCAGGGTGTAATTTTGCACTTGCTTAGAAGTAAAGCGATTTAAGAAACGCGGGCGATAAGTGATAAATTCCAGAAGCGAAGTGCATGTACATTATTAGCACTAACATCACGCGAGAAAGCAAGCGATGTGATCGCTTGAACCTGAAATAGTTTCATAATCGAAGTAAATTCGCGCAGAAGGACTCTGAACGAAATCCATCATTTAATTTTGTACGCCAAGACCACGCACGCTCAAAGTGTGGTATGTCGGCCGAGAAATATTCAATTCAAGTACGTTAGTTATTCAAGCTGGGCATGACGCGGGTACGCGGCAGGCGGCAGAAGGACGACCGGTGAGATCAAAACGTAGGCGGGGACTTGGACCACATACGTGGATGGTACAGGCCGAGATCGAGAGAAGGTTTGGGAGCGGACGTGTGGCGGCGTTGAGATCGAGCGAAGGAGTGGTGTAAGCGCGGGACAACAGAACCAGTCAAGTGACGTGGTGAGGACTGCGAGTGACCAGACACCCCAAGGTTAACTGACGGCGAGCGGAAAGAAATGTCGAGAATTAAAGAACTGGCAACTTCTATGCGACGGTTGTTGGGGAAACCGTGCAGCTTTAAATGCCAGGCAGAAAAAGCGTACTAAAATAGGTGAAAGTTCCAAGTAATTACTGGGAGAAATATTTCGAACAATATGAGCAGCAGTTTAGATTTCATTCGCTGTACTTTTAGTAAATTCGTTTGAATGCCATACCTTGTAAAACTTTTCTAAAGTAAAATATAATTTTTCATGTAATGTAAAAGTAATCTTATATGAAAGTCATGTTTCCATTGTATGATGTCAGGAATAATCAGTTGCTATAATTTTTTGTAAAGGGTACGATTTAGTAACGTGTGTGTAACGTTTATTTTTGTGTTAGAGTTTACAGCATTGTAATAAATGCGCAACAAAATTTGACCTCTGTAGAGTCTATAATAGAATAATTATGAGGAATCACTTAAAAAGGCCGTACTACAGAAAACTTAAGATTAACAAAAGCTAAATGAGGTACACGAAATAATTGAGAGAAAATTAGAAGCAAAAGTGTGAATAGTGTATTAAAAAGTATTCAGCAGGCAGTCAAAGGTGACATATATACATTTTGAGGATTGTGTTCTTTCTGTTCTTTTGTTTCTGTTTTCTTTGCAGTGACCATCTACACCAAAGTACATACTTTGTGTATATTTGTACTTTCATGTAGTTTGTTTTCTGAATATACTCATTTGCAGAATTTTACATAAATTCATTGTGTCAAGGGTTCAGACCTTTCTCTCATACCCGAAGATCCTGCTTCCTGAGAATTCAAAGCTCGCTTCACGAGCATTCATAGTTTCACGCTTCATCGCCACCGGCTGGAAGGTAGTAGGTGGGCGTGTTATAATATACTTATATATACTATATGCTATGCAATATGCTATACTATATGCTATGCTAAGTATATGCTTGATATGAAATCAGAATAAGAAAGTTCTAAACTTTTTTTAATTCCAAAGATTTATATATTTTTATTTTTAATTTTTTTAACTGATTAAGTGAAGAAATTTTAATGTTGTACTTAAAGACAGTTGGGGTAGTCAAGAAAATAAATATAAAATGAGAATGTTTTTTAAGGAATGTACATTCAAGGTTGTATTAAAAGTTAAAAAATATTTGATTTTCTAAATGTACAAATTTTATATATGACTTAGTGAAGGATAATTAAGAAATAAAGGTCAAAAGAATGTTTCGAGGGCTACTCAATAAAAATATTTAATATGGGACTGCTTTTAATTAAGGAATGTTCATTCAAGATAGTAAAATTCGGATTTTTTAAGAGTTTTAAAATTTCTAAATTTTCAAATATGTTCATTTTTTGCCTTTGTTGACAAAATGAAGTATTTTAAAATTTTGATTAAGGTCAAAAGAAGAGTTAGGTTGAATCAGATGATTAGCAAAGGTGGAGGAATCTGGAATATTTGTCAAATATGTACATATAAAATTTATGTATATATAATGTATTATATATACATATATAAAAAATAAGAAAACATCAAATAAAAGGAATTTAATGAAAACCTAAAATGAAAAATTTTTGGAAAAATTTTTTGAGGAAAAAAATTCAAACTTATGAAATTTTCGAAAATTCAGAGTTAACCATGAAAATTGGACCTATGCCACCTTTATAATCGTATTTTACTTTATTCTTGGGAGAAATTTAAAGACAAAATTTGGAGTCATTTTTGAGAAAATTTTGATAATGTCCTGACGTTACTGTCCTGATGTGACTGTCCTGACGTGACTGACGTGATAATGTCCTAATGTGACTTCATGTCAAGTAACCCCAAACATTAATGAATGTTTTTCAAAATCGCAGAGCTTTGACTCAGACCTATTCGACAGAGGTTTTCTCAGTTTGGCAAACATCCTACCCATAGTTTAGGCGCGAGTGTTGTTCACATACCCCAGACGGACGGACGTTTCGAAAAAAAACTAAACATTTTCCCGGTATCAGGGGAACCCAAAACGTGTATTTCCGTTGAAACTTGAAATCGATATCCGCAGCAATACATAACTTTCTGCCATCTATCGTCACCCAAAGGACACTTTTTTGACATTATTTCCTCTTTTTGCTTTCCTAATAGTAGAACCGAAATATACCTCCAAGAATATTAACGAAGAGTAAAACGTCCTAAATATAATTATTTATTGACAAAATTTAAAGTCGGTTTAAGTAAATGGCGATTAGGTATTACTGTAAATTCAAAATTTGAAGATCTTTTTCACAGGAATGTATTGAGTTTTTGACAAACTTCATATGAAGTCATTTAATCCACTTTCACTCGCAAATGTAATAAATGTATACAATTCGATGGAAATGTGCATATTAACGAAGTTAAAGATAAAAAAAAATACATTTCTGCAAGTTTTGAAATTTTAAATAATACACCAAAATGAACGTTTCGTAATATTAAATAATGCCCTTAGCACTATCCATTATAAACATTTGAAGAAATAATTTGCAGCCATTTTTGAGAAAATTGCGTTTGAGCGTTTCTGAAAATGCGGAATTTTGATCTCATTTTACAGAAAAATGTTGATTTTTCGAGAAACTTTATTTGACATATGTTAAGTTAGTAAGTCAAACACTTTTTTTGTAATTTTTGAAAAAACAAAAGAATAGAGCTATATGGCGTTTATGTCATTGTACGAGTATGGGCTTCTTTTTGCACTAACCCAATTAAAAATTTAAAGAGACAATTTGGAACCGTTTTTGAGAAAATCTTGTTTTTGTTATTTTTTATAATTGATATATTGCAGCACTATTGCATGAAAACTACTAAAATTTTCAAAAAATCTACATTATCTTAATCAATTTTATAGTTGTAGGAAGACGCAAAGAAAGAAAAACTTTTGCAATTTTCAAAACTTCAGTATTAACACTAAAAGTCGGATCTTCGTCACAAGAAATTTAAAGAAAACATTTATAGCCGTTTTTGGGAAAATATTGAACATGTCCGGGATCTTCATGCAGAGAGAAATTTTGAAAAGCTTTCTTTAAAATTTGGATGTACTTTACATGAAGCACCTTGGGCATTATGCATATTTTCTCAAAAACGACTCCAAATTTTTCTTTAAATTTCTTGTAAGAAAAGTGTAAAATTCATTTATAGAGTTGACGTAGGTTTATGTTGCAGAGTTAACTCCGAATTTACGAAAATTTTGAAAGTTTGGAATTTTTCGGCGTCTTCCTCCAACTTCAAATCTGAGGAAAGATATATTTCTTTCAACTAAAATTCATTCTCCAGATTTAGTTCTTTCATTAAAGTCAGGTACTTTTGTTTGAAAATTTTAGTACTTTTCGCACATTATTGCGTGCAATATGTACATTTTAAAAAATAACAAAAAAAACAACAACAGATTTTCTCAAAAACGATTCCAAATTTTTTCTTCAAACTATTCCAACGAATAGTGCAAATTGCACTGTTTAATATGAAGTAAAGTTCATTTAAGTGTTTTTTTAACAATTACACAAATGTAATTTTTTTCAAATATCTCTCACGTTGTTAATATGCATATTTCCAGCAATATGTATACATTATTTAAGTGAGTGGAATTGCTTCAAATGACTTCATATTAAGTTTTTCGTAAACTCTATAAATTCTTGCGAAAAGAGCGTCGAATTTCGCATTTATAGTAACGCTTACACTTCATTCTTTTTAAAAACGTCTTTAAATTTATCAATTAAAATGGCAATTTATGAGAAGGTTTTACTCTTCTTTAATATTTTTAAAGTAATATTGCGGTTCAATTGTCAGGAAACTGAAAAATTGCTCAAATTATAAAAAAAAAAAATATTTTGGGCGGTGATAGATGGTAGCTGTCAAGAAGATGGGGAATTATGTCACCTCTAGTTATTTTCTCGTATACGTACGTATTATTTGGTATTATCTGGTGTAATATACGTGGTAAAGAAAAAACTAGAGGTGCTACAGAATGGTACATACTTTCCGTAGTAAACTTTTCTAATTTCCTTGGTGCGGAGTGGCTTTACGGTTTTGCCCCAAGTTCTTGCCAGCTGCCATGTATCGTGACCGAAAGTACATTTTTTTGACATTATTTCAACTTTACAGTTTCCTAATTGTAGAACCGCACATACCTCCAAGAATATTAAAGAAGAGAAAAAATCGTCCTAAATAGAAATTTTCAGTGAAAAATTTGAAGCCGTTTTTAAGAAAATGGGGATTAAGCATTACTTCAAATTGGAAATTTGAAGCTCCTTTTCCCAGGTATCTATTGAATTTTTGAAAATCTTTATTCAATGTAATTTTCAATCACAAACGTAATAATATATACAAACATATGAAAATGTGCATATTAACGGCGTGAGACATCAAAAAAACGCATTTGTGTAATTTTTGGAAAGACAAAAGAATACACCAAAATAAATTTACGTTATATTAAACAGCGCCGTTACCACTATACGTTAGAAAAGTTTGAAGAAAAAAGTTTTAGCCTTTTTTGAGAAAATGGCGTTTGAGCGTTTTTCGAAATGTGGAATTTTGAGATCTTTTTAAGACAAATCTGTTGAGTTTTCTAGAAACTTTATATGACATTATTTAAAGCACATTTACTCATAAATATAATGTGAAGAAATCGCATCTAATGTAAATGTTACCGACGTGGGAGACAAGTCAAAAAAATTAAATTTTTGTAATTTTTTTAAAAACAAAAGAATAGAGCGTTATGTCACCGTATAGTGTTTGTTCATCACTAACCATACAAAAAATTTAAAGAAAAAATTTGGAATCGTTGAGAAGATTGACTTTTTTATTTTCTTTAATTGTAAGTATTTCACATACTATTGAACAAAAACGACTAAAATGTTCAAAAAAATACTTGATCCTGAAGAAAGAACTAATTATGGACAAAAATATTTTTTGACGGAGAAATCTGTCTTCAATTTTATAGTTGCAGGATGGAGAAAAAAATAGTTTTGCAACTTTCAAAAATTCAGAGTTAACCGCAAAAACGGATCTCTTTCACATTTATTTGTGCATTTTACTCTATTTTTATACGAATTTTAAAGATAAAATTTGGAGCCGTATTTGAGAAAATTTTGAAAATGTCCGGGGTCTTCCTGTAGTAGTCTTCTTGTCTTCTAGCACCCCCTAATTTTAAAGTGTTTTTCAAAATTTCAAAGCTTCAGCTAGAGACAGACAGGAGTTTCTTCAATTTTGTAAATATCCTACGCGTGGTTTTGGCTCTCGTAGAATTCACGGACGGAGAAAGAAACGGACGGGCGGATGTTTTGAAAAGAACCCTTTTCGGTATGAGGAGATCCCAAACCGTGTATTTCCATTGAAATTTCGAAATCGATTTTCTACATTACATAACTTTATAGAATGTATATTACTCCGTATATATGTATGTATATGAGAAAGTATTTAAAGCTGCGGAAAATCGATTTCTAGATTTCTACGGAAATACATGTTTCAGGGTCCCCTGATATCGAAAAAGTGTTTTTTTTGGAAAAGTCCTTCCGTCCGTCTGTCCGTGTGTCCACGTTTTCTCAAAAACAGCTTGAAATTTTTTCTTTTAATTTCTTGTAAGAATAGAGTACAATACACGAAATGTAGCATAGGGCCGATTTTCAGTGTTAACTCTTAATTTTCGAAAATTGAAGATACTTTAATTTTCATCGCCCTCCTACAACTACAAAATTAGAGATAGAAATTTTTCGTTCAAATGAAATTTGTTATTCATAATCAGTTCTGTTAATAAACCATGTACATTTTTTTGAAAAAGTTCGTCGTTTTGGAGGAATATTGTGTGCAATATATGCAATGCTTTGTGGTAGGGATAGTACTGTATATACACTATAAGATGACACAAACGCCATATTGCTCTATTTGTTTTGTAAAAAGTACAAACATGTACTATTTTTTACTTCTCTCACATTATTTACATTAGCGGCAATTTATTTAGGTAATTGTATTTATGAGTACATGTTCTGTAAATAATACATATCTATACTATGTCTATGCGTGCCTACTTATACTATGTCTTTATATATTAATATAAAGAGAGAAGCGTGTTGATCTTGGCTGTCCGGGTGACGCCGCGTTGAGGGCTGAATTGCCGACGTTTCGATCATCGTTTTGTGATCTTCTTCAGAGCTGGTCACTTGATTTTTCGCCAAAGCGCCGACTTTACTCAAGCGTCCGTGGCGCCGCGACGTCTTCAGTGCTAGGCGGCTCGAGCACGGCGGAGCGCGTTTTCACGCCTCCCACGCGGATTCCGGCATCTGGGAGCGGCGACTGCCTTCCAAGCACTATCTGCTTCCCTGCGTCGCACAGCTCAGACAACGTGTACGGGGCAAGTACGTGGAAGGTGAAGGCGACGTGCTTTGGACCTTTTCTTCTGACGAAGGCCCTGTGCACGCCGCTGTTCGCCGCTTTGCAGGTCTGCGCAGGATGCGCGGAGCGGACGGCCTCAGCGCCCTTGTAAGCGCCGTCTCCGCCCGCTTTTGCAGCTCCTCCGGGAACTGATTGCGCACGCCCACAACTCTGAACACGTCAGCGTTGCGGGGAGTGCCGTCAATTCGGGGATTTGGAAGGTGTGGGCGCGCCGCGGGGCGCGCCGCTGTGTTCTCTGCGACCCGAATGGGGCGCAGAGTAGAAGAAGGAGCGGCGGCGAAAACCTCGCATGCATACGCCCACAAGGTGCGCACGCACGCGGTGAATAATCGCCGCTTGAAAGGAATGGAAAGATCGGAAGAACGGAGAAGAGGTTTCAAGAGAAGAGTGCGGTTTTTGATCTTCGCCGCGAGATATCGAGTGTGCGCATGCCAGCGGAGACCACTGTCAAGAAGCACGCTCAAATATCTCGCTTCGCTCTGCCATGGGAGACGCGCGCCCGCCAAGCTCACAGTTTCATTGGGGTCTGCCCTCTTACGAGCGATTTAATTGACTGCCTTCGGTTCGCCGATTTCGCGTAATACGCAAAATCATCCGCGAACATCAGGAGTCCGCAGCGTTGAATACCAGTTCTTTTACCAGCAGGAAGCGGCGCGTCATTCACGTATAAGCCGAATAGGATAGGAGAGAGCGCGCTTCCCTGAGGCACTCCCTCCTCGGCTCGACTGAGGGACGAATATGCGTTGTTAACTCGCACTTTGAACTGTCTGTCAGAGAGGAAACTTGCGATCAATCTGAGATAGCAGTCGCTTATCTCCAACTCCGCGAGGCATGCGAGCAACCCCGCATGTCACACTGAGCCGAAAGCCGACCGCATATCCAGAAAGACCACTGGAAAATTCTGCCGTCTCTCGAGTGCGAGGCTGATCTCCGTGCAAAGCCGCGTAAGCTGCTGCGCGGAGCTGTGATCAGCTCTGAAGCCAAATTGTTCATCTCTGAGAAGGTTAAGACGAGGTATGTCGTGTTGCAAACGCGACCAATTCAGTCTCTCGAACGTTTTCGCTAAGATGGAGAGTAGACTAATAGGTCTATAACTGCTCGGGAGTAATTTATTTTTGCCAGGTTTTGTTAATAGCGAAATGGTCGCTAATCTCCATGCCTTGGGAAAATATCCACGCGCCAGGCACGCATTCAGAAGTTCGAGTAAAAACTCGACTCCACGCCCGCCCCGAGGGCGTAGTTGCGTTGCCGAAATTCCATCTGGGCTACGAGCTTTCTTAGGATTTAAAGCTCTCAGCTCCACCTCTAACTCCATCCCCGTCACTCGGCGCGCCGAGGAGAGGAGGGCCGGCGGGCTAATGGCATAGTAGCTGGCCGTGCGCGCCAATGGATCACTGCCTGTCACAGTGGCGACCAATGACAGCGCAGCGGCGCCCGTTTCGAACGCACGGAACTGCAGCTCAAGCGAAATAGCGAAGATTTCACTCTTTGCCGCGTCATCCCAGACGTAAACAGGCGTAGGTGGTGGAGCACCGGGCGCCCCCGTCCCGGAGTTGCTCTGGATCAGACTGATTTCCTCCCGGTTCGCAGCCTAGCGCACGAGATAGATCCCAAATGTGCCTCTCATGAAGATTGCACTTTAAAATAGTTTCAGACCATTGAGCAGCTCTCTCATCTCGCAGAGACGAACAAAATTCTTTGCTTAATCTGCGCACCCACTCTCCGTCAACGGGATCGCTGTAGCGGCGATGAACTTTAACAGTTCTATGCAGATCTCTTAGGATCCTTCTTTGCTCATCTGTAAGCTCAGGGCGAGAATTCTCTACTCGAGTGACAGTTATATTTTGCTTGAAAGCCGATTTCAACGTTACAGGGGAATGATTCACTGCATCGTCGATCTCACCTTCCGTAGTTAGTGGTTTCTGCTCAAGCTGAGAATTCAGCTGTGTTGCGAAACCTGCTCAGTCTGTGTCACTCGAGGTTCGAAACTTAGTTTGCCGTTTCGCTACAAGAGACGCCACTACACATGTTACTGGATTATGATCGGAATCCAGTGCGGCGATTGAACGGGGAAACCACGCATTCAAAGCCTTTCACGATCACAAAATCAATAACGCCCGGGTTCCGATTCCGTACTTGCTAAAATGCGTAGGGCTATTCGGTGCGCAGATCTCTACGCCCCGCATTGTCGCTACAAGATTGGCAATTTTGTTACCGTTTCTGTTTGCGCCGAGGCCGCCCCATGATCTATATCTGGTGTTAAAGTTACATAGAAGGAAGACTTCGGAATTTAATGCGAGAACCGCATCTATTCCAGCCGGAACTAAGGTTTGGTATGGGCAGTAGACGGATACGACTAGAAGTCGACCACTTCCCGTCCGAACGTACGGGAATCGATTGCCCCTAGCGACGCCAAAGCAATAGAAGGGATTTCGGCTTCAAGCGCGGCGCAGCGCGACCGCTACGCCGCCACCTGGCCTGCCTATGCGGCTTCGGCGATTAACAGCTAATCCTCGGAGTTTGAATTTGTGTTCATCACTAAGCCACGTTTCTTGTAAAGCCAAGATTCTAGTTGAAGATAAACTGCGAATTATTCTAATTGCTGGGCTAATTGCTGGGCATTTTGCGCGTTCCAGGTGCAGGCGCAGAGAGGTGCTGTTCGCATAGCAAATGTCATAATCGGGCAATGCTTCGTAAATACGCTCTAACATCACCAAAAACTGGCTTTTGGTGAGTGTGAGTGCTGCGGGTGCAATGGGCCACGCTCCGGACGCCTCTAACCGTTGCGTTGGCCTGCGTGCCGCGCCAGAGCGTTGCACGTCCGCGGATCAGGCCGGCCCGTCGCTACCTGTCTGCCGAGGCGCCTATTTCCTGCTAGGATTTTTTAGGCGAATGGTCCTCTCGGCCTCTTTTGCACGTGCGTCTGAAGGACGCGTGGACAATGTGCAAAGTCTGCACCCTGTGTAGGATGCAGCATGGTTTTTCTTTCAATTGCAGCAAACAGGTACAAGATTAAAATTATCTCTTTTCGGGCAATGCGCCGTTCCTTTGTTATCGGCCTCTGCTGGGTGATCCTCGCCCGTGCAGAGACGGCAGCGCACATCGTACTTGCAATTGCGAGCGATGTGAACCCAACGTCAGCATCGCAAACAAAATCGAGGTCTTGCCCTCCTTTTGCGTTGGACCTCGATTATAAAATATTCTAATTGTTTAAGATGGTAAATCTTGTGTGATTCGGTGGTGTCACGAAGTGTGACAGCAAACGTTCCTGTGGGAACTTGAACTCGCCGAGTTTCGGTGCCTATTGCACCTTCGGCTACACCAGAATCGTGGTTTCTGGCGACAACAGATTCTTTAAGCAGACAGATTTGCCTTACTGCATGAAGATCGTAGCTTAGCTCTCTCAGCTTACTGTCTACGTCTTCTTTGGTATAGCCGAGCGGAAGCCCTCTAATAAATACTCTTAAATACTTTTCTGAATTCTCGAGCGGGGGCTGGTATGCGAAGAGGAAAATCTTCTCTCTGCGAGCGTAGCTCTCAGCCTCCTTGTACGATCATAAGTGTGTATTGCGTACACAACCCGTTTGCTACGGATGGTGACCTTCGCAATTGTCGCTTGTACCCTGTTAAGGGTCCAAGATTCCATCAGAACCTGGTCAGAAGTCATCTTAAGCCATATTGAAAAGGGCTTTTCAGGTGGCCGTGAGGCGGCCGGCGGACGTGAAGCGTCCACCTCCAGGGCTTCCGCGGGCGGATCGTGCGCGGAGGATCCTGCCCGGGTATTCTCACCTGCGGGTACACTGCGCCGACTAATGGAGACGGTTTGCCAGCCGCCAGTTCGCTCGTCGCCTTCAGGGAGGGGCTCGTTGGCGAACTCACCATACCGGCGGAACTCTGCAGTTGTTGAGGTCGGTTTGGATCTGTGGGGGGGGGCTGGATGGGACCAACCTTCAATTTGCTCACTCGCTTCCTCTTCTTCTTTCGCTCCTGTCCAAGCGACGTTGTTGTTGGTACTGGTGGTCGAGTGTTGATGCTCGTCTGCTGGCGTGGTGTTTTCCAGCTCCATAGAGCTTTCGCGCGTGTCGAGACACGTGCGTTTGGCTGGTGGAGAAGTGGTAATAGGCAAGCCGCTACGCTCTGAGCCGTTAGCCACATTCTCCAGGTAAAGGAGCGGTGCGAAACCGGAGTGCCCAGCTTGTGATGCGCAACGCCACTCCTTTTCCTGCTGATGAACTGGTGGAGTGCGAGGCGGTCGTGCCCAGTGCTCCGTCGCTGCCCGAACCCGGCAACGTGCTGGGTGATGAGGGCAACGAGCGTTTCCGCTGGGGACGTTGCCATTTGCATCATCTAAAGTGGTCTGGGGGTGCCACCCAACTCAAAGCCGCGACCAAGCTGAGCGTATTTCCCATCACTGCGGCGGCACTTCACTGAAGTTGTTGAAGGGTTGACGATCGGTGAAGTGCGCATCTCGTATGAAGAGACACGCTCTTGTACAGATTGCTGCCCCATAGTGTCCTTTCGTAGGATCGGCACAAGCCCCGCAGTGCGAGGTAATTCCTATATCCCCCGTTGCTGGTCCAGGTCCGTTAGAAGCGTGCTTCCAGGCTCCAAACGAGGGACTGCTTCCGCTCCGGCGCTCTGGAAGCCTCCCCAGAATTTTAACACGGCGTCGTAGTTCGCCATTGTGAACGCTGCAATCACTCCGCTGGGTATTCCGGAGAGCACATTCTCCATGTCCCCAGCGATCAGATTTGACGTATCGCGCATTTTCACAGGTGGCGTTGGTAGCAGTGGTGGAGGTGGTGGTGGAGACGGCATTGTAAAATGTACGTCCCCACTCGCCTGGATGTCTTCGCCAGCTACCACCACAATCTTAATGTCTGAAGGGACAGTCTTCAGAAGTTCTTCTCCATCCAGAGCAACAAGATCGCAGCTCTTGTGGCGTTGTGCCGGAGACAATGTCGACCCGGACGAAATCGTCCAAGTGACATCGTCACTCAGCGTGCGCCTCCGGTCACAAGTCGCGACAAAGCATTTTCCCTCGACGACGGGCGACGTGGAGTACTCGTTTTATCGTCAGGTGTAGCCATATTTGCTGCGGGAACATTTTTGCTCGAGATCCCCGCGAGAGCGTCGCTTAATCGCGGGAGGTAGCGTGACCCCTGCTACGATCCCTTACAGTTTTCCACTTAACGTTTCGTGAGAGTGGAGCTTAATCACGAAAGCGCCAGGTACTAGCCGTGAAAGGATGTCTCCACGAACTTTCCACTTAACGTAGCGTGGGAGCGTAGCTCAACCATGTACGCCAGGTACTCGTCACACGCCGCGGGAACAGCGTGCTGCGAGGTCGAATGCAGATGCGGTCGAGTAGGCGGCGGCTTCTTTCCTGCAGAGGAGTCCGCTGCCTGCTGCTGCTGCCATTGTCTGCTGCCACTCGTGCTGATGTTGCGTGCCACTCGTGCCTAACGTGTGCCTTGCGTTGGGTGCCCCTTTGCATTGGGCAGAAAGGTGGCGGCCTGCTCCTGTGGAGAAGCTCTTCCGTCAGAGTAAGTTTTGATTGTTTATATTTCGTTTTTTGGTGGCCGACCTGTGATTGTCTTTCGTTTGGTCGTTCACTTTGTCACTTTCACTGATTGTGATGATTGTTTGCATTTGTGGCACTTTGTCACTTGTTTTGCACTTTTGCACTGTTAGTTTCTTTGCACTTTTGCACTAGATTTGTTTGTGCTTTTTATTTTTATTTTTTTACAGTTTTGCTGCTCTCAAAAAGAAGTGATGTTGTTTCATCTGTCTATTCCCGTTGTCAAACCGTTCCGCGGTCTTTTTATTTTCTCATACGGATACATTGATTGTTTATATATTTTAACATATTTACCTTGAGAATGATTTGAGAAAATATAACTAAAATCTAAAACTAATCCTAATACAAATGAATTAAACCTTGACCTAACCTTGTTTACATTTTTTAACGTATTTACCTAGAGAATATTTTGAGAAAATATACCTAAAATCTAAAGCTAATCCTAATACAAATAAATTTAACCCTTGACTTAAACCTAAAGAATATTTATCCTAGTATTATATATTACATTAAAAATTTATATTGAGAGTTTGTTTGCATATTTGCATTAAGAATTTTTGAAAGAATACCTAAATGTTAAAAAAAACTAACCCAAATACAAATGATTTTTGGTATGAGGCGGGGCATTCGCCGAAGCTGACCATGTGTGGCCCTTGGCAGTTGGCGTACCGCGGTTCTCCCGTGCGCGGGCATACGTCGAGGGCATGACCGCCCCCGCAGTACAGACAGGCGATGTCCCTGCGACACCCGTTGTGGGAGTGGCCCCACATTTGGCACCGCTTACAATGTGGCACTCGGTCCGTGCGTCCTAGAGTCATTATGATTTTTGCGATGTTGATTAGGGTCGACTTCAGCAATGTACAGTTGTAAGCTGGTAAATAATTTTCCCTGCTCGCTGTAGAGAGGGCTCTTCATCTCGCTAATATGGTGGGTGGTGAGTCCGGATTGTTGCAGCTCAGTGGGTAGCTCCTCTGGGTTTAGATAGGGGAGGCCGCGGATCACCAATCGGTGGCGGCGTTCGGCCGTTGCACGCCGGAAAAAGAATTGGGCGTCTCTATTGAATGCTTGTAATTTTTCTAGTATTGTTATGATTTTCCCGTGATTAGCACGGTTTCCGGGTTTTAGCGTTAAGAACACGTGGTTGGCAGTTCCGCGCAGGGGACGCTGGGGTTAGGCGTAAGGATTGTTAATATTTCCTGGCTGTTAGTTGTTGTGGCATCCCGTGGGCGCGGAGGGTGGCGCGAGCGGGTGGGTTGGCGGCGGCAACGTTTCGCTGCACCGGTGCGGGTTGTGCCTGAAGGGAGGGGGAGGGACGATTTGCCGGCGTCAGTAATTGATATCGATTTCTAACTGGCACGAAATACAAAGGGAGGTGGTTTTGGCGGCGGAGAAAAGCTCGAGACGCCATCAGTTGCAGTTTCCTTCATTATCTTCTTCGCTTGTTGTGGTTTGATCCACTGCAATTTTATTGGCGATTTCGGGCGCAGTGACATTTTCGTCGCTTTGGGGGGGGCGCAGGTGGGGTTTTCATTAAGTGAGGGGGAGCTCTCGCCGGCATGCATTTTATGTTGGGGGCATCTGACTGACTTTGTGCAGTGGTTAATGTTAATGTTAATTGAGGGGGTGGCTTTGGCACGCACGCCTCAGCGGTGTTCTCCGCAGACTCACCAGTTGAAGTTTCGATGTTGGCAGCCCCACTGTCAGCGTCAGCATCAGTAGTGGTGTCTCCGGCAGGCTGGGTTTCTGCGACGACAGCAGCAGCAAATGCACACTCTCTGCGCAGGCGATGTTTTCCCCTGGCGATTTCCTCGTCTAATAAGCGTGGCACCGAACAGGAGTGAAAGGTGTTGATTTTCTTGTATCTACATGCTCTGCAGTAGTTTTGTTTTCTGAATTGAATGTTTTGGCCTAAAGAATTTTTCCGCTGTTGTCGCGTTTGTATAGGCGAAATAGTAGCTTCGGCTTGGAGGATGTCATCCTCATACATTTATTTAGTGCCTATTTGCTAAAAATTGCTCCGCACTTTACTTCTACATACGTCTATCATTTACTGCACTTGAGAGAGCCGAGCTCAACCTCCTCACGAAACATTATTACTTTACTTCGCGGTACAAAGGCAGCCGAGCTCAACCTTTGCACGCCCAGTACATCACGCTAAACTTCACGAGAATACGTGAGTTAGAATTAGCCGTGCTCAATTTCTACTCACTTCGAAAACTATACGCTACTTGCTAAGCTACGCTTGCTAAGCTACCAAAACTATACGCAACGATACGCGGGGCAAAAGGAGCCGAGCTCAACCTTTCCACGCACAGTAAATCACGCTAAACGTCGCGGGACTACGTGAGGTACAAGGGGCCGTGCACGACTTCTACTCACTTCCAAAACTATACGCTACTTACGCTACTACTATTACTACTTACTATACGCTACTACTTACTGAGCTACTGAGAGGGAGCGTGAGGATTTCTATGCAGCACAGTTCCATGTGGCCGCTAAGTGCAATGCAGCCACACTTCCCTGCTGTGGAGCCATCCCTATCCTTGCGGACATCTATGGCTGATCTGTAAAATAGAAAATGAACAAGGTCAGGAAACACAATAGCCGTTCGGCGCGCTTGTGGCGTTGTTTACCGCAATTTTCTTGCCAGTATTGGCGTTAAGCCCCTTTTAGTCTAACATATCTCGTGGGCGTTTGTACGTTGCGGAAGTATCCAGCTCGTACAGAGCTAAATTTGCAATTAATTCACTATTTGATTGATCTAATTTTGAGAAGAAATTTGTAGCTAAGACTTTGAAATGCTCTTTCAAGAATGGAATATTTAAAACTGAGTTTCTGTATTTTTAATAAAAAGTGGTGCGCAAAGAATTCTCCGAAGGCACGCATTCTGAACTATTTGCAGCTTATTTAAATGCGCATGCGCCGCGATTCCCCAACTTGGGCAGGCGTAGTCCATAATGGGCCTAATCATTACTTTATAAAGAAGCAGGCTGTTCACTGTAGACAATTTGCTCCGCTTGTGAAATAAGCTTCGCAGCATGCCTAGGCGTTGCCACGCTTTTTTAGAGGTCGCGTCCGCGTGCTCGCGGAAAGTTGAAGCGCGATCGAGTGTAATATCAAGATATTTAGTACTTGCGCGTCATTCAGTGGTAGAATTACATAGCGCGAGCGGCCGCGGGGTAGCGTATTTATATTTACGAGTGAAGAGCACCGCCGTGCTCTTCTCCACGTTAACTTTCACGCGCCAATGCCGCAGCCGCACCGGGATCTGGAGTAAATGGTGATCCAAGTATTCAGGTCGACTTTTTTGGACGTGACTATTACAGCCGTATCGTCTGCGTACAAGGCAAGTTCGGTCTGGCAAGAGGTTGGAATATCTCGTACATACAGGCAGTAGAGTACCGGAGAGAGAATACTCCCCTGTGGCACTCCCACCCCAATGCGGCGAGTGGTAGATTTTGCGTTCAGAATAGCCACTTGGGACGATCTGTTCGCGAGGTAGGAGTGGATGATGTAAACAATGTAGGATGGAAAGTTAGCGGAAATTAATTTGGCGAGGAGGCCGTCGTGCCAAACCTTGTCGAAGGCGCTGGCGACGTCTGGGAAAACTCCGCCAGTGAATCGCCGCTCGTTTAAGTTGCGCCGGATTCTATCTACTATGAGCACTAGCTGATGGGTGGTGCTATGGTGCGCCCTGAAACCAAATTGTTCCTGATTAATTAAAGCGTGTTTTTTAGGAAAATTTAAAATTTTTTTAGGGAGAATTTTCTCAAAGAGTTTGCGGAGCGTATTTAGACTGCTGATAGGCCTATATGACTGCGGCAACCTCTTATCCTTTCCAGGTTTGGGAAAGTTAAGCACGTGTGCATGTTTCCATTGCGCCGGAAATATCTGAAACATGAAAATTGCTTTAAGCAAGCACACGATGTTGTTAATGGCACTACGCGGGAGCTTTTTAAGGACGTCATTTGTAATGCCGTCTGGTCCTGGCACTTTTCTGCTCCGTAGGGCGGCGATGGTTTCCGCTACTTCCGCGGCGTCCGTGAGCTCCGGCTCGTCTGCGGGGGCGTGTAAGGCCGCTGCGACGCACGCTTTCGGCATACTCCGAAGGCGGCTGCTCCTCCACAGGCCGGAATTGCGACTCGAGTGCGTCAGCGAAAAGCTCCGCTTTGTCCTCGGTCGCCTCCACGTCGCCGTTCGCGTTGCGCAGCGGCGGCTCTGAAACCGAAGACCCTGTGAGAGCTCGCGTTAGCTGCCATAGCGAGCGATCTTCCGGCGACAGCTTTTTAAGGAGGTTTCCCCACTTTGTGTTTCTGTAGTCAGTTAAAGCGTCGTCTACACGCCGCCTTAACTGATTCAGCTTGTCGGCCGAATGTCGCGTGCGCTGCCATTCCCTGCGCGCCCTGTTCTTGCGCTGGATTAGCGCGACTATTCTCGGGGGGAGCTCCTGGGCTCGCTACTCGTGTCGCCCGGCGAAGGCAGCCGCATTCAAACTATCTGGAATAGATTCAGCGGCTTTTTGCACCTTGCTCGATCTGCTGCGGGTCCGAGATGGTTTCCGCTTCCGGGAGGCGTTTCTCTAGTTCCTTTTGAAAAAGAGGCCAATTAGTGCGTCTGCGGGCGGGTGAAAGTGCAGAGATCAAAAGCGGGCCGCCGCGCCCCAGAGGTGATCCGAGGTCAGCTCGCAGGCAGTGGAAAGATGGATATTTTTGTCAATGTCGCGAGTGACGGCGATGTCGAGAACATCAGGCCGTCCCGCGTTGACAGGGAAATGGGTGGGTTGTGAAGGGTCTATCACCTCGTAGCCGTGCGCCTCCGCAAAGTTTTTCAACTCGCGGCCGCGAGGTGAGATGTGTGGGAATTCCAAACCGGGTGCTTCGCGTTGAAATCGCCCGCAAGGAAGGTAGGAACGCGGACGTGAGGTTCTAGCAGGGCGTCGAGATCGCTCCGTACCAGAGAAGCGCTGCACGTCGGCGGAAGGTAGGCCGAGATGATGTGCAGCGGACCCGCTTGCGTCCGAACCACAATCGCCGTGGCCTCCAGGGACTGAAACGAAGACAAAACAGTTTCAAGATGTGCGATGTCGCGTCTCACTAGAAGTGCTGTTCCGCCGCCCGGATTTACGTGCGGAAGTCGTGCTGGTCTGTCGGTACTGTAACAGATAAAGCCAGGCAAAGAGAAGCGATACAAGTGTGTTTCGCCAAGCAACAAGATTGAAATTTTATGCTTTGCGTCGAATTCGGTTAGCTCCGCCTGCTTGTTTCTGCTCGCAATGCTGTGGCAGTTCCAAAAGGTGAGCGTGAAGCGACCAGGAGAAACTGAAAGAGCGTGAGGCCATCACGGGGCGGCGGGGGCGGCATTGGGGCCGGCCGTAGCCCCGACCGACGTGCCCAGCCGATTCGCGTGCTCCTCCGAGTGGAGAAGCAGCAGTCGCATGACTGCCTGCAAAATCAGCTTAGGCCACGCGCTCGGGGGGTGGCCGGTGACGGAGCGGGAAGTGGCGCGCAGCAGATCGACGCCACGAGGTCGGCCGAGATCTTCAGCCGCCTGGTTGACGAACCGGAGACGATCCGCGGTTGAGTGGGGCAGAAGGAAATCCATACGTCTCACGCTCTCTCGTCCCGCCTCGGGCAGCTGCCGTGACGTCGACGAAAGCGGGACGAAAGGGAAAACACGTCCCCGCTGCCGTAAACAAGAATGGGGGAGACGCCGGTCCCGGGAGCCCCTGGTCCGGCGCGTGCGCCGGGCGCGGGCGGGGCGTCGTAGGCTGGAGGGCCCGCTCCCGTCTGCGGCCTGCGGACAGAAATCGCACGCGTGTTAAATTCCGAAGGAGTTTGGAAAAGGCTGTCGCCGGGCGCCGGAGCTGGCGACGACATGATGGCTGCGAGGGCCTCGCTACTATTTTTGCTCTAGCCCTTAAAAGGGATATTAATTAGCTACGGCCTAGCCTCGCTTCATTTTTGCTCTAAGCCCTTAAAAGGGCTGGTCGTCCCGCGAAGACCGGGGCCATTCTCGAACCGCTGCCTGGGGCCTGCCACAAGTAGCAGGCCCCAGAGTTCGAATTTGCGATTCAACGAACCCAGCGGCTGGCAGGCCCCTCGTATGCTACCAGCAGCGGCTCTCAGCTGGCAGCGGTCGCAAGTGCTGCCAGCAGCCCCCCAGCGTGCTCCCAACCTGGTTTACTGGTGTTTTTATCCCTCTGTGCGTTGTTGTTGATGTATATTTATATTTTACACCGACTTTACTTGACTTTTTGTACACTCCTCTTGATTTACGGCAACCGAGCATACTTTTTGGACTACTCTATCGAATACACGACGAATTATTGCTTACTCTTTCGGTCTATTATTTTTTTATACACTACACCTTTCGCGTCATTTTCCCAATCAGTTCTGTTTGATATAATGGATAACGAATTGCTTGAATTCTATGAATTCATGGAAGAAATGGAGGAGGAAGAAGAAGAGCAGCGTCGACGAATGCCTCGCCGTTATATCCGGGATGTACCAAATCCTGTAGAGAGATTTCGGGACTGCGAATTTCAATGTCACTACCGATTTTTGTTGTTGATGTGTTGTTTCCTCTGATGCGGAATGTATTTGATGTGGACTTGCGGGGTTTGCCAATATCCCCAAAGTTCAAGTTATTGGCAGCATTAAGATTCTATGCTACAGGCCTGTACAGTACTGGAAACATAAATTGATCGCAGCCGTCTGCGGCTAAGTTCAGCTTTTGCACGACTTGGCCAGCCCTTGTCATGGAAGTGCACTAACAAAATTACGTCATACAAAATCGCGGGCGTCGCTAGCTCAGATGTGGAAGTACTTTCAAATAAAAAATAAATTAAAGTAACACTTGTATGAACATGAAAGTAAATTCATTGAAATATATATGAATACATAGCACGTAACTACTATTAACACAACTCTTTTTGAAGAAATTACATTCATAAATAAAATAACACTGCTGTTAGACCAATTAATACACATTTTAATTCCAATATTATTGTCCATACACAATTTATGAACTTTATCAAATGTTCAGTTTACTACAGATTTTTCGATAAGAAAAACGCTTATAATTGCATATTTTCAATTGTTAATATGTTTATTAAATTTGCAAAAATGCAAAATACTCTCTTTCTCGAATCGATAGAGAATTTCTAGGGAACCATTTCCATAAAAGACAGTAAAATTCAAAGACCAACTGTATATTTATCTTTTAAGTAACTATTAAACTAGATATTAAGCAATTAATTTGAGTCTCTTATCAAAACTGTAATTTTGGAATATTCAACTCAGGCAAAAATTGTGAACACTTTCCGGCAGGGAAAAACTGCTCAATGGTCTGAAACAATTTCGAAATGCAACCTCCACTAGAGGCACATTTGTGATCTTTCTCGTGCGCTGGGTCGCAAACCGGGAGTAAATAGCCCGATCCAGAGCAACGGCGGGACGGGGGCGCACGGTGCTCCACCACCTCACCCCGTTTACGCGTGGGACGACGCGACAAAAAGCGAAATCATCGCGGATTCGCTCGCGCGTTCGAAGCGGGCGCCGCTACGCCACCTTTGGCTACCGCTGTCACAGGTGGTCGACCATTGGCGCGGGCGGCCAGCAGCCCACTCTCCCCTCTCTCGTCGGCACGTCGTGTGACGGGAGCGGAGCTTCGCGAAGCGCTGAAAAGCGTTAGTGTGAGAAAAGCAGCGGGCCTTGATGGTCTAACCGGGCCGCAGCTGCGTGCTTTGGGCGGGCGCGGAATCCGGATTTTACTCGAGCTCCTGAATGCGTGCCTAGCGTGCGATTATTTCCCGAAGGCGTGGAGGATTGCGACCATCGCTCTTCTCCCAAAACCTGGCAAACTTTTGCCAGGTTAAATCCCGAGCCGATATAGACCAATTACTCTCCTCTCCATCTTAGGGAAGACGTTTGAGCGACTGATCCTGGTGCGCTTGCAACAGGAAATACGTCGTCTCACTCTTCTCAGAGACAAGCAATTTGGATTCAGATCTGGTCACAGCACCGCGCAGCAGCTAACGCGGGTTTGCACGAAGATTGGCCTCGCCCTCAAGAGACGACAAAACTTGCCAGCGGTCTTTCTGGATATGCGATCGGCCTTCGATTCTGTGTGGCATGCGGGTTCACTCGCGTGCCTCACGGAGTCGGGGATGAGCGATTGCTACGTCAGATTGATCGCGAGTTTCCTCTCCGACAGGCAGTTTGAAGTGCGCGTCAATAACATATATTTGTCCCTCAGACGAGCCGAGGCGGGCGTGCCTCAGGGGAACGTTCTCTCTCCTACTCACTTCGGCTTATACGTATATGATGCGCCGCTGCCTGCTGAATCAAAACAGGACTTCAACGCTGCGGGCTCCTGATGTTCGCATATGCAGTCAAATAATTAAGCGACTCTCTCGCCGCCCTTCCTGAATGGCTAAGTCGGAAACGACTCGCTCTGAACCTTGACAGGTGCGCAGTCGTCAACTTCACTCGTAAGAGGGCATACCCCAATGAAACGGTGAGCTTGGTGGGCGCGAGCTTGCCTTGGCGGAGAGAAGCGAAATATCTGGGCGTTTTGCTTGACAGCGGTCTTTGCTGGCTTGTGCACGCTCGATATCTTGCGGCCAATATCCAAATTAGAACTCTTCTTTTGAAACCTCTTCTCCGTTCTCCTGATCTCTCTATTTCCTTATGGCGGCGCTTATTCACCGCGTGCGTGCGCCCCTTGTGGGAGTATGCATGCGAGTTTTTCGCCGCCGCTCCTTCTTCCACTCTGCGCCCCATTCGGGTCGCAGAGAACAGAGCGGCGCGCCTCGCGGCGCTCTGAGCTGTGCGACGCGGGGGACCAGAAGGCAGTCGCCGCTCCCAGATGCCGGAATCCGCGTGGGAGGCGTGGAAGCGCGCTCCGCCGGGCCCGAGCCGCCTAGCACTGAAGACGTCGCGGCGCCACGGACGCTTGAGTAAAGTCGGCGCCGTGGCGAAAAATCAAGTGTACATAATGTAAATAGTGAAGTGAAGTGAAATGGTATGAATGTGTGAGTGAATGTGTTTGTAAATATAGATTAAGAATGAAAGTGAGAGTGAATGAAATGAGAAAAAAAGACAAGAAGAAACATGAACTCTACTAAGAACTCTAAAAAATATTATCTTAACGAACATATGTACATAACTAACGAGTCCAAAGTAGCTCTCTCAGTTTAGTTATAAGTTAATTATAAGCTAGTTTTAAGTAGAATTTTTAAGATATCCGCCCTCCCGAAGCTGCAGAAGCCGATAAGGCTGCAGCACAAGTGTACATCCCTAAGATGAATAAATTCCCGCCTCTCCAGGGTAACTGGAGAGGAGAAAAAAAAAAAAAAAAAAAAAAGAAAGGCGCTGCGAGGTTATTCTGCCGGCGGAGTGCGTCGGCGGCGGAGGCGTATGAGATCCGCGCCGGCAGCTGAGGAGAGCGGACGCACCTGAGGAGCGCTCCGCCCGCCGTGGGACCGTCAGTCGCCGCGGGAATAAACTGCCCTTATTAGGGCTAAAAGAAAAGAGCAGAAGTCGTGCTTCGCCCTTCTAAGGACGCTTTTTTCTTAAACAGCCCTTCTTAGGGCTCTACTTATAAAAGCCCTTCTAGGGCTTTTATAAATCAACAATGTCGCCTGCGAGTTCGTCCGTGTCGACGCTGTTCCAAACCCCGCGCACGGGGGGCGGAGCGGGTGCGCACGGAAGGACAAGCGGGCGTAAGACAGGGCGGGGAACCGTCAAGCGAAGAAACGGTTCCCTTCAACGGAGCGCATATGCGATAAAAGGACGCCTTCTGCCCACAGGACGAGAAATAGCGGACCGCAGGACGCCGGGCCGTCTACGTCGGCGGCCGCGCAGCCCGCCGCAGCCATGCCGCTCGCTGACGCGGCGCCCGCCGCGGCGGACGCCGCTGCCAGCACCACGCCGCCGCCCGCCACAGCGGGCGCCACGACGCCTGACGCCGCACCCGCAGAAGCCCGCCGCCGCAGAAGAAGAGGAGGATGACGAGTTCACGCTCGTCACCCGCCGTCGCCACCCACCCCCGATCTTTCTGTACGGGGTGGCCAACATCTTCGAACTCCTCGAGGGCTTACGTGCGGCCGGCGGCGACGCCGCGGTCACCGCAGAGGTGGCGGGCGACGCCGTTAAAGTGCAGTGTAAGACCCTCGAGGCGCACCGGGAGGTGCTGGCCGAGCTAGAGGAAAGAGCTGTGGAGTACCACACGTACTCCACAGGAAACGAGAAGGTCCTGAGTTATGTCCTACGGGGCATCCCTCTGGAACTGTTTTCTGAGCCTATATGACAACCTGGAACGCATTGGGTTTCAGGTGGAAAAACTGGAGAGGATGACCACCCAGCGGCCGGGATGACGGGGCCGGCCTATCCCGCTGGTCATCGCTACGCTGGCGATGTGGGGAGACCCACGACGCGGAGCAGTGCCCGCTGGGGCCAAACCCCCCAGCGGAGAAGCGTAGCTGCTCCAACTGCCTCGGCGACAACCACGGCGCAAAATACAAGGGTTGCCCTGTGTATAAGCGCCGTTGTTTCAGGGGCAATGCAGCTGAGCAGCAGCGGCACGAGCGGCAGCAGCGGTACCGCCAGCGACGCGCCCGCATCCGCGAGAGGCGAGCGGCGTCGCGTTTTCCCGCACGGGAGAGCGAACCTTCCGCCGCCGCCCCCCCCCAAGGTCTCATCGTTCGCGGAGACGCGAACGCCCACGCGCCTAGCAGCAGCAGGACGCCGACTCAGCGCGGCCGGCGAGGAGCGTTCCGCTCGCGTGGAGCAGCGGAGGCGGGCGGCGGAGACGACCCCAGTTCCCGCCACCCTGAGCGAGCACGAGCGCGCGATGCATGCCGCGGTTGACGATCTCGTCAGGAATGGGATCGACCCGTTCGATCCCGCACGATCTCCCTCGCCCTCACCGCACACCATCCCCGCACTCTAAATAATGGCTATTTCTCCTTCTTTCTATGGGAATAGCTGCACCGTTGCAATTTGGAACTGCAACGGCATCAGTTCGCGACCAAGGCAGTCAGAACTTCACAGTTTTCTCGCTCGGCATAATATTTCTATAATGATGCTGGGTGAAACATGGCTGAACCCGCATCTTTCTCTTTCTATTCCAGGCTACATCTGCTACAGGACAGAGCAGCACCAGCAGAAACACGACAAACCCCCACATCAGAGGCGGAGCAGCTATACTAATAAGACGCAGCATAAATCATTATGTTTCAGTTTTACCGCAGCTGCAGCACGCTGAGACCACTGCTGTTGTGCAGACGGAGCGCGGGCCGCTACGCGTTGTCACTCTCTACGCTCGTCGCGACCGCTCCGCGGAAACATGCGGCAGATATTGCAGAATTAGTGGAGGCAAACACAACTCCAACAATTGTGGCTGGCGATTTTAATGCCAAACACACGGCCTGGAGCTCCCGCATCACCTGCCCTCGCGGCCGTATGCTGAAAGCAACTGCTGATGCGAACGGCTGTGAAATTTGCGCTCCCACTACACCAACCTTTTATCTCTACACGACGAATGGGAAGCTCGATGTTTAAGACATTGCGCTGTGCCACAAACTCCACTACCCTCCCATATTGACCACCATCTATGAACTCTCCTCAGACCATTTCCCTGTGCTGGCGGAGATGAGGCGGGGCGGCGCGACTCTGTATACTGCACCTACGACGCAGAAGCGGCGCACAAATTGGCAACAATTCCAGATGGAGCTGCAGCAGCGCATCCCAATCGTGTCTGCTCTTTCAGATCCGCAGCAGATTGAAGCCGGAGCAACCAAATTCGCCGAAGCTGTGACTGACAGCCTCAACGCGGCAGCTGAGAAGCAGCGTTCCTATAAGAAGGTGCAGCCACTAACCCCATTTCTTGTTTCTCTATTTTACAGGAAAAAGAGAGCGCGTAGAGTGTGGCAGAGCACGCGGCACCCCGCTGATAAGCGAGAGATGAACCGATTGAAGCGTAAAGTTGAAATCGAGTTAACTGAATTTCGCAATCAGATGTGGAATACATGTCTCTCAGGCCTCAAATCTGAGGACAATTCACTATGGAATGTCACGCATGCTTTCCAGGAATTCAGAGACGGTGCAGCCGCTGCAAATCAGCCCAGGAGAATTCGCCGAGTCGAACGAGGCGAAAGCGGAACTCCTTGCTAATGCTTTCCAGGAAACCAGTTACAGTGCCGCCGCTTCAAACCAGCACAGGAGAATACGCGGAGTCCAATGAGGCGAGAGCGGAACTTCTTGCTAATGTTTTAGAATCTCAGTTTCAGCCGGTTGAGGAGGCGCCACCAATCCCGCACGTTGTCGAAGTGCAACAAATGGCGGCAGTGCACGCGCCCGCCGACGAGCCGAATTTCACTGATGAAACAGAAGTGAAAGCAGCCATTGCAGAGCTGAAAGCTAAAAAAGCTCCTGGTCCAGACGGCATCTCTAACGACGTCCTGAAGAAGCTGCCGCAGCAAGCCATAGTGTTTCTGGTCGCCCTTTTAAATTCAATAATTATGTTTCAGCACTTTCCGAGCCAGTGGAAACACTCACATGTCATAACTTTACAAAAACAGGGAAAGAACCCGAAACTGCCCGAGTCGTACAGGCCTATTATCCCACTAAATACACTCACAAAATTGTGCGAAATACTAGTTTTAAAAATAATTCTTAAATTTGTTTCAGAAAATGCAATAATGAATAAGGAGGAGTTTGGCTTTCGCGCGGGCCACAGCACAACGCATCAGTTTGTGCGAATTACAGACCGCATCAGACGCAACTTGAACGAGAGCCGATTCACAGGCGGAGTGTTCCTCGACGTTATCAGCGCATTTCACAAGGTTTGGCACGTCGGCTCCATTCATTCTCCATTCATTGAACTTTCCGACCTTCCTAGTACACCTAATTCACTCATTCCTAGCAAACAGAACGTTTCAAGTAACGCTTCTGAATGCTAAATCTACCCGCCGCGACGGATTGCCGCAAGGGAGCGTGCTAGCTCCTCCGCTCTTCAGCCTCTATGTGCGTGATATTCCCTCACATCCACAAACGGAACTCGCCCTGTACGCTGACGATACGACTGTAATAGCCACGTCGAAAAGTATCGAGCTTCTCCAGAAGTATTTGAATCAACATTTATCACGGATCCAGGAGTGTCTGAAGCTGTGGCGGGTCAAAGTCAATGTAAGAGCACAACTGTGCTTTTCACACGGACAGAGATTCACGCAGCCGAGGCCTCTCGCGCTATTTGGACACGTAATTAACTGGGCCAACAGTGTAAAATATTTAGGAGTGACAAATCACTCACTTTAACCTGCACATTAAAAACGTGCAGAACAAAAAGCGCGGCAGATCAGAGGCCGCTTGCGATGTTTATTTCACAAGCAAAGCAAACAGTCAACGGCAAACTGCCTCACGCTTTATAAAGCTATTGTTAGGCCACAAATGGACTACGCATGCCCCAGTTGAGCAATCGCAGCCAACAATTATCTAAATAAACTGCAGGTAGTCCAAAATGAATGCCTAAGGGCCGCCCTCTGAGCCTCCAGGAACACTCTCATAAGATATTTGCATCGCGACATTTCAATGCCACTGCTTAAAGATCACTTCAAAAGCATTATAGCTAAATTTTTTGAAAAAGCAGCTGACTCGGAATACACTCTCATTTCTGAGGTCGCTTTGTACGAACCCGACAAACGGGCGAAGTATAAGCGACACAAGCAGTTCCTGGAGTAAGAGAAATCTGAAACAGCGAAATGAGACTTGAAATATAAGCCTTGAATCACTGCACACGCAATGCGCGCGCCCGTTGGCTAAACTATTTTTTATCTGTTTTTTCTTTCATGTTGCAAGATCGGCCATAGATGCCCGTAAGGATAGGAGTAGTCGCACCGCAGTGGCGTGAACGTACATTGCACTTTGTGCGTTCACAAACCTGCACAAGTACACTCACACAAGCAGCTGAGTGATGAAGACAAGGTCGGTCGCCGGAAGCCGAGGAGAGCGGACGCACCTGCATAAGCACATCTCGCCCAGCCGAGGATTTCTGCCGCGGGGACTGAATTAGCCTCAGGGCTCAAAAGCAAACGCCCTCAGGATTGGCCTCTTCTAAGGGCGCTCTTTGACTTGTTCTAACGGGCCCCGACGATGTTCTTGCCACCTGGAAGGACATGTCGTCGCCGGCGAGCTCTCGTCGTCGACAACCGTTGCTCTCGCCACTGCGTCTGCGGGTGGGAATGGTGCGCGAGAGGATAGCGGGCGCACGATGGACCGAACAACCGTCAAACGACGGGGCGGTTCCTCATCCACCGAACGCATATGCGCTAAAAAGACTCCCTCTGCCTGCAGGAGGAGACCGCAGAGCGGAGAGGAGAGCGCAGGGCCCTCCAAGTCGGCCGCCGCGCAGCCCGCGCGCGCATCGCGCGTTCTCTCGGACGCGGCCCCGCACCGCCGCCCGCGCACGCCGTGCCACGGGACACGTCGCCTGACGCCGCACCCGGCAGCAGCGCGAAGAGGAGGAGGACGGGTTCCATCGACGATCTCGCCCGCAACGGAATCGACTTAGTGCGTGTGACGCAGGCGCTCATGCGAGCAGTATCCGGCTGCGATCCAGCTGAGTGGCCGGCGACTTAAGGTGGTAGTGACACTGCTTCTTGGGCACTCCCATGAGGTGACGGCGGCCGCTGCGGCGGATGAGGCACGCTCTTCCTCGTCATCGCCCGCACCCCGTACCTCCCCGCACATTAAATAATGGCTGCTTCTCCTTTTTATAGGAACAGCTGCACGTTGCCTTCTGGAACAGCAACGGCATCTGCGCGCGAGTGAAGCAGTCAGAACTACACAGCTTTCTCGCACAATATTTCTTTTCTGATGCTTGGTGAAACATGGCTAAGCTCGCATTTTTCTCTTCATATTCCAGGTTATATCTGCTATCGGAACGACAGAGCTGCACAAGCAGAGCTGCACAAGCAGTTATGTCGACGGACGCCCACATAAGAAGGCGGAAAGCAATATTAATTAGACGCAACATAAATCATTATGTTTTAGTTCTTCCGCAGCTGCAGCACGCCGAGGCCACAGCTGTAGTCGTGCAGACAGAGCGCGCGGCTTGTCTCTACGCTCGTCTCGACCGCTCCGCGGAAACGTGCGCCCAACTAGCAGCAAATATTGCTAAACTAGTAGAGACACACACAACTCCAACAATAGTGGCTGGCGATTTTAATGCCAAACGCACGGCCTGGAGTTCCCGCATCACTTGCCCTCGCGGCCGTAAGCTGAAAGCAGTTGCTGACGCAAACGGCTGCGAGATTTTTTCTCCCGCTTCACCTACTTTCTATCCCAACCTGACGAATGGCAAGCTCGATGTTTTAGATATCACGCTTTGCCAAAAACTCCACTACCCATCTATTCTAACCACTACCTATGAACTTTCCTCGGACCACTTCCCAGTAATCGCAGAGATGAGACGCGGCGGCGCTGCACTGTGTATTGCACCTACGACGCAGAAGCCAGGCACAAATTGGCACCAATTTCAGACGGAACTGCAGTAGCGCATTCCAGACGCATCCGCTCTTTCAGATACGCAGCAGATTGAAACTGGAGCAGCTAAATTCGCCGAAGCTGTGACTGACAGCCTCAACGCCGCAGCTGAGAAGCAGCGCTCCTCTAAGAAGGAGCAGCCATTAAAACCTTTTCTTATGAATTTAATTTCCAGGAAAAACAGCGTGCAGAGTGCGGCAGAGCACGTGACATCCCGCTGATAAGCGAGAGCTAAATCGATTGAAGTGGAAAGTTGAAATCGAACTAGCTGAATTCCGCAATCAGAAGTGGGAAAATTTTCTTTCAGGCCTCAAACCTGAGGACAATTCACTATGGAAAATTACACGCATATTTTCCAGGAATCCAGTGGCAGTGCCGCCGCTGCAAATCAGCCCAGGAGAATTCGCCGAGTCGAACGAGGCGAAAGTGGAACTCCTAGCTAATGCTTTAGAATCTCAGTTTCAGCCCTTAGAGGAGGCGCAGCCAATCCCGCATGTTGTCGAAGTGCAACAAACGGTGATGGTGGCACTGCACGCGCCCGCCGACGATCCCGAGTTTTACAGATGAAGCAGAAGTTAAAGCGGCCATTGCAGAGCTGAAAGCTAAAAAAGCTCCCGGCCCAGACGGCATCAGTAACGACGTTCTGAAGAAGCTGCCGCAGCAAGCCATAGTGTTTTTAGTCGCACTGTTTAATTCAATTTTTATGTTTCAGCACTTTCCGAGTCAGTGGAAGCATGCACATGTACTAACTTTTCATAAGCAGGGGAAAAATCTAAAACTGCTCGAGTCGTATAGGCCTATTAGCATATTAAATACATTTGGAAAACTGTGAAAAGCTAATCATAAAAAGAATTATGAAATATGTTTCAGATAACTCTAAAACTGAATAAGGAGCAGTTTGGCTTTCCTGCGGGCCACAGCACAACGCATCAACTTGTGCGAATTACAGACCGCATAAGACGCAACTTCAACGAGAGCCGATTCACAGGTTGAGTGTTCCTCGACGTTTCCAACGCATTTGACAAGGTCTGGCACGTCGGTCTCCTTTACAAACTCTATACCTTGAATCTCCCAATTTACCTACTACACCTTGTTCACTCATTCCTAGCAAACAGAACGTTTCAAGTAACGCTTCTGAATGCGAAATCTACTCGGTGCGCCATACGGGCCGGAGTGCCGCAAGGGAGCGTGCTAGCTCCTACGCTCTTCAGCCTCTATGTTCGAGATATTCCCTCGCACCCTCAGACTCGCATTGTACGCCGACGATACGGCTGTAATAGCCATGTCGAAAAAGATCGAGCTTCTCCAGAAGGACTTGGATCAGCATTTACTACAGATCCAGGAGTGGCTGAAGCTGTGGCGGGTCAAAGTCAATGTGAGTAAGAGCACGGCCGTGCTCTTCACACGGCGACAGCGATTCACGCAACAGAGGCCGCTCGCGCTTAGTGGAGACGTAATCAATTGGGCCAATAATGTCAAGTAATTAGGAGTGACATTAAATAGCCTCACGCACTTTCAAGCCGCACATAGATAACGGGCGGAAGAAAGCGCGGCAGACCAGAGGACGCTTGCGATGCTTATTTCATATGGGGAGCAAACTGTCAACGGCAAACTGCCTCACGCTTTATAAAGCAATTATTTGGCCACAAATGGACGACGGCGACGGCTGAGTTGGGGTGCTGGGGTAGGCCTGCTCCGTACAGGAACTCTTCGTACCACGTTGTTTTGGTGGGTGTATTGTTGAGGCTTCGTGTTTCCGTCCCCCATACGTGATGGGGATTTCGACAACGGTTTTTTTGTTTGATTTTTGAATTCCTTTGGTTGGGTAAGGAGGGGGATTGGGTTAAAGAGGGGAAGGATGGTATAGGGCGAGGAGTGGTGGGGCAAGGAGAATTGGGGCAAGGAGTAGTTGGGTAGGACGATTTTCTGAGGGCGTTGGCTGATGGTGGTTTTAATTAGTTTAGTCGTGGTCGTTCGTTTCGTTCTTCTTAAAGTCGTGCTAGTCAATTGTTATTTGTTGTCGTTGTCGTCTGGGTATCTCAGTCGTTTCTTCACGTAGGTGGAGGTGGCAGTTGGAGGATGTACAGTGGGTGTCTTTTCGTTTCGTGTCGCGGGGGGTTTCTGATAATCTGGAAGTGGGATGTAAGTAGGTAATTGTAATTTAGTTGAGTATTTCCACTAATTTTATTGCTGCGCAGATCAGTTTTGATAGGGTATCTCCTGGGCCTTTGAAAATAGTGATGATTTGTGGAAGTGCGGAGAGGATCGTTTTAAGGTCGGAGGATTGGAATAGTGTGATTATGTCTTTCAGATCTGAGGATGTTGAAGAAGAGGGTGGTTGTTTGTTTGATGGGGTTTGGGAGTCGGCAGAGCCTGATGTGATGGAGGAGTAAGATGCATGTTGGCGTCTGAGAGGGGGAAAAGTTGAGTTTGAGAAAGTGGGTGGGGGTTCATTGGAAGGGGTTTTTTGGAGTTGGGATTTTCTTTGGTTGCGAGCTTGGGTGATGTAAGGGCAGTCTGGGTGGAAGGCGGGGTGGTTGTGTTTGCAGTTATTACATTTAGGGATAAAGGAGTCTGAGGTGCAGGTAGGTCTGGCAGTGTTCTGTGGGGTGGTTTAAAGAGCAAAGGGCACAGATTGTTGATCGCCTACAGTATGTCGCCTACAGTATGTCCTGGTATGGTAGAGTTGTTGTCAGTTTTTACACTGGTGGATGCGGTCTGTCTGTAGTCCTCTGTCTTGACACTGTAGTGTCCAATGTACCTGATTGTCTCCTTTGTCTGTTTGACGTCACGTTTCGTTATTTCCACTGTAAAGGTACCCAGTGGTCTTTGTCCGTTGCTGTCCCTTCGTTACATTTCTGCAATGTGGAAGTAAGTTGCCTTCAGTTCATTGAGGTTGACTCGTATGGTCTCTATTGGAAATTGTGGTGGTAGTCCTTTTACTATTTACTATAATTACTATTTTCTCTCTTATTTCCTCTGTGGCTCCATTGAAATGGTTAGAGATGTGTCTGAAGTTCTGTCCTTCGTCCGTCGTCCTTAGTGTGTCGAGTCTGTCTCCAATGTTTCTGTGGGCTGCCACTGTCTTTGGTGTAATCAGTAATTCTGTCCTAGGACATTTTGCAGTCAGTTGGTTGTTGCAAATTTTCATTAGTTCGTTTGTTACTACATCTGAGCTAAAGATAGAGTGTAAGTCTATTTTGTACAGTTCGATTTTGGGTCTTGACAGGGCTGTCGGTGGGGTGGGGTTTTGGGCCGGGGTGAGTTGGTGAGATCAGGGGTGGGATTTGCTGGTTTAGGAGTTTCAGAGGTTTCTGGATCTTGTGAGGGGTAATTGGGAAGAAGTAGTTCCTTGTGGGGGGGGGTTGGGGTTTAAATTTTTTAAAGTCATCTTGGGAGCTAGAAGTAGGTGGATTGGAGTCACGTATGGGGCAGGTCGATAGTTGTTTTCTCTTCCGTGGGTCTCTGAAGTTGGTGAATGCATCAGACTGACCTTGGGTTGCGCCATCCGCCATGTTCTCGGAGGCCGTTGTCGTGTCGTCCATCTTTTCGGTGCCGTCCATTTTTGGGGGTGACCGAAGCCGCGCCTCCAGCTTTTCGCTCCTCTCTGCTAGTTGTTTTCAAGCTGCTTGGATGATGTGCCTTGGGAGTTTCGAGAAATCGAGATGGCTCCTCCTTCTTCAAGTCACGAGCCCGTGCTCCACGGCCGCCAGTTGACCGTTGTGGTTTCGCTTTGGGCGTCATCGTGGATTAGTTGATAGCACTCGGCTGCACAAGTGGTTCGTGTGATGGTCAGTGCTCAAGCGGACACTTCTACTCCAGAGGACACTAGAACTCGATATGAATGGACTAACACAAATGGACTACGCATGCCCTAGCTGGGCAATTGCTGCAGAAAGTCATTTAAATAAAATGCAGGTAGTTCAGAATGAATGCCTTAGGGCCACCCTCTGCGCCCCTAAGCACACTTTAATTCAAAATTTGCATCGCGATGTTTCAATGCCACTGCTAAAAGAGCACTTCAAAAGCATTATTTCCAAATTTTTCGAGAAAAGCCGCTGACTCGGAAAACACTCATTTCCGAGTTCGCTTCATACGAACCAGATCAGCGGGCGAATTTGAATTTCACCACACGCAATGCGCGCACCAGTTGGTTCAAATCTAACTGATCTGTTTTTTTCTTTTCATGTTGCAGGATTGGTGATAGATGCCCGTAAGGATAGGAATGGCTGCACCGCGGTGGCGTGAACGTACATTGCACCTTACGTGTGTTCACAAAACTGCACAAGTAAACTCACAGCAGCAGCTCGGTGCCGCTCTCGCGCCTGTTTGTGTCGGATGGGCCGCTGCTGCGACGCCGTTTCCCCGACAATGCAAGGTTGTAAGGGGCGGCCGGTGGAGAGATACGCAGCTCGAATGAGCTGACGCGCTCCCTCACTGACTGCCCCACAGGAGTGCTGGGAACCGGCGTGAGTGGGCGGTGGCGCCGCGGGGCGCGGCAGCCCTTGCGCCTCCCGCGCCGCGTTTAACGCGGCAAGGAGCACGCTGCCGGGCGCCAGGTGCGGGATCACTCTCGCGCCGACGTCGCGGAAGGTGCCCCAGTAGGCCCTAAGGCTACTTAAGTTCGCCACCGCGAAGGCGCAGATGACGCCGGCGGGGATTCCGGAGAGCGCTGTCTCCACGTCCGCAGGGGCGGGTGAGGGCGGTGGCGGCGCCGGCGGCTGCTGCTTTGGGCGCAGCGGTTGCGGCTTTCGCTGCGGCGCCGGCGAAGCCGTGGGTGGGGCCGCCGTCGGTAGTGGTGGTGGCGCTGGGATGGCAAACGCAACGGCCGCTGAGGCCGGAGTGCCCTCCGCGCCCACCACGATTATCTTATCATCCGGAGTGGTGATAATCTTATCCTCCGGAAAGATGAGCTCGCGGCTCTGGCCACGCTGCACTCGGGCGTCTGGCCGGTCGAAATCGACCAAGTCACGTTATCCCCAAGGGCACCGCCGTTCGCCGGAGCACCGCTTGTTTTCCCCCCTTAGCGACAACCGCCGGCGAGGGGTAAAGTCGTCTCCGTTAGCCGCTGACATCGCTGACTAGCGGCACATCCTTGCTCTAAGTTGGCCCCGCGAGAGCAGCGCTCGATCGCGGGAGGAGCTCGTCTCCTGCTGCGATCCCTTACGGTGTTCCGCTAAACGTCTCGTGAGAGAAGAGCTCAATCACGAGAACGCCAGGTACTTGCCGTGCAAGAAAGGCTGCGCGAACTTTCCACTTAACACTGAGGGAGCGGGGCTCAACCACATGTGTCGGGTGCTTGTTGCACGCCGCAGCAGAAACCAAGTCACGCCAAGTGCAAGGCCGGAGCTAAGCGGAGGGAGCGGGTGGTGCCTGCGGCCGCTACGCTGCAACGATTCCGCGACGACTCTGGGCCACGCTGCGGCGGCTGCGACTTTCTGCTGACTGCTCGCTCCTGCCTCTCTGCTGATGCTGCTCGCTTTGCAGCCAGCGCACTCGCTCGCTCAAGGCGTCCGACCAGACTTGTCGCCGCTCTTATTGGCTCACGTCCCCCCCCACTCTCATCGGCACCGGATTTGCTGACGCCACAGTCGGCCGGCCAATCGCAGCCTCCGTCGGAACTGCGCCGGCTTCGAACGCCTTAAAACCTTCAGAATCTGGTCTCGGTGAGCTCTTCGAACTCTTCAAACTTCTGCAGGGCTCACATGTTAAGAAAATCATCAACCTAATCAAAACAACAATCGAAATTCTTAAAAACCCTGGTGTAATCTTCTCCAAACTAACTCAAATCGCTCCACTTATTCAGGAGGCATTTCCATAATCAACCTAATCAAATTAGTATTCTGGAACGCAAACGGGGGACTAAATAGGAAAAAAGATAAAATCCTTCAATTCGTCTCCGATTATTCCCATCTTCTAATTGAAGAAAGCCATCTTCTGCCAAGTGACAGATTCGCTCTCAGAAACTTTATTATTTACCGCACTGATCGCTCTGGCCCACACGGCGGCGGTGACACTTTAATTGCAATTCGGCGTACGATCCCACACACGCTTCTCGTGACCCCACCTCTAAACAACATCGAGGTCACGGCGGTGGAGGTTGGAACGCCGCGGGGACCGATCGTGTTCGTCTCCGCCTACAAGCGGCCTCAGGAACCACTCGCGGAACTCGACATCGATGCGATGCTGGAGTACGTCGAAAAATTCCAAATAGATAACGCAGAAGACGTGGAAAATGCAGCGAATCCTCAGAAATCCCGCCCCCGCCGTCACTACCCTCGACCGCTCAAACGGGATCTCGAGAAGAAAGGCATCATCAGGGAGGAGCAATTTGGTTTTCGTAAGCAGCGTTCCTCTGTTATGCAGGCGCTTCGCTTCGCTTTCTTCGTTTCTTCGGCTTTAAGCCGCCGCTGCTCTGTTCCCGCTCTTTTCTTCGACTTCTCGTCCGCCTTTGACACTGATGGCCACCCGCTTCTTTTTCACAAATTTTGTCTCTACATCCCTCTTCACATTCTCAACTTAATCACAAGCTATCTCTCCCACCGCTCCTTTACTGTAAAATACCAACTTTTCACTTCTTCCTCTCGTCCCATCCACGCCGGCGTGCCCAAGGGTGCCGTCCTGTCTCCCTTCCTATTTTTTCTCTTCATAATCGATGCGCCGGCGATCACCGGATTGCATAGCTTCCTCTACGCAGACAACATAGCGTACGCTGTGAAGGATAGCCGGATCAACTTTGCCACTAGACGGCTGCAGCGCGCCGCACTCGCGCTATCGAATTGGAGCGCGGAAAACGGCCTCGCGCTGAACGCACAGAAATGCCAAGCTATCATCTATCACACACAAACACAGCCACAACACGCACACCGTCGCCGTTCATCCGCCTAGATGCGTACACTCTTCCGTGGCGACAGTCTGTCACCTATCTAGGCGTCATCTTCGACCGCAAGCTCACCTGTAGGGAGCACATTAAAGAAGCGCGTAAAAAAATTAAATGGCGCATCAGCTCCCTGCTGTCGCTCTTCAGGAGCCGCTCCCTTCAGGAGAAAATTAAAATCAGAATCTACCTCGCGTGCGTAAGGAGTGCGGGGCTCTACGCATGTGAGGTCTGGGCCACGGCCTCTGAGACGACCCGCGAGTTACTTGTTCGAGCGGAGAACTACTTTATTAGAACCGCATTAAAACCAAGGCCATGTGACGCCTATGCAAATATTCTCCGCTCACATAACACAAATACTATTTCCTCCACCATTCACACGCTTGCCACGGATAGAATAACTTCTATCTTTTCAAACATCGACACACACACACACTCGTTGGCCCCTACATCCAATACTTCAATAAAAAATCCCGCCTTCAAACCAAAAATCTCCCCTCCGACGTCATCTTCTCGAAGCCTCCCTAATTCTTCAAAGCCCTCACTCCTCCCACGTCAGCTGCGCCGCGGGCAAGGAACAGATCCCGGAAACTCCACCAAATAAATTTAATACTCTTCGCTGTGCTGCACTCTGTGCTACCTTCTGCTACCTTATCTGACTCTGCTTTTGTGTTGTTTTCGTATATTTGTGCTTTTGTGTTCTGTTTTCAGTATTGTTATGTGCTGTAAGCTAAGCGATAGCTGTAAGCTATCCTTCTCAATTTACCAATTTAGTATTTAATTAGCAACTCAGTATTTACTATTTTCAATGTTTTCTTTTTAAATTATTATCTACTTCTGTATTCCTATTTTATGTTATTAACGTAATGTTCATAGTGTTTTTGTAAATAATAGAAATGTATAAATAACTAGTGTAAATAACTGTGTAAATAACTAGGTATTAGGCATTCTTAATTTATAACTTAAATTTCTGCATCTGTATAAATATCTAGGTAGTAAGATATAATTATGTTTAAACTTAGATTAAGCAAATAGTTAGGTGTAAAATAGGCTTAAATACTGTTTACAAATATACGTGTACTAAGCAAATAAATAAACACATAAAAAAAGACCGGTAGCGTGAGCGAAGCGGGAAATGACAAAAGAACTGTAAAAAAAGGGAGCAGCCAAAATGACAAAAGAAGTTTACGAAAAGGAGCAGCCAAACATTCAATTAGAAACTGACTGCCAATCAAAACACCGCGGACGCCCAACATGAGACAATCTTAGGGCAACCGCGAAAAAACAATGGAAATGGAAAAAATTACAAAACAAAACGGAAGAGCTCCACCCGGAGCAGGCCGTGGAAACTTAAGGCATCATCACGCAAGGTAGGTAACGAGAGTGAGGTATTGTGGAGGCGCAACCCCACGTCGCCGTTGATATTTTGGGGGCTTGGCAGGAAGGAGCAGGGGGGAGAAGGGATACAATGGAAGAGATAGAGACAGGCCCCCCCGCCGGGTATTAAAAGATGGAATTATTCTTTCTGTCTAATAATTTACTGTAATAAATGCCCGAGCAACGCCGGGTACTTCATCTAGTTTTATATAAAGTTTCTCGAAAACTCAACAGTTTTATCTTTAAGTGAGCTCAATATTACGCATTTTCTGAAACTTTCAAACGACATTTTGTCAAAAATGGCTCGAAATTTTTCCACAAACGTTTCTGAAGGGTAGTGCTGATTGCACTGTTATTAAAGTGCATTAAGTTTATTTTGCCATGTTCTTTTATTTTTTGAATAATTTTACAAACGTAATTTTTATTTAAATATCTCTCATGGTCATTTCAAGCAATTTTATTCATTATTTCATTTGTGAGTGGAAATTCTTCACATGCCTTCAAATTGGATTTTGTGTGAAACACAAATGTTTCCTTTGGAAAGTGGCTTCAAATTTCGAATTTACACGAGAGTGTAAACGATTTTTTTCAACGTCTCAAAATTTTTCAATGAAAATTTCCATGTAGGTAGAAGTTTTACTCTTCTTTAATATTTTAAAAGTAATGTTTCGAATCTAACATTAAAAAACGGGAGAACTGAGAAAATTTCAAAGAGTATTTAAGGCGGGCGATAAATGGCAGCTTCCAAGAGACGAGTACAAGACTGCAAAGCTAGCCCACGATAAGGAAATTAGACAATTTTATTCCGAGAAAGTCTGTGCCATTCTGTAGCACCACTACTTTATATTAAAACTATTGTTTTTAGTTAAAATTATTAGGTTAGAACTTGTAGTTTGAGTTATGGTGGTGATCTTCCCCCGCTGGATGGCAAGATCCGGCGCCGACCTACCGTCTGCTAGCGGGGTTTCCCCCTAACCATGACTACCAGCGAGGCACCGCCCCAGCCGGGACAAGCTCTAAGCTCCCGACCGGTCTCCCGGAATATGCGGTAGTGTAGTGCATGTTAGTGTAAGTGTGTGTGTAAGGGGAGAGGATAGGACAGGGAAGAGAAAGGGCAGATCGCGCGCGGTCCGTGGCCCGTTCGGTGGGGTACTGCTCCGGCATTCGCCTTCGTAAGAATGTTGAAAACGAAGTTTGTAATTAGTAAAATTGATCATGGAGATGTTTCTGTTCTAAAAAATTCGAAATAACTCAGACTCCGGTAATCGGAGGTAATTAATTGTGGGAATTTTGATGAATTGATGATTTTACACTACTAACACTAATAAATTAAACTGAAGTTAAACCGAAATAATGAATCGTCCGAATATGTTTTTGGTAGGCAATTAATAAGTATTTCTATATATACTTATTGTGTGTCTACTAACTTACATACCACCAGGGAACCAGAAAGTGCAGATGAGTAATAAATAAAACAAACATGTTTTCAGTAAAAATACGTCATAAAATACACTACAAATATTAAATTTATTACCAAATTATGCAAATAAAATGAAGAGAAAATATTTCACTTTCTTGGTACTTAATAATGGTGCAGTTTTTTTAACTCTGAATTCTCGAAAATTGCAAAAGTTATAAAGTTCCCACAACTTCAGGCGTCTTCTTACAACTTCAATATTAATGAAAGGTTTTTTAATGAATTTTGTTTTTCAAAGATCGTTGAACCGTTAAATGAGGTCATGAACACTTTTCGAATATATGAGTAGTTTCGCGTAATTTTGCATGAAATAGAGGCAATTTAAGATCAATTATTTTTTTTAAAACGGCTTCAAATTTATTCTGTAAGTTTTGCCCTCAATAGAGCAAAGAACACTTTTAAAAATGGCGCGTATATCCCATTTTGGGGTAACTATTTACGAAAATTGCAAAACCAAATGCATTACAAAGTACAATATTAATGACGGAGATTTTTTCTTAAATTAAATCTGTTCTGGAAAATTACATCTTTAAATATAGTCATGTGCATCTTTTTAAAAATGCGAGTAGTTTTAATTATTTGTATATAATTTCGTATTATAATTGTCGAATGAAAAATTTCACTGCAAAAGTTGGATAAGATATAGACTAATCGTAAGTGACGGATGGAGGAGTATACAGTGTACACAATTATGTGTAGGATGCCCTTAATTGTAACATAGTAACATTTAACTTTTTAATTAACACTTGCAAATAAAAAAAAATAATTATCCCGTGTTTTTGATTTTGCGTGGATTTCTGCGCTATTATTATTCCGGATCTGCTGTACTTGTTTGTAAACAAGCCTTCATTATTTTTTCGTATGAATTATTCCTCTCCGCAACAATTTTCTATTCACGCACAACCTTCGCAGTAATTTTTACTTTCTCGTATACGTACGTATATACGAAGTAATATACGTAGTATAGAGGATGTTATGCAATGCTGCGCGAAAAAACGGCGGATTTTCGGCGAAAAAAATTCATTGACGGGCTCTGGTGGCGAAAAAGTGCATTAAACCAGTTCCTAAATTAAGAGAAAAAATCCTCTAACACGTGGTGTAGCCAGAATCCCTGTTTTGTGGGTCTTTGATGCCGAAAAACCAATTCGAAGCAAAAGTCCGTCCGTCCCTCTGACCGTCCCTCCGTCTGTCTGTCCGTCTGTGAACACTACCAGAGCATACACCACACGTACGATCTTTTTCAAATTGAAGTCTATCTATGTCGATCTGGCTCTAGTTGAAGCTTTGAAATTTGGAGAAACATTCTTTAAAATTTGGGAGTACTTTACATGAAGCGCCCCGGACATCGAAATTTTCTCAAAAAATGGCTCCAAATTTTTTATTTAAATTTTTGGTTGGGTTAGTGCCAAACACACCTTATACTATGACGTAAAGGCCATATTGCTTTATTCTTTTGTTTTTTCAAAAATGTTAAAAACAATTTTTCTATCATGTCTATCAAATAGGTAATATTTACATTAAAGGCGATTTCTTCACATTACTGTATTTATTAGTACATGTGATTTAAATAATGTTATATTGCCATTTTCTTAAAAACCATTTCAAATTTTTCAATGGAAACTTCTATTTAGGACGAGTTTTTACTCTTTTTAAATTAATATTAAAAAAGAGTAAAAACTCTTTTTACTCTTTTGAAGTAATTTTTACTTTTTGAAGTAATATTTCCTTTGTACTTCTAGGAAAGCAAAAAGTTGAGAAAATGTAAAAAAAAGTACTTTGGGCGACGATAGATGGCAGATGGCCAGAGAATGGAGCAAAAACTTCAAGCCAGACCACACCAAGGAAATAAGAAAACTTAGGAGAAAGTCTGTGCCATTCTGTAGCACCTCTAGTTCAAAAATGCAAACGTGTTGAGGAAAGGAGCAAAGTCAAAGTGAACCGAGTGCATAGATTTGTGTGTTGGTACATCGCTCAAAAACTTAGGGGGTCAACGAAGAAGACCTTTCAATTCAACCCGTAATATTCCGACAGACGTCCTCTTGAAACGAGTTTGTCCACATTGCCGCATCGTTGCCCTAATGAAGGAGACCTAATGAGTGGAGGTGTCGGCGACGCGGCGCGCGCCCCACTCAGTTGGAACCGCGGGAGCTGCGGTACGGGCTGGGGGGGGGGACAAGGTGATTAAGCCATTGCCGTTAACGAGGCCGCGTAATGAATTGTTATTACCACTAACTACGCGCATTACCGATTCAAGGAACCGCGTATCCGCCAGCTACCGAGAAACGGACGGAGCGCGCGCGCGTAGGTCAGGGACCCGCGCGGAGGCAAAGGCGGATCTGCGGACGCGCCGGTAACGGAGATATTCACGTTGGAAACTCCAGAGTCCGGGAATCTATTTATCCCGGATCCATTTCAAAATACAAAAAATTAGAGCCATTTTTTAGCAAAGGGATTTCTAATGCTGTGTAATTTTGATTTCATTTTAACAGAAAACTATGGAGTTTTCGAGAAACGTACATGGCATTATTTAAAGCACATGTACTCATAAATATAATAATGTAACGAAATCGCCTTTCATGTATATATTACCGAGGTGAGAAACAAGTCAAAAAATTACATTTTTGTAATTTTTGAAAAAACAAAATCATAGAGCAATATGGCGTTTATGTCATCATCTAAGGTATATTTGGCACTACCCCTACCAAAAGTTAAAAAATATAATCTAGTGCTTTTTTAATTTTTTTTTGGAATTAAAATTGAGAGAAAACTACTAAAAGTTTTCAAAAAATCTACATGGCCTTAATGAAAGAATGAATTATGGGCTTCAAATTTCATTTGAAGGTCTCTTATCTTCAATTTTGAAGTTGTAGGTAGATGTCGGAAAAATCGAACTTTTGGAGTTTTCGAAAATTTACAGTAAACTGTGAAAATAGGACATATCCCACCTTTATAAGTGTATGTTACTCTATTCTTACAACAAATTTAAAGAAAAAATTGGAACCGTTTTGGAGAAAATTTGAAATGTCCGGGGGTTTCCTGAAAAGTACTCCCTTTTAAAGAACGTTTTTCAAAATTTCAAACTTCAACTAGAGTCAGATGGACAGGCGTTTCTTTAATTTGAAAAAAAAAAAAATACTGCGCTTTGTTTAGGCGCTAGTAGTGTTTACAGACGGACAAACGGACGTACGGACGTTTTTCTTTCAATTGGTTTTTCGCCATCAAGGACACACACAAGAGGGATTCTGACTACACCTTGCGTTACAGTATTTTGTTCTCTTAATTTAGCAACTGAATTTAGCCACTTTTTTGTTATCTGAGCCCGGGAATGAATTCTTTTCTGCCGAAAATCCACGGTTTTTTCCCGCAGCTTTACAAAACTCTCTATTCTACATATATACTCCGTACATACTTACGTATACGAGAAAGTGAAAACAAGTTTTTTTTTGCATATTAAATGTTTCTATCACACAGGTGTGAATAAGTATTTCGTGTTTCTGACCGCGTCAACTACGCCCCGTAATCACGGGGATCAGTAGGATATTAGCCTCGTAATCAGTAGGATATTAGCCTCGTGATTGCAAGAGATGCTATCCAAATTTTTTCTTCAAATTTTTCTAATGGGCAGTGCTAATTGAACTGTTTAATACGACGTAAAGTTCATTTTTGTGTACTTTTTTAAATTACTCAAATGTACCATTTTGAAATATATCTCACGTCGTTGGTATGCACATTTCCAGCTACATGCATACATTATTGCATTTGTGAGTGGAACTGCTTTAAATAACTTTAAATAAGTTTTTCGAAAACTCAATAGATTCCTGTGAAAAGAGCTTCAAAGGTACCCCCAGTTAAGATGGTAAAAAGTTCCCCTAAACCAAATGACATGAGTAGTTACATTTTAATTCTAACATAAAAATAATATTTTTGAAAGGTTCCTTGCTCCTGTCCCACCATCCTCATCCCTCTAGAGAAGAAAACGTGTTTTTTTATTTTATTTTTTGCAACTTAACACAATTTTATCTGACTGAATAAATATGAGAAATAAAAAGGCAATTTATATTATCAGAAAATATTTTTTGATATTTTCTCAGGCTCAGAATCAAACACAAAAAAATGTGTTTGAAACATTTGTTATTGTGTATTAGAAAAATGGAACAGAATCGAAAAAATTTCAACCGTTTCTCTTAAAACACAAATGTCTGTGAATTATTATAGATTTTTTCGCCAACTGTGCATTTATTTGAGTGTTTATTATTCACTTGTATACAATGTTGAAACACCTAGCAATATTTTGATTTTGAAATTTAGTTATAATTTTTTTTAATCTTTCTAATTCTTTGTAAACGTATCTCATACGCTAGGGAAAGACGATGTTTTTTGACAGTTTATGAGAAAATTCGGTCACAAATGAAGGATAAGTGGGGGACATGTGTGGAAGGGAAACAGGTTGAACCCGGATTTGCCATTTTGTTATAAATGGCATTTTATTAAAATGTTTTCCTGTATCTGAGAACACTGACCCGGGCACGAAAAAATCTTAGAATAGAAGAGGTCCGATTCGTCCAAGAGGAAGATCATAGAAGGGCATCTGAAAAGTTAGTAACTGTGCTTAGGACGCGGAAGGTCACAGGAGCCTAGGACGCGGCATCTATCGGACAGCCAAGTACTTGACTACAAAAGCCTAATTTTTTTAAACTATGGCCCAGCATTAAAAAAATTCACAAGTGTTATGAGATGAAGGTTTAAGATTTTTTCGTGCAAAGGGTTAGAAACATTAGATAAGAAATGCAAAGGATTAGAAACATTTAAAAATAATAATTTTTAACTAAATTCTAAAATCAAAATATTACTGGGTGCTTCAACAATGTATACGAAGTATAATAAACACTAAAATAAATGCACATAACTGTTGCAGTCATTTTCAAAGTATATTTAAATTCAAGGTGAATTAAAGGTCGGAAAATAATTTTTATTTTTTTTAACTGTAGCCCAGTTGAAAATATCTGGAAAAATTTTAAAGCCATTCGTGTTTTAAGAGAAACGTTTGAGATTTTTTCGAGCCTGTTGCACTTTTCTAAGAAACAATAAAAAATATTTTTTGTTATTTTTTCAAAAATTTTTTTATTTTTCTGATGTATGATTTTCTGATTTCTGAATAAATTGTCTTCTTATTTATCACATTTTTCCGTCAGATAAAAGTGTACAGATGTCGAAAAATAACGTATTCAGCTCTAGAGAGGTGTGGGTGGAGGGACAGGAGCAAGGAACCTTTCAAAAATATTATTTTTATGTTAGAATTAAAATGGAAACCACTCATACATCATTTGGTTTAGGGGAAATTTTTACCATCTTATCTGCGGGAACTCTTTCATCGCATTTACAGTAACACTGAAACGCCATTTTCTTAAAACCGATTCCAAATATTTAAATAAAAATTGCCATTTATTCTTACTCTTCTTTGATATTCTTAAAGTAATATTTAGATTCTAGCAATAGGAAATTCAAAAGTCGAGAAAAATTCAAAAAATGAATGACAAAATATAGAGAACGTTTTGTAAAGGTGCATAAAATCGATTTCGAGATTCCAACGGAAATACACGTTTTGGGGTCCCCTTAAACAAAAAAAAAGTGTTTTCTAAACGTCCGTCCGTCCGTCTGTCTGTCCGTCTGTTTGTTCTTCTGTGAACACCACTAGCGCCTAAACCATATATAGGATTTTTGCCTCAATGGATATTTCCCGGTCAATCTGGTTCGACTCGCCGCTTTACGATTTTGAAAAACATTCTTCGAAATTAGTGGCTACTTTACATGAAGCTCCCCCCCTGAATGAAGGACATTTTCAAAATTATCTCAAATACGTCTTCAAATACTTTTAATCAATTTCTTGTAAACATTTATTAAAACACACTTATAATAATGGCATAGATCCGATTTTCATGGTTAACTCTGAATTTTCGAAAATTTCAAAAGTTTGAATTCCTTTCGGCATTATCCTACAAGTACAAAATGGAAACGATTGTTCCTTCAAATGAAATATGTTGTCCATGATAAGGTCTATTAACATATTTTTGAAAATTTTAGTCGATTTCGAGCAAAATTGCCTTCAATATTTGTGATTTTAAAACATTACGAAACCAAGATTTTCTTAAACAAGGTTCCATATTTTTTCTTTAAAATGTTCGTAGGGATAGTGCTAAATGAATTCTAGAAGTTTACTTAAACGCCAAATTGCTCCATTCTTTTGGTTTTTCAAAACTTACAAATCTTTTTTTACTTGAAAAGTAAAAACTTGTCTTTACTTGTCTCTCACGTCGTTAATTTACATTAGGAGCAGTTTGTTACCTTATTGTATTTATGAATATATCTTTAAATAATGTAATACAAAGTTTCTCGAAAACGCAGCAATTTTCTGTTAAAATAAGCTCAAAATTTCGCATGTTCAGATACGCTCAAACAAAAAAAATGTCTCCAAATTTTTGCTTCTAAATCCTTCCTACGAGTAGTGCTAATTGAACTGTTAAAAATGACAGTGTTTAGTATCTCTCACGCTTTTACTATGCACATTTTCAGCGATTTGTACACATTACTGCATTGGTGAGTAAAAGAAGTGACTTTTAATGCTGCCGAAAAATGTTTAATTTTTTAAAATTTTCGAAAAATCAGGTATTTTAAACGGGCATGGGACCTGCAAGCCCTTCAGAGTTCTTTATGCTATCTAAAGTCTTAATTTAGTGGAAAATATTTAATTTGAAGAATTGAACATACCAAATTTAGATCTGTTTTTCATGAACACATTTCATTAAAAAATTAGAGATGTTGCAGAAGGGCACAGACTTCTTCGTAGCAAATTTTTCTAATTTCCTTAGTGTGGACTGGCTTTAAAGTCGTGCTCCATTCTCTGGCCAGCTGCCATCTAACGTCACCCAAAGTTCATTTTTTGCCCTAGTAGTACAACCAAATTATTACTTTAAGAATATTAAAGTAGAATAAAACCTTGACGAAAATATAAATTTTCATAACATTTTTTGAAGTCGTTTTTACGACATTGGTGATTAAGCTTAGTGTATATGCCAAATTTTTTCCCAAATCAAGAGATTCCTGTGAAAAAGAGCTGAAGCTCTTTTTCACAGGAATCTCTTGATTTGGGAAAAAATTCACTTGAAGTCATTTGAATTACTTCCACTCTCAAATGTAATAGTGTATACAAATCGATGGAAATGTGCATATTAATGGCCTGAGAGATGTTAAAAAAATTACATTTGTGTAATTTTTGAACAAACTAAAGCATACACCAAAATCACCTTTACGACATAATAAATAGTGAATCTAGCAATATCCATTGGAAAAATTTGAAGAAAAAATTTCGAGCCATTTTTGAGAATATGGCGTTTGAGCGTTTCTGAAAATACGGACGTTTGAGTTCCTTTTTTTACAGGCAACAGTTGAGTTTTCGAGAAACATTTAAAATTATTTAAAGCAAATCTACTCATAAATCTAATAATGGGAAGAAATTGCCTATATTGTAAATATTACCGATGTCAGAAACAAGTGAAAAAGATATGTATAAGAAAAAGGAACTAGTGGTACTATGGAATCGCACCGACTTTTTCGTACTAGTTAGTTTCCCAAACTCTTTCTTCTGGTTTTCGGTTTTGTCTCCATCTCTAGTTCTGGCTGCTACCTGAGGGCGTCAAAAATTATTTGTCGCAAATTATTAATTTTTCGGTCCCCTGATTGCAGAATAGAACTTGTGATGCTACAACAGAACAGTTTTGCGCTTAATTTATAACTCATGTAATGTTCGAAAACTTAGAGAGTTCAAAGAAAATGAAACGTGGACCGTTATTTAAGTGTCCTTTACTCTAACCGAGGAAAATTTCAAAGAAAATTTTGGAGCGTGTTTTGAAAACAAAAATTTTAATTCGTGTTTACTTTAAGCATTCCTTCAAGCACTTTGAAGCAGGGAATGCAATACGTAATAACAATATTCTAACAACAAATGATTTAAAAATGATGAACGCTAAATATAGCTTTATCATTCACTGTGAAATTTTAAATACTTTTCTCAACTACTTACGCGAAATTGCGAAAATTGTAACGATTATCCTGTGTATCATATTTGAAACCGCTGTAATGTACGTACGTTAAATGAAACCGCTATAATGTTATAGCGGTTTCATTTAACGTACATTACAGCGGTTTGAAATATGATACACAGGATAATAGGTACAATTTTCGCAACCACAAACGGCATACGATTTCAGTAATAGAGTTATTCCAACGGATGCCCATAAAAAAATTGCTACGTAAGTAATACACTACGATGACAATTAAACGAGAACACGAATATGTATTATGATTGACACTCACATTTATACGTAATATTCTTTCAATATTCCACTGGTCAAATTGCAATCTTGTTCATATTTCAAATTGCATCAAAACAAACATTGTTTAATAACAACATTCTTGTTATGATAACGAATTTATCCCAGAACTACTGGCGAATTTCCTAGTCGAGCGAATGCAGAAAATTCACATTTGCAGTAATATTTATAATAATTCGAGAAAATGTTATAAAACAGAATATTTTGAAAATTTTTCATTTGACACAATGGTTTTCTTTTCGTTTTTCTGCAATAGATACTTTTTATTCCGTTTGTGTTTAAAAGACTTACATTTTATTTGGAGCCCCAGATAACGTGGCCCAAATCTATTTATTGGAATATCGGGGAGACTTGAACTGTTTTACATTGTGGAGAATTTCGGCGAAACATTTTCGATAGTTTTTAAGAAAATTTGGTTTCAATATTTCAGAAAATTCGCCAAAACAGTTTCATTATACTCAAGGATTCTGGAGTACTTATGGACATTTAAAAAAAACATAAAGGTATTTTGAATTTCATGTGTTAAGAAACGAAATGAACAATGAAATCTATAATGTAAATTTTAACGATGTGAGGGAAAGAAAAATAAGAAAATTTAAAAAAAAAAATCTGGCGTTTATGTCATCGTATAGGCACTAGCCATACCCAAAATGTAAATACATTTGAAGTAATATTTAAGAAAACCTTGTTTTTTTGTTATTTTTAAAATACAAATTTTGCCCCACTATTGCACAAAAACTCAGAAATTAAAAGAAAACTTATCTTTAAAAAGAAGTATTTATGATTAATAAAAATAATTGCAAAATTACATAATCTCTATCTATAGACAAAACACGACGCAAAATTTATCACCTCCTAGGAGGTGATAATCAATAACTGATAAATATGCATGGTAAAGTCGTCTCTAATTGGCTGGTAGGGTCCCAGTTCTTGCACGCTATTGGCTGAAATTTCACGAGTGGAATAGTCTTTATAATTGTAATTGTAGGAAGACGCGGAAAAAAATATTGTTTTTCAATATTCGAAAAATTAGTGTTTTCAGAGAACATTAAGATACATTTATTAACATTAAGAGACATTCCCTTAAACACTAACCACTTTCCCACTAACCAGTCACAAAGTTTAATAAAAACGTTGGGGATATTTTTTTGAAAATTTTGAAAATGTCTCAGTCTTGATGTAAAGTTTCTCGCAAAATTAAAACATAGGTTTCAAATTCAAGGGGCTGAGTCATCACTCAGATAGTTAGGGGAATATGAATTTTGGAGAAAATCGGCTGACCGGTTTAGCCGCTAGCGTTGTTCTCAGACAGACGGAGCTGGTTGTTCACGGACAGGCGGAGACATTTGCTATCAATCGATTTTTCTGTACCAAGGACCCTCAAAACATTAATTCTCCCTTTTCTACGTGTTAGGGGATTTTTTTCTAAACTTAGCACCTGCATATGAACCACTTTTTCATTGTCAGAGTCGTGAAGTAACAGTTTTCTGCGGAAAATTAGCCTTTTTTGCAGCATTACCTTACTTTCTCTTGCCCCATAAGCAGTAGCGAGAAAGTAATTTTGTTTCTCTTCTTGAAGGAAGACGCCAAAAATTTTTTGAATGTTTTCAATTTTGGAAAAAACGGGGTTTTCAACGAACATGAGACCTGTACCCATTCTCTTAAACGTCCTTCACCCTATCCAACAACAAAATTTAATCAAAAACGGAGACATTTTTTTTAAAATTTTGAAAATGTCCCTGGGGTGTCTTGTAAAATGCCCTTTAAAATTAAAGTATCGGTTTCAAATTCACGGGGCAGCGACATCTGGAAAGGTGTTTTAACATGAAAGAATATATCTAAAATTGGTTCCATTTTTGAGAAATTTTGAAAATGGTTTGGTTTAGGTTTCACGTAAAATACTCTGAAAAATCAAAATATCCGTTTGAATCTCCAAAACCTCCGGTTAATTCAGATCCATAGGGGAAAATCAATTTTGAAGAAAATTGGCTGAACGGTTTAGACGCTTTCATTGAGCACGGACGGAAGGACCGTGTCGTTCTCACGTGTCAGTTGTTTTGTTTTAATCGTGTTTAGTGTAGTTGGGATTTTTATTTGTGGAAAAATGGCAAGTTTGAGTGGTATATCGGGAAGAGGCTGTGCGAACAATGCAAATTATTTTTGTTATATTTGTGGATGCGAAAAAAAAATGCGGTATGTGATCAAGAAACATTTCCCCAATGATAAACTGACAGAAACGGACTGACAGCGACGGACTGACAGAGACTGGAGAACGTTGGGTAACGGTTTCCAACGGCTGCTAGTCTGTGCCGGTCCGACGAAATTCGAGATAATTCAAGACAGTGTAGAATGTTTGTACTGATTGGTTTAATTTATGCAGGTTGTATCAGTGAACATGTGTATGTTAGGAACGTTTACTGTTGGGGAATATCCAATATATGACTGATTTTTGCTGTAGATTAAAGGTAATATTTAGTTTTAAGGCCGTAAAGTGTGTTATTCTTAGTGACAATAGCACGGTTTTTGTTCGGCACGGCGACAGAAGTCCGTTTTCAAAGACTCTAAAGATTATTGTTAAAATAGTGCAAATTATTTGAAAACGGGGACGCTCCATTGCAGGCCACCGCTGCGTTTTCTAGCACAAAGCGGAGAGGGTGGCGTTTATTAACGTAATCGGAACTTCGCGCATCATCGCGAAAGCCATTTTTTGTATTTACTTTAAATCCCGTCGCCATTGTTTTCCCTTCAACTCGGCGCCAGCGAGCGTAGTAGTGCAATACCACACTACTTCGCCAGCGCACCGCGTGCTCGGCGAAAGTCACTGACGGCGTTGCCGTCTGGGCCACAAGCCGCGCCCGGGCTTGTACACAGTCACGTGGACTGGGTGCGCGTGGCTGTCGCTTGGAGCGCTTGCGGGACTTCTTTCCCGTCGACAAGTAATCACAACCGTAATTGCAGTGGCAGTGAGTATAGAGTGCCTCCGTCAGGAATGTTGCGCTTGGGTGTGGCTGGGATCTTACTGTCTGTCCTTTGCGCGGGTGGTTGTCATTGAATCGCTTGCGTGACCTCTGTTCCGCCGAAACCATACCCTGTCCGCCGTATTAGCAGAGCATGGACGGTGGTAGTGTCGCGGGATGTAATAGGTCCTGAAGGTGGGCGGGACAGTCTCTGTAGGGGATTGTTTTCGTCGGACGGTCGCATGGCGGTCGCATCGCCTTCGCATGACTTGCCTGGTGGTGACATTGTCCTCCAGTGTCTTTTTTCCACCCAGCGACATGTGCTCCTAGTAGCCTTTCTTCCCCCAGTGACCTTTTAAGCCCCCCTGTGACCCTCTTTGCCAACCAGTGACCTGTGACCCCCAAACGTCTGTACCTTGGGCGCTGTTCATGCGACCTTTGCATGCGCGCGGGATGCCATAAATGGTCTTGAGGGATCTTGGTCTACAGTGCAGGGGTCTGGTACCCCAGTAGGTGTCGCGGTGCCTGTACTAAGTCTGGAGGCTATACTTCAGGCTCCGTCATGTAGCGACCAAAGATATATTACAATGGGAGAAAACATGGTAGCAGTGGCAGCTGATAATAGAGGTGAAGAGAAACAAGAGGCTCTTGGTAATATCGAGAAGAAGATAATCGAACTTCTTGAATTGGTCAAACCTCGCCACAATGTGCATGGCGAGATTATGAAATTAGCTTATGTGATTCGCACATGTTTTAATGACGTGGTAACGCTTCAAAGAAGAGGACCGCCCTCTCCAGATCCTCATTCTAGGAATCCTGTAAAGGAGACGAGCACTCAGATGCCTCCCGAAAAACAAGAAGTTGTGAGTACAGGGACGAAGACGAAGAGCAAGCCACCGCGCAACCGTGAACACTGAGAAAGCGGCGTCGGATTCGAATGAAATTCCGAATGGCAATGAAGGCGAAACGTGTGCTGAAACGCCTTCCTTGGTATCATTAGGAAGCGAGTTCGAGTGGTAAGAGGTAGACCAAAGAAAGAAGGAAAACCGTTCGAAAACTCGAAAAAGACCACCAAAGCCAGATGCTTTAGTAATAACGATGGCGATGACGGCTTATCCTACGCGCACATATTGACAAAAGTGAAAGGTCATGCGGAGCTCAAGAATCTACGTTCAAATGTCACTCAGATCCGGAAGACAGCATTCCTCGATTTCCTCCTACAACTTCGCAGATAGACAAACACTGAAGTCCCAATCTTCAGTAAAGAATGTGTTCGGGTCGCATGCCGATGTGTGAACGCCCGCTCTTGAAGTGATCATTCAGGTGAAGGACCTAGATGAAGTTACAACCAAATAAGAAGTTTACAATGCTTTGGTTGATCAATTCCCGAAATCGAAGGATTTAACGGCATCAGTGATGAAATTCCTAAGTCCAGCATATGCGGAACACAGTAGTCAGTCTCCCAGCCATCGTGGCCAATACCCTGTTACCTTCTGGTAAAGTTAAAATAGGATGAGCAAACTGCCGATTGCGTGAGAGGAAAACGCCCGAGGTGCTTCAAATGCTTAGATTTTGGACATATAAGTCGAGCATGTAAGAACCCGTGTAACAGATCGAAGTTGTGCAAGAATTGCGGTGATAATGATCACTTCGCTAAGACATGCACAAACGATCCAAAGTGCCTGCTGGGTGTACAAAACGACAAAGACAGCAAACATGTGTTCTTCTTACCAAAGAGTAACAGGTGTTCTTTTTACCAAAGAGCGCTAAAGAAAATATTGAACAGACCATGAGAATATTTTAAATAAATCTGAACCACTGTGACGTTGCTCAGAATATTCTAGCACAATCTGTGAGGGAATGGGAAAAAAGGTGTCGCGATTCTGTGTGAGAAATACAGAAACCGCGACGATTCATCGTGGGTATCCGACTAATTCAACAAAACATCAATATGGGCATGTGGGAATCGTCCATTCCAACAAATAATGACTCGAGCTGAAGTAGGATTCGTCTGAGTCAAAAATTTATGGAATCTATATTTACAGCTGCTATGCGTCACCAAACGATGGGTTCGATGACTTTGAGCAATTCCTGGATCGTCTAGTTCTTGACGCCAGAGGTCGCAGCCCCCTCGCGATAGCTGGTGACTTAAATTCTTGGGCCGTGGAGTGGGGCACCGACTACGAATAGAGAGGTCGAGCCGTCCTAGAAACATTCTCCCTCTTGAACGTATTACTCGGTAACACCGGAGATACACACACTGCCCGCAGATGTGGTTTAGGATCTGTGGTGGATTGAACGTGTATGACAGCTTGTTGAGAATGGGAGTATCCTGGAAAGTCAGTGAACACTACACACACAGCGGCCATTTGACTATTGTATACGAGATGCATCTCGTTATGTTGTACCGGGATGTAAGGTGAGGGAATGGAAGGCCAAAGCGTTTCACGAGGAAGTATTCCGCCTTTGTTTGGAGAACTTTGTACCATCACGGATGGCAGAGACAAAGAATAGCCAAATTATAAACTGGATAACCAAGGCTTGTGATGAAGCTATGCCCAGAAGAGGAACCAACCACCGACGATTACCAGTTCACTGGTGGAATTAAGGACATTGCTCATCATCGCCGTCACTGTCTTCGGGCCAGGAGACTATATCAGCGAGCTCCTGGTAAAGATAACTTTGTTCAATTGCAAGAACAATATAAATTGGCCAGAAACCAGTTGAAAGCCGCAATCCGGAAAAGTAAACGTCTTTGCGCTAAAAACTTGTGCGATGAAATTGATAAAGATGACTGGGGTAGGCCATACCAGATGCTTATGGGTAAGTTTATAAAGCCGCATACTCAGTCTCCAACCAGCCCTAAAATTCTTCGAAGAATTGTGACAACTTTATTCCCACACCACCCCGGCCAACTGACGATCATCATGCCACTTGATACGGAAAAGATACCACCAGTCACTGAGGATGAGCTACAGCACGTAATCAGTAGAATTGGTAACTCCAAGGCACCAAGACCGGATAGTATCCCCAACATCGCCCTCAAGACTGCGATATGCGCTCGTAGTGAAATATTCGTGGGCCTCTACGACACATGTCTGAGAGAAGAGATGTTGCCTGAGAGATGGAAGAAACAACTAGTACTTCTTCCAAAGGGGAAAAAACCTCCTGATGAATCGGCGTCTTACCGGCCGCTGTGTATGCTTGATACCGTGGGTAAGGTTTTCGAACATTTTATTAGCGCAAGATTGTGTAATGTAAATGATAAAGGAGGTGGACTCTCAGAGAACAAGTATGGCTTTCGCAAACCTCGTTCAACAAACTTGCTGTCGACACTAACCGACACGCCGTTAAAGGAAGCAGGTGCAGAAGAGGTCCAAAAAAGTACTGTGCAGTCGTTACATTGGATAATAAGAATGCTTTTAACTCTGCAAGATGGAGTGTCATTCATAAGGCACTCCATCAAATCAATGTACCTACATACTTGACAAAAATAGTAGCTGAATATCTGAATAGACGAATTCTAGTGTACAATATGGATGATGGATTGAAGGCAAACAACATCTTCGCTGGCGTCCCTCAAGGTTTGGTGTTGGGTCCAATTCTGTGAAATATCATGTGTGATGAGGTTCTTAGGCTCCCACTCCCAGAAGGAACCAAAATCATTTGCTTCGCAGAAGACATTGCCATTGTCGTCGACGCAAATTTGTAGAAGAGATAGTAAGTATTTGCAATGCAGACATTGCCATTGTTAGTCTTTGGCTAAATTCCGCGGGATTGCAGCTTGCTAAACAAAACAGAAGTGATCTGGGCTGTCCGCGTGACGCTGCGTCGAAGGCTGGGGTGCCGACGTTTCGACCGACATATCGCGGTCCTCTTCAGGGCTGTACTGCGCCACGATTTTTTTTCATTTTGCCCCCACCAGTAACCCTGGTGAGGCGGGAGTTTATTCATTTCTGAGTGTACATTACTTATGCTCCAGCATTTCTGCTTTTGGAGCTGCAGGGAGGGAATATCTTAAAAATACTAACTAATCTAAAAACTTAAACTAATAAACAATGTCTTTTTGGGCGATTGACGTTTTAACAAAACAAATAATAAAAAAATGGAGTTTCAACTTCATAGTACAGTTCGTAATTTCTTCTTTTTGTAACATTCACTCACTCATTCATTCTTAATCTATATGTACAACACATTCAATCACCCATTTGTACTACACTGCACTTCACTATTTACTATTTACACATTTTACTCTGAATTATTTACGCCACGGCGCCGACTTTACTCAGGCGTCCGTGGCGCCGCGACGTTTCCAGGGCCTGGCGGTTCAGACCCGGCTGAGCGCGATTCCTCGCCTCCCACGCGGATTCCGGCATCTGAGAGCGGCAACCGCCTCCCACGCACTATCTGCTCCCACGCGTCGCACAGCTCAGAGAGCTTGTCCGGGGGAGGGGGCGGAAGGTGAAGGCGACGTGCTTTGAGCCTTTTCTTCTGTGGAAGGCCCTGTGCACGCCTCTGTTCGCCGCCACGCCGGTCTCGCGAAGGATGCACGGAGCGGACGGCCTCAGCACCCTATCGAGCGCCGTTTCCGCCCGCTTCTGCAGCTCCGCCGAGAACTGATTACTTACGCCCAAAATTCTAAATACGTCAGCGTTACGAGGAGTGCGGTCGCGTCGGGTATTTGAGACATGCGGGCGCGCCGCTGTGTTCTCTGCGACCCGTATGGGGCGCAGAGTAGAAGAGGGAGCGATGGCGAAAACCACGCATGCATACACCCACAAGGGGCGAGCGCACGCGGTGAATAAGCGCAACTTTAAGGAAACGGAAAGAGCGGGAGAACGAAGAAGAGGTTTTACGAGAAGAGTGCGGTTTTTGATTTTCGCAGCAAGATATCGAGCGTGCGCATGCCAACGGAGATCGCTGTCAAGCAACACGCCCAGATATCTCGTTTCGCTCTGGCAAGGCAAGCGCGTGCCAGCCAAGCTCACCGTTTCATCGGGGTCGGTCCTCTTGCGAGTGAAGTTGATGGCGACGCATTTATCGAGGTTGAGAGCGAGTCGTTTCCGACTTAGCCATTCAGGAAAGGCGGCGAGACAATCACTTAAGTATTTAATTGACTGCCTGACGTTCGCCGATTTCGCATAATATGCAAAATCATCCGCGAACATCAGGAGCCCGCAGCGTTGAATGCTTGTTTTTGTTTCAGCAGGAAGCGGCGCATCATATACGTATAAGCCGAAGTGAGTAGGAGAGAGAACGCTCCCCGAACATCAGGCCGAACGTTTTTTGTCAGAAGAAAACCTATTGACGCGAACTTTGAACTGCCTGTCAGAGAGAAAACTCGCGATCAATTTGACATAGCAATCGCTCATCCCCGGCTCCGTGAGTCACGCCAGTAAACCTGCGTGCCACACAGAATCGAAGGCCGATCGCATGTCGAGAAAGACCGCTGGCATATTGTGCCGTCTCTCAAGGGCGCGGCCGATCTCCCTGCAACGTCACGTAAACTGCTGCGCGGAGCTGTGACCAGCTCTGAAACTAAATTGTTCGTCTCTGCGAAGGTTGAGGCGACGTATTTCCTGTTGCAAGCGCACCAGGATCAGTCGCTCAAACGTCTTTCCTAGGACAGAGAGTAGACTGATTGGTCTATAGCTGCTTGGAATTAGTTTATTTTTGCCAGGTTTTGGTAGAAGTGCGATGGTCGAAATCCTCCACGCCTTCGGGAAATAACTGCACGCTAGGCACGTATTCAGGAGCTCGAGTAGAAACTCGACTCCGCGCCCACTCAGAGCATGCAGTTGGCCGCCAGTACAACCGTCTGGCCTAGCTGACTTGGCCGGATTGACGCGCCTAAGGGCGCTCTCCAGCTCCCTCTTCGTCACGCGGCGCGCTAAGGGAACAGGGAGGCCAATGCAGCTGACCGCCGGCGCCATTGGCTGACCACCTGTCACAGCGGCGGCCAATGGCAGCACAGCGGCGCCCGTTTCAAACGCATGGAACTGCAGCGCGAGCGAATTCGCGAAGATTTCGCTTTTTGCCGCGGCGTCCCACACGTAAACGGACCGAGGTGGTGGAGCGCCGGGTGCTCCCGTCCCGGCGTTGCTCTGAAGAGGGCTATTTACTCCCGGTTTGCGGCCCAGAGCACGAGAAATATCCCAAATGTAAAGTGATTCACTGCTTCGTCGATCTCGGCCTCCGTATTTACTGGTTTCTGCTCAAGCTGAGAGTTCAGCTGAGCTGAGAAACCTGCTCAGTTTCTGTCACGCAAAGTTCGAAATTTATTTTGGCATTTCGTTACAAGGAACGCCACAACACATGTTTCTGGATTATGATAGGAATCCAGTGTTGCAATTGACAGGGGGACCACGCACTCAACGCCTTTCACGATCATAAAATCAATAACACCCGGGTTCCTGTTACGTACTTTCGGGAAATGCGTAGGGCTATTCGGTGCGCAGATTTCCACGCCCCGCTTTGTCGCTACAAAATTGGCAATTTTATTAACGTTTCTGATAGCTCCGATGCCGCCGCAGGTTCTATGTCTGGTGTTAAAGTCACCCAGAAGGATGAATTTAATGCGAGAATCGCATCAATTACAGCCGCATTTATGGTTTGGTCTGTGAAGTAGGCGGACACGATTAAAAGTCGGCCGTTTCCTACCTAAACGTACACCCCGACCGCCTCAAGAAACGCCAAAGCAATAGCAGGGATTTCGGCTTCGAGCTGCGGTAATTCGCGACGTATTGCAAGCGCTACGCCGCCATCTAGCCTGCCAAGTTGATCTCTGCGATAAAAAGCGAATCCACGGAGTTTGAATTCGTGTTCACCACTGAGCCACGTTCCTTGTAAAGCCAAAATATCTAATTGAAACTCATTTACAAAATCAATTTGCTGGGCTTAAAAAATAGCACTTCACGCGTTCCAAGTGCAGGCGCGGTGAGGTGCTGAGTTTAGTCCTACGTGAATTGAGTTAGGCATTTTGATGCAAAGTTTGAAGGAAAAGTTGAAACAATTCTAGGAACTGGCTCCCAGACATTGTTTGCGCGGCAGATACGGGTGCAGTGGACCGCGCTTCGGACGCCCCTGAGTTCGTCGTGTTGGCTCCCGAGGAACGCGGTGCGCCGAGGCGTCCCGCGATCTCGCTCCAGGGCGGCCCGCCGTTAACTGTCGTCTGAGGCGCCAGGTTTCTAATAAAATTAGAATTTCCCGACGAGAATCCCTCAGTCCCTACAATTGCATGCGCGTTTAAAGGAGCTTTGGGCAGTGTGCAATGGCTGCATCCTGTAATGGATGCAGCGTCCCTCTGCTTACAATTGCAGAAAGTTGGTTTTTGTTCTAATTTTCCTAAGCGCGGACAATGCTTCGTGCCGCGCTTATCGTCTCCTTCCGGGTGATCCTCGCACATACAGAACTGACAGCGCACATCATACTCGCTGTTGCGAGCGATGTGGCCCCAGCGGCAGCATCTATTGCAGAAACGTGGTCGCGCGCACTTTTCGCGTTCGACCACGATCGCGAATGATTCCAGTTGCCGCAATTGGTAAACTTTCCGCGACTCGGCGTTGTCACGGAAGGTGACTGCGAAAGTTCCCGTGGGAACTTGCACGCGCCGAGTGTCGGTGACTCATGCACCTTCTGCTACACCAGAATCCCGGCTACTGGCGACCGGAGATTCTTTAAACAGAGAAATCTGCTTTACAATGGTAGGAGTGAATCCCAGCTCTTTAAGCTGTTTTTCGACATCTTCCGCGGTAGCCTTGCGGGAGCCCTCTAATGAAAACTCTGAGGTACTTTTCAGAGTTTTCTGGCGGTGACGGATGCGCGAACAAAAATAAGTTCGCGCTGCGGCAATACGACACGCGGTAAAAAGTATGTACTTCGTACATTGTGCGCTGACTATGACTGGTAACCTTCGAAATTTTCGCCTTGTATCCTGTTAGGGGCCCAATATGCCTGCCGTGCTCTAGGACCTTATCAGAACCGTTTTTTAGTCGAATTTTGTAAGGCCGTTTAGGCGGCCTCGAAGCGGCGGGTCGGAGGGCTTCCACGGGCGGATCCTGCGCGGAGGATCGTGCGCCGTTTAAAGCGCCGCCAGGGGCGCTCAGCAGCTCAGAAGTGAGAGTCGATTTATGTCGGTCGCCAGACGCCGAGGAGAGCGGACGCACCCGAAGAGCGCTCCGCCCGCCGAGGGAGTTTCTGACGCCGCGGGACTGAACAGCCCTTCTAAGGGTTCAAAGAGCAAAAGCCTAGGTTAGCCCTTCTAAGGGCGCTCTACTTTGTTCTAACAGCCCTTTTCGGACGATAGTTGTAAAAGCTCTAGCTAGAGCTTTTATAAGCGACATGTCGTCGCCGGCGAGCTCTGCCGCGTCGACACCGTTCGCCACTGCGTCTGCGGGTGGGAATGGTGCGCGTAGAAGGATTAGCGGGCGCACGATGGACCGAACAACCGTCAAACGACGGGGCGGTTCCTCATCCACCGAACGCATATGCGCTAAAAAGACTCCCTCTGCCTGCAGGAGGTGACCGGTGACGCCGCGGTTGCTTGACGGCGCGCCGTCAAGGTTCGGTGCGAGACGCTTGAGGCGCACCGAGATGTCTTGGCCACTCTGGAGGAGAGGTCTGTGGAGTACCACACGTACACCAGAGGGAACGAGAAGTTTCTTCGGTTAGTTTGGCGGGGCATACCGTTGGAGCTGTCTTTCCTGGCGCTCCATGATAACCTCGAACGTGTTGGTTTCCAGGTGCGGAAGCAGAACCGCATCTGCAGCCAGCGGCCGGGACGACGGGGCAGACCACTTCCCTTGGTCATCGCCACCCTAAAGGATTCAGAGCGCCACCGGGCGCTCCGGGAGGTAACCTCCATACGTGGGCTCCGCGCCCGCGTGGAGGTGTATTGGCCACCGCCCGGGCCCACGCAGTACCACAATTGCATGGATTTCGGGCACGCAACTGCAAGCGCTAAACCCTCCAGCGGTGGAGCGTAACTGCTCCATCTTTCTGGGCGATAACCACAGCGCAAAGTACAAGGGTTGCCCCGAGTACCAGCGCCGCTGTTTCAGGTGAATACCCGGTGCAGCAGCAGCGGAATCGCCTGCGCCGTCCTGGCATTCATGAGCGGCGAGCGGCCGACGCGCGGTCGGAGGCGCCGCGTTCTCCCTCACGGGAGCGCGAACCTCCCACCGCCGCACCAGCACCCCACCGCCGTAGCCACCGCGGTAACAGCGTTCGCATCGACGCAACGCCCAGCGGGGAGGGCCGACGCGGACCGCGAGGAGCGCACCGCTCGCGTAGAGCGGCGAAGGAGGTCGGCGGAGGCAATCCCCGTTCCCTCCTCTCTGAGCGAGCAGGAGCGCGTGCTGCACCGCACCATCGACGATCTCGCCCGCAACGGGATCGACTTGGTGCGTGTGACGCAGGCGCTCATGGAAGCAGTATCCGGCTGCGATCCAGCTGAGTGGTCGGCGACTTAAGGTGGTAGTGACACTGCTTCTTGGGCACTCCCATGAGGTGACGGCGGCCGCTGCGGCGGATGAGGCACGCTCTTCCTCGTCATCGCCCGCACCCCGTACCTCCGCCGCACCTTAAATAATGGCTGCTTCTCCTTTTTATAGGAATAGCTGCACCGTTGCCTTCTGGAATTGCAACGGCATCTGCGCGCGAGTGAAGCAGTCAGAGCTACACAGCTTTCTCGCTCGGCACAATATTTCTGTCATGATGCTGGGTGAAACATGGCTAAGCCCGCATCTTTCTCTTCATATTCCAGGTTATATCTGCTATCGGAACGACAGAGCTGCACAAGCAGCTAATACGACGGACGCCCACATAAGAAGGCGGAAAGCAATATTAATTAGACGCAACATAAATCATTATGTTTTAGTTCTTCCGCAGCTGCAGCACGCCGAGGCCACAGCTGTAGTCGTGCAGACAGAGCGCGGGCCGCTGCGGCTTGCCTCTCTTTACGCTCGTCCCGACCGCTCCGCGGAAACGTGCGCCCAACTAGCTGCAGATATTGCTAAACTAGTAGAGGCACACACAACTCCAACAATAGTGGCTGGCGATTTTAATGCCAAACGCACGGCCTGGATTTCCCGCATCACTTGCCCTCGCGGCCGTAAGCTGAAAGCAGTTGCCGACGCAAAGGGCTGCGAGATTTTTGCTCGCGCTACACCTACCTTTTATCTTAACCAGACGAATGGCAAGCCCGATGTTTTAGATATCGCGCTTCGCCATAAACTTCACTACCCACCCATTCTAAACACTAGTTATGAAATTTCCTCAGACCACTTCCCAGTATTCGCAGAGATGAGACGCGGCGGCGCTGCACTGTGTATTGCACCTACGACGCAGAAGCCAGGCACAAATTGGCACCAATTTCAGACGGAACTGCAGTAGCGCATTCCAGACGCATCCGCTCTTTCAGATACGCAGCAGATTGAAACTGGAGCAGCTAAATTCGCCGAAGCTGTGACTGACAGCCTCAACGCCGCAGCTGAGAAGCAGCGCTCCTCTAAGAAGGAGCAGCCATTAAAACCTTTTCTTATGAATTTAATTTCCAGGAAAAACAGCGTGCAGAGTGCGGCAGAGCACGTGACATCCCGCTGATAAGCGAGAGCTAAATCGATTGAAGTGGAAAGTTGAAATCGAACTAGCTGAATTCCGCAATCAGAAGTGGGAAAATTTTCTTTCAGGCCTCAAACCTGAGGACAATTCACTATGGAAAATTACACGCATGTTTTCCAGGAATCCAGTGGCAGTGCCGCCGCTGCAAATCAGCCCAGGAGAATTCGCCGAGTCGAACGAGGCGAAAGCGGAACTCCTTGCTAATGCTTTAGAATCTGTTTCACCCGGTAGAGGAGGCGCAGCCAATCCCGCATGTTGTCGAAGTGCAACAAACGGTGATGGTGGCACTGCACGCGCCCGCCGACGATCCCGAGTTTTACAGATGAAGCAGAAGTTAAAGCGGCCATTGCAGAGCTGAAAGCTAAAAAAGCTCCCGGCCCAGACGGCATCAGTAACGACGTCCTGAAGAAGCTGCCGCGGCAAGCCATAGTGTTTTTAGTCTCACTGTTTAATTCAATTTTATTGTTTCAGCACTTTCCGAGTCAGTCATAAGCAGGGAAAAAATCCAAAACTGCCCGAGTCGTATAGACCTATTAGCTTATTAAATACACTCGGAAAACTGTGTGAAAAGCTAATCTTAAAAAGAATTCTAAAATTTATTTCAGATAATTCATTAATGAATAAGGAACAGTTTGGCTTTCGCGCGGGCCACAGTACAACGAATCAGCTTGTGCGAATTACAGACCGCATAAGACGCAACTTCAGCGAGAGCCGATTCACAAGTGGAGTGTTCCTCGACGTTGCCAATGCATTTGACAAGGTCTGGCACGTCGGTCTTCGTTCCAAACTCCATACCTTGAACCTTGTTCACTCTTTCCTAGCAAACAGAACGTTTCAAGTAACGCTTCTGAATGCGAAATCTATCCGCCGCGCGATACGGGCCGGAGTGCCTCAAGGGAGCGTGCTTGCTCCAACGCTCTTTAGCCTTTATGTTTGCGATACTCCCTCGCACCCTCAGACGGAACTCGCCTTGTACGCTGACGATACGGCTGTAATAGCCACGTCGAAAAATATCGATCTTCTCCAGAAGTATTTGGAACAGCCTCCAGCTGTTCGCTCCTCTCTGCTAGTTGTTTTCAAGCTGCTTGGATGATGTGCTTTGGGAGTTTCGAGAAATCGAGATGGCTCCTTCTTCAAGTCACGAGCCCGTGCTCCACGGCCGCCAGATGACCGTTGTGGTTTCGCTTTGGGCGTCATCGTGGATTAGTTGATAGCACTCGGCTGCACAAGTGGTTCGTGTGATGGTCAGTGCTCAAGCGGACACTTCTACTCCAGAGGACACTAGAACTCGATATGAATGGACTAACACAAATGGACTACGCATGCCCTAGCTGGGCAATTGCTGCAGAGTCATTTAAATAAAATGCAGGTAGTTCAGAATGAATGCCTTAGGGCCACCCTCTGCGCCCCTAAGCACACTTTAATTCAAAATTTGCATCGCGATGTTTCAATGCCACTGCTAAAAGAGCACTTCAAAAGCATTATTTCCAAATTTTTCGAGAAAAGCCGCTGACTCGGTAAACACTCATTTCCGAGTTCGCTTCATACGAACCAGATCAGCGGGCGAATTTGAATTTCACCACACGCAATGCGCGCACCAGTTGGTTCAAATCTAACTGATCTGTTTTTTTCTTTTCATGTTGCAGGATTGGTGATCTATCCTCCGGAAAGATGAGCTCGCGGCTCTGGCCACGCTGCACTCGGGGCGTCTGTGGCTCGGTCGAAATCGACCAAGTCACGTTATCCCCAAGCGAGCACCGCCGTTCGTCGGAGCACCGCTTGTTTTCCCCCCTTAGCGGCACCGCCGGCGAGGGGTAAAGTCGTCTCCGTTAGCCGCTGACATCGCTGACTAGCGGCACATCCTTGCTCTAAGTTGGCCCCGCGAGAGCAGCGCTCGATCGCGGGAGGAGCTCGTCTCCTGCTGCGATCCCTTACGGCGTTCCGCTAAACGTCTCGTGAGAGAAGAGCTCAATCACGAGAACGCCAGGTACTTGCCGTGCAAGAAAGGCTGCGCGAACTTTCCACTTAACACAGTGTGGGAGCGGGGCTCAACCACATGTGTCGGGTGTTTGTTGCACGCCGCAGCAGAAACCAAGTCACGCCAAGTGCAAGGCCGGAGCTAAGCGGAGGGAGCGGGTGGTGCCTGCGGCCGCCACCTTGCTGCCTTCTGCTGCTTCTTAAATTCAGAAAATTTAAGTGGTCATAGTTATTGAAATTTTATGCTACAACAACATCTTGAAGCCAACGTCCATCTGAGAAGATTTTGTACTCTTAGCTTATAAGGATTTATTCTGTAATGAGGTTAAGTATGGTAACATATGAGCAACTTTTTGACATCAGTTTTCTCAAAAATGGTAAATTGGAAAATTCAAACTGTGATCTCATGGCCACGATGTATCAAACACCTAAGAAATTGTTATAAACATCTAATTTCTGGTTGGTTTTACTCTGAGAAAAAAATTGGTATTTGGTGTAACATTTTTCATTGATTTCAAAACAACTTCTTATTTATTATAAGGAAATGACTTGCAATAGCGGGTTCTGGTAACAAAATCTCAAATTTAGTGTAAATTTAGGGTTATACAAACACCTCATTTATCTCTGTAGCTGCAGAATTAATGTTTTAATGGCAAAACAAGAATTATTTCGTGTCCATTAGCCACTAGTTCTGGAATTAAAGCCAGGGGGATTGGATCGGATTGCCCCTTTTTTTCTGCACTGCAGCCATGGCCCGCAAGTTGTCTGCCTTCTAAGGGGCAAACGTAATTTTTGCAAGCATGGAGTTTGTATAGCCCAGTAAATGAATCGATATTTCCCCGCTACGCCCCGCCGACGCTTCGGCGGCCCCCCTCCCCTTCTGGGAGACCTATATAAGCTGGTGCGTGACCAGCGCCCCTCGCCTTCTGCTTCTGTAATTTGCCTTTGTCTCGTTTGGTTGTTCGTGCTGAGTGCACGCTTGTCATAGTCATGTTAGGAGCCATTATTCATGTTTAACAAGGCCCGGCTCCTTATAATGTCCTGAGTCGTTATAATGTATTTTTATGTATATGTATGAGTGCTTTTAGCCTGATTCAGGCAATATTGGTTTTTATTTGTATGGAATTGGATCTTAATTTGAGTTTTTTTAAGGTTTCCTGATGTTTGTATGAATTCGCCTTTGTTTTATTGCAGGTTTACTCTGTTTGTTTTTGTAGCTCACGTTGCAGTTGTTTGGCAGCGTTTGGGCATTCGTTGGCCCCCAAAATTTGTGTGGTGTGCCATGGAAGGGCTGTACATTTCTAATTGGTTTGTGTAAATGTTACAGTTTCCTGCTCCCGTCGTAAGACGACAGTGGTAGCATTCGACATCGGGGAGTTTCTTTTATAAGCGTCAGCAGGATCCGTACGGCATTGGTCGTGATCCATTTCGGGTGCGCCCCTTTCGCCCCGTGAGCAATTTCTTTGTCGCTAGCTATCTTTCCTATCACTAGCTATCTTTCCTATCGCTATGTGAGATGGAATGTAGGGGTGCAGTTTATGAAGTAGTGGATGATGGACGGTGTCCAATGCAAAGGAGAAATCAAAGAAAAGAGCAGGAAGAGAACAGTGGCGATTTAAAGTTGAAGAGGCGAAGAAAGCGAAGCGGAGCGCCTGCATTGCGGAGGAGCGTTGTTTGCGAGAGCCGAATTGCACCTCCCTGATGACGCCTCTCGCCTCGAGATCCCTTTGGATTCTCGTGAGAATGATTTTCTCCAGGAGTTTTCCAAGAGTCGGCAGGAGAGATATAGGCCGATAATTTTCCGGGAGGCGCGAGTTCTTATTCGATTTCGCAAGCAGTATTACCACAGCCGCTTTCCAGTTTGAAGGAAAGTATAGCACAGAGATGCAGACTGTGTAAATTTGTGCTATGAAATGGGCAGCCCTGAGGGGAGATGTTTGAGCATTTCACCCGAGAGTTTGTCCCGGCCACCCGATTTCTTTGTGTTAATGTTTTTTAATAGATCGCGTACCTCATCCGCCTCGATGTGCCAGTCGGAGAAATTTCGGTGGGGGTGAAGGATCGAATTCAATTTCCGCGGTGGTGGCTGGGAGCTGCAGCGGAATTGCTATGGTGGGGGTAGCGTTTTTCCAGTGAGTCGGCGAATACTTCTGCTTTAATGGCTGGGTCATAAGTGGGTGGTAGTCCCTTTGGGCGTTCGAGGGCGGTTATAGCTGGAATTTTATTTCTAAGGGCCCGCTGCAGTTTCCATAAATCCTCAGCGTTATTTATTTGCGAGTTCTTAACAAATTCCTCTCACATCGCAGACCTGTGCTCCCGCAAGAGCCTGGTGGTTTTCCGCCGTATGCGTTGGTAGGTGGCTTTTGCGTCGGGGTCGCGTGTGCGCTGGTAGATGCGCTGCGCTTTTCGGCGCTCTTGGATGAGGCGGATCAACTCAACAGGGGTTTGTGAAGAAGGGTTGGGGGCATCTGGAACCAGACCAGACCAGATACAGTGGGGCTTCTAATGAATGCCTGCCTACTTTTGTAGGCTCTTCATTCGTGTTTTAATAAAAGGTGGTGAATGTTATTGGTTGTTCATTTGGCCTTCCCCCATACGAGGATGGGGATTAGGTTTTTGGGTATGTATTGGTTTGATGGGTTATTTTGTTAAGGGAGACGTGTTATTTTGTTAGTTTGAGAGAAGTTGTTTGAGGGAAGCTGATAGAGATAGGAAGGAAGAAAGGATAGCAGGAAGGCTTTGAGGATAGAGGAAAGGCATAGAGGAAGGCTTTGACACCGTGCGTGGGCGGGATGTCATTGACGTATAAGGAGAATAAGATGGGGGAAAGTAAGGCGCCCAGAGGGACGCCGGCTTGGATCGGATAAGTAGGGGAGGATTTAGAGAGGTGTCGGACGTATCTTTCACAGAGATAATTTTGAAGCAGAGTGTATAGGTGGGTGGGGATATGGGAGTGAAGTTTCATTAAAAGGATATTGTGAGCAAAGGTGTCGTAAGCGTGGGAAAGGTCGGTAAAAATGGCGGGGATTTCAATTTTCTGGCGGAGTGGAGTGGCTATGGATAAAGGGTCGCGGAGTGTTTGGAGGGCCGCGGAGCGACCCTCACGGAAACCAAACTGGACAGGGCAGATTGTAAGATTTAGAATTGGGCTGAGTCTGAAGAGGATAATTTTTTCTAGGATTTTTCCAAAGATAGGGAGGAGGCTGATGGGGCGGTAGTTTGAGGGGAGCCGATGGTCTTTGCCAGGTTTGGGCATCATTATGACACGGGCGGTCTTCCAGGAGGTGGGAAAATAGGATAGGGAGAAGCAGGATTTTTGTAAGCAGATCTATTGCATTTTTAGGTAGGTATTTTATTTGGGATGGGGTGATTCCGTCGGGGCCTGGCGTTTTGTTTGTGCTGATGGTTTTTAGGATTTGGTGTGACTGGAAGTGGTGTAAGGATGTTGAGTGTTAAGCGGTGGGTGTGGGGTTTTAAGGTATTGCAGAATAACTTTCTCTGGGATGGGGTGCATTTTGGGGTTCGAAGTGCACGGCCAAGGATTGGGCGAGGGTCTTAGTTATTGTTTGGGGGTCAAATATGAGTTTGTTTGGGTAAGAAGTGGTGATATTTTGGTGGCAGTTGCTCTGACTGTTCGGGTTATTTTGTGTTGTTATGGTTGCCTTTGTCTTCTATTAGGTCGTTGAATTTTTGTTGTTCGTGGCGTAGTAGTAAAGTATGTACTTGTCTTTGTAGTTGTTTAAGCTTCGTTTTTGTCTTTGTAGTACTGTCTTTGAGTCTGTCTCTTTAGTCGTATTAGTGAAATTATTTCATTTGGGAGAGTTGGGTGAACTTGTTGGGTTATTATGGTGGTTTTCTGAAAGGCATTTTTGATCTGTTTGGATAAATGGGTTATTGATTTGACTATTTCTGGAGTAGAGGATATGGAGGGAGGGGTGTGGATCTTTTTAGATAGAATATGGTTGAAGGATTTCCAGTTGGTTTCGGATATGGGCGGTGGTTGAGGGTGTTGGAATGGTGTGGTTGAGATTGTTGCAAATACTATTGGTAGATGATCAGATTGGTTGAATAGGTCTAATTTTGGAGTGGGGGTGGAGATATGGAGGTGGAGATAGGGGGTGGAGATTGACGGAGTGAAGGATTATATCTAGAACGTCATTGGGTTTGTCATTGATGAAGTGGGTGGGTTCTGCTGGGCTTTTGATTTGGATGGATGGGTGTGAAGTTAGTAAGTATTCAAGTTTACGTTCACTACTATTGTCAATCTTGCAGCCCCAATGATGGGATTTTGAGTTCAGGTCACCTGTGAGGATAAAAGGGTGGCGGAGATTTAGAAGAATGGAGAGATCAGTGTCAGGGATGGATGAGTTTGGTTTATGGCAGATATTATTATTATTATTATTATTATTATTATTATTATTATTATTATTATAGGAGTTGTTGGGGTACCTATCATAACAGCAGAGCACTCAAGGAACGTGGTGTTTGGGATTTGGAATTGCGCATGAGGGATTTCTTTTCTGATTAGGATGGCCGTGCCTCCGTTAGCTGTGGGGCGATCATTGCGGTATGGAAAATGAGAGGTTGGGTTTCAGAAAGGTTTCTTGGAGGCACAGAACCCCGACGGAGTGGTCTTTTAGGAATTGGGTTATTAGAGGTTTTTTGATGTGGAGACCGCCGCGTGCATTCCGGGAGGATATGGTGAGAAAGCGAAGGTAGGGGGCCATTAATTAAGCTTTTCGACGAGCTTGATGGATTAGCAGCTAGGATTAGTTTGGTGGGTGTTCGGTGTTGTAAGAAATAGTCATAGGATTGGGATTGGTTTCTGAGGTGGGGAAAGTGTATTGTGTTGAGTTCAGGAGGGGGAGGGGGTTTTGATTCTATTAATTTGCATAGCTCTGGCTTGTTTGGCTTGTTGGAGGTAAGGGCAATTTGGGTCGTAGGCGGGGTGGTTTCCAGTGCAGTTATGTCATTTGAATTGGGGCTGTTGGCTTTGGATTGGAAGCATGATTCGGTGGGGTGGGGGTAGGCACAAAGGGCACAAAAGGCTTTTCTTTGGGAATAGAATTTGGTGTGGTAGAGTTTGAGGCAGTTTGTCCATTGGGGATCATGGTCAGTCTTTTTGTGGGGTTCAATTTTGATGCTGTAGTGTCCTATGTAGCGTAGTTTCTGTTTTGTTTCCGTCATGTCTTTCCTTGGGATTTCCAGGGTGTAGAGTCCCACAGGTCTTAGTTGTCCGTCATCTCATCTTTGCATCTCCGTGATGTGGTAAACGGTTAGTCCCAGGTCAGTCATATGTTCACGAATGGTTTCAGTCGGGAATTGGTGTAGTTCTTTAAGAAGTAGCTTGTCACGGATGTCTTCTGTGGCTCGGTGTAGGCGTAAGAAAGTTCTGGAAAATACAGGTATTTAAGTGAGGGGTCCGTTTTGATGGTTTTTAGTCTTTGACAGATTTGGGAGTGGGCCAGGACGGTTTTGGGGGTAATGATAAGCTCGGTACTGGAACATTTTGCAGTCATTTGGTTGTTGCTGTATTTAATCAGGTCGTTGGTCAGTTCTGTAGCACTAAAAGTGGAGCATAAGTTGATCTTGATCAGGCCAATTCTGAGTTTGGGGGTAGCGGGGATGTTGGCTTGGGATGTAGGTTGTTGACTTTGAAGGGTGGGCAGGGGTGAGGTGTGGTTCTGTGAAGTGGAGGATGCTGATGTGGATGGGAAGGGGTCATCAATAGCCAGAGAGTTAAAAGAGTACTGTAAAGGGAGTTCTGGAGGAGTAGGGGTTTTTTCCATGCAGTCTTTTTCGGAAAGATAAAGGGTCCACCAGGTTGGTCTTCAGTGGGATTGAGAGGATGTCCGGGCATGGGGGAGGTGGAGCGGTCACGTTTAGAGCGGAAGTGTTGGTTGGTCTGGTCGCAGTCCGCAGGCGTTATACCTTCTGATTCCATGTTGGTGTCGTCTGCGGCCTCCATCTGGAGGGTGGGAGGGTCGTCCGCGGCTGTTGTTTTGTTGAACTCTTTGTTGAACAGCTCTTTTAAGCAGCTCCGGGGGTGATTGTTAGGCCTGTGGGCCTTCCTTCGGATGCCAGTCAGCCCCAATACCAGGGGGCGGTGCTTCACCGCTGACGCGGGCTTCGGCTTCGCCTTGCTGCGCAGGGTGCCTCGTCGCCCTCCAATCGGCGCCGTCCGTCTCTCTGCTACCGGCTACACCTTTCCTCAGTATCGCGGGCGATTTCTCAGCTCCAGACCGATAAGTGCTACAATCTTTGCTCTTATGCTTTGCGCAAAATGCGCAGCGTGGTTAGCAGAATGAGCGAAGTGGTCTGCTCTGCAGACGTCTCCACTCGCTTGGGGGCATCTGGGAGTTTTTGAGTAGTTTCGCCAGGATGTTGGGCGCTCTGGGGGATATGCTACCTGACCGCCGAGGAGGACGGACGCGCCGGGGAAGAGCTCCCGCCTACCTGGGGATCCGGTCTTCGCGGGACGACCAGCCCTTCTAAGGGCTTATAGCAAAAGTGTAGCGAGGCTAGGCCGTAGTCAACAAACAGCCCTTCTAAGGGAGCAACAAACAGTCCTTCTAAGCAGAGCAAAAAGTGTAGCGATACCCTCGCGGCCATCATGTCGTCGCCCGGCGGGAGCCTTTTTCACACTCCTTCGGAGGGTGGAAGCGGCGGCCGTGGGCGCGCGCAGCGGCGAACGCCGAAGCGATTTCGGTCGGCTCGCCATCAACGGAGCGCATATGCGCTAATGCACGTGGGATTTCTGTCCGCAGGACCGCGGACGGGAGCCGGCCCACCGGCCTAAGAAGCAACGCCGCACCCGCGGCCTCTACAACGGGCGCCACCGCGACGCCAACGCCGACGCAGACCCCGCGCCCACGCGAACGCCCACGCCGTCGCAGACGCCAGCCACGACGCAGACACTGCTGCCGGAGCAGGGGCGCCCAGGACCGGCCAGCGGCGAAGCAGAAGAAGAGGCCGCCGAGGGATTTACCCTCGTCCGCCGGCAACGGCGCCCTCCCCCCATTCTTGTGTACGGCAGCGGGACGTGTTTTCCCTGTTGGAGGCGCTGCGCGGGGTGTGCGTGACCCGGTCGCTGCCGAAGCGACCGGCGAGCGAGCGCCTCCGCACGCAGACAATGGAGGACACGGCCCATTCTGCACAGCGGCGAAAGACGGCAACGACGGTACCCGTGATGAGCGCGAGCGCAGAAGGGGCGGGCGCGCGTTCCGTGAGAAACGAAGACAGAGACAGGCAGACAGAGACAGCAGACAGAGACAGGACAGACAGAGACAGGCAGACAGAGACGGCAGACAGAGACGGGCAGACAGAGACAGGCAGACAGAGACGGGCAGACAGAGACGGGCAGACAGAGACGGGCAGACAGAGACGGCGACAGAGACGGGCAGAAGAGACGGGCAGACAGAGACGGCAGACAGAGACGGCAGACAGAGACGGCAGACGAGACGGGCAGACAGAGACGGGCAGACAGAGACGGGCAGACAGAGACGGGCAGACAGAGACGGGCAGACAGAGACGGGCAGACAGAGACGGGCAGACAGAGACGGGCAGACAGAGACGGGCAGACAGAGACGGGCAGAGACAGGCAGACAGAGACGGGCAGACAGAGACGGGCAGACAGAGACGGGCAGACAGAGACGGGCAGACAGAGACGGGCAGACAGAGACGGGCAGACAGAGACGGGCAGACAGAGACGGGCAGACAGAGACGGGCAGACAGAGACGGGCAGACAGAGACGGGCAGAAAGAGACGGGCAGACAGAGACGGGCAGACAGAGACGGGCAGACAGAGACGGGCAGACAGAGACGGGCAGAAAGAGACGGGCAGACAGAGACGGGCAGACAGAGACGGGCAGACAGAGACGGGCAGAAGAGACGGGCAGACAGAGACGGGCAGACAGAGACGGGCAGACAGAGACGGGCAGACAGAGACGGGCAGACAGAGACGGGCAGACAGACACGGGCAGACAGAGACGGGCAGACAGAGACGGGCAGACAGAGACGGGCAGACAGAGACGGGCAGAAAGAGACGGGCAGACAGAGACGGGCAGACAGAGACGGGCAGACAGAGACGGGCAGACAGAGAGAGGCAGAAGGAGGGCAGAGAGACGGGCAGACAGAGACGGGCAGACAGAGACGGGCAGACAGAGACGGGCAGACAGAGACGGGCAGACAGAGACGGGCAGACAGAGACGGGCAGACAGAGACGGGCAGACAGAGACGGGCAGACAGAGACGGGCACACACGACAGAGACGGGCAGACAGAGACGGGCAGACAGAGCGGCAGACAGGACGGGCAAAGAGACGGCAGACAGAGACGGGCAGACAGAGACGGGCAGACAGAAAACGGGCAGACAGAGACGGGCAGACAGAGACGGGCAGACAGAGACGGGCAGACAGAGACGGGCAGACAGAGACGGGCAGACAGAGACGGGCAGACAGAGACGGGCAGACAGAGACGGCAGAAGAGACGGGCAGAACAGAGACGGGCAGACAGAGACGGGCAGACAGAGACGGGCAGACAGAGACGGGCAGACAGAGACGGGCAGACAGAGACGGGCAGACAGAGACGGGCAGACAGAGACGGGCAGACAGAGACGGGCAGACAGAGACGGGCAGACAGAGACGGGCAGACAGAGACGGGCAGACAGAGACGGGCAGACAGAGACGGGAGACAGAGACGGGCGACAGAGACGGGCAGAGAGGGGCAGACAGAGACGGGCAGACAGAGACGGGCAGACAGAGACAGGCAGACAGAGACAGGCAGACAGAGACAGGCAGACAGAGACGCACCTGCCGAGACGCACCCGCCGAGACGGACTGGGCTCGGACCGAGACGGGCGGACCGAGACGGGAAGAATGAGCATTTGTGCTTGAAGTTATTTGAAATACTGCGGACGGAGCGACGCTTCAAGAAAAAAGTAGAAGGAAGTCGTACTGGACCGGTACGACTTCACGCACGAGGACTACGCACGAGCACCAAAACGACAGAAGCAGCCGGCAGACAACGCACGGGGTAAGTACGTTTTTCTGTGAGGCAACGGCACTGGTTGGAGCTATGGCGTACCTAACTAGATTTAAAAAAGAAGGGAAGATTAGAATTGCTAATGATTTGGGTATTGCATTAGATGGGACGGAAACCGTGATTAAATTAAAAGCTTTGATAACCAGGATGAGGATTATGAGCAGGAGTTTATCGAGGGTTTGGGCGATCAGCATCGCAAGGATATTGAGGAAGAGAGGGCGAAGGTAGAACGGGGGAAGGCAGAACGGAAGAAGGCGGAAGAGAGGTCGAGGGTAGGGGGAGAAGGACAAAGAAAAGAGGCACGCGTTGAATCGCATCGGGAAAATATTAAAATAGGGCAGATTATAGGTCGATTTCGTGGTGAGCAGGACGATATCACGACATATTTAAGTGCCTATGAAAGTCAGTGCAGACAGCTGAGAGTACCCGAAAGCGAATGGCTGTTCATTTAATTGGATGTTGCCTTTAAAAAAGGTTACGAACAGAGAACAGGAAGACGAATGGACTTATGAGCCATGAAGTCGAAATTATTAGAGTTGTATATATTTGATGCGGAAAAATTTCGTCAGCTCTTTGTTAAACACAGCAAAGGTAATAATTCCACGTGGGGCGTATTTGCTCGAGAATTATTAAATTACGCGATAGAATGGATGTCCGGGTTAAGCGTTCGCGTACACACGTTCGAGGAGTTATTAAATCTGATAGTTACGGATCATTGATTGATTGATTGATTGATTTTTTCCTGTTTCCGGGCGCGTCAACTGCTTCGGTCATTAGTCCCGTTAGTATAGTGCATGTTTTTTCTCGGGAGATGGTTGTGATTTTCCCCTCGCTGGATGGCGAGATCCGGCACCGACCTACCGTCGGCTAGTGGGGTTTCCCCCTAACCAGGACTCTCCCACCAGCCGGGACAAGCTCTAAGCTCCCGACCGGTCTCTTACAATGTGGTAGTGTAGTGCATGTTAGTGTAAGTGTGTGTGTAAAGGGAGAGGATAGGACAAGGAAGAATAAGGACAGATTGCGCGCGGTCCGTGGCCCGTTTGTTAGGGTACTGCTCCGGCATTCGCCTGGTGTTGATCGGAGAAACCACGGAAAACTACCGATCAGAGCAGCCGGCAGCTAGAATTCTCCTCCAGACAACGACTGAATTCGACCTAGCTGAAAAGCTAGTGTCGAAAATCCTGCTGCCGTCAGAACTCGAACCTAGGACCTCCCGGTCAGAGGCGCTGCAGTGGCATCAGTTGACGCACTGAGCTACCGCTCCCGGTGATAGTTACGGATCAGATGAAGCGGAAGGTTTCATGGGAAATGCGCGATCTTTCATTGATTCGTGGGCGGAATTTATCAATCCTTTAGAATTCACGAAGAAACTAGACGCGTACGAAAATCACAGGCAAGGTTGGAGAAGGCCAGGATATTTTCAGAGCAAACGAAAGAGCCGGTAGAAACTAAGGTCACAGCAGGGCCGGGGAAGGCAATTCCGAGTACGAGCGAGAAGGACAAGGTTGCGGCGCGGCCTGAATTCGATAAACGGTTTGTTAGGAAATGCTTTGTATGTCAGTCGCCACAACATTTGGCCAGGCAGTGTCCTAATAAAAGGATCGAATCTGCAAATCACGTGTGTGTGCCTGAAGCGAGCGAATTGTTTCGAGAACATACATTAGTAGGAAAAATTAACGGCCGAAACTCCTTGATTCTTCGTGACACTGGGGCTTCTTTCGATTTGGTTAGCGAGAATTTAGTAGACGCAGGAGATTTAACTGGAGAATCGATTTGGCTTAATCAACCCTTAGAGAAATTTCCCAAGAACTTATGTGTGGCGCAAATCGACTTAGAAATGCCGAGCGGGCGTATAATTACGCGAGCTGCTGTTGTACCTAAGGAATGCGAATTACTGTATTACATTCTCAGCAATCGATCAATGTTATTCAAGAGGTTAAAGAGGGCTTTGTAGAACCGCAAGAAATTAATTTAGTGGTTACTCGAGCCAGAGGGCAAAGGCTGATCAGGCGGGGCCGGGAAATTCAGTAGAATCGGTCTTACTGCCGGTGGAGACGGAGGTGAGTGAAAGTATTGTGGAGGCAGAGGAGAACACAGGGGCGATAGGTACTGGGAGTGAAAACGAAGCAGAACTCTCGGGTGAAATTAAAAATTTGTTGCGAGTAGACGCGAAGCAATTTCGTACGGCGCAGCAAGAAGACGAGGAGATCAGGAAGATTTATGAGTCGCTTAAAACCGTAAATCGAGAATTAGAAAAATATTATTATTTTGTTAAAAATGATATTCTCTTCAAGAATCGGCAAAGTAAGAAAGGAGAAAATTTCGAAATGTTAGTTGTGCCAAAGGTCTATCGCGGAGAAATCTTATGGGTTTGTCACGAAACGGCCTCGAGTCATTTAGGTTGCTCGAAGTCAAAAGCATGCATGTCGCGATACTTCTACTGGCCTAACTGTTTCCAGGAAATGGAGAGATTTGTTAAAACATGTAACAGTTGCCAGATAGTAGGTCAGGGTAGGGATACGAGAAAAGCACCTTTAGTTTTTGTGCCTACAATTAGTGAAGTGTTCTCTAAACTAAACATTGATACAGGGCCGTTTACACAAAGTAGTTCTGGGGCGAAACACATTTTAACAGCGATTTGTGTAGCTCTACGGTACCCCGAGGCCATTCCTATAAAGGATTTGCAAACGAGCACTATCATAGAGACTTTATTAGAATTGTTTAGCAGGACCGGATTTCCGCGTGAAATTCAAACGGATCAGGGAGCATGTTTTGCGAGCAACCTGATGGTAGAATTTGCAGAAAAAATTGGAATTAGATTAGTACATAGCTCGTTGTATCACCCGCAGAGTAATTCGGTAGAGAAAAATCATCAGACGATGAATAGATTATTCAAAGTTCTATGTTTAGAGGAAGGAGGTGACTGGGAAACGAATCATCCGGCAATATTGTTTGCTATGAGAACGTCGGTTCACGAGTCTTTATGGTATACGCCGGCAGAGTTAGTATTTGGAGAAACTTTGAGGACACCGGTGACACTTTTGTACGAAAATATTGTTGAAAATGAACCAGAGAGTAATTCCGTGACTGAGTATGTGATTGAACTAATGAATAAGCTGAAGCATATTAGGGAAACCGCGCATCAAAGATTAGAGGGCGAGCAACAGAAAAGAAGAGTTGCGTATGACAAGAAGGCAGTTGTGAGAAATTTTAGTGTAGGCGACAAAGTATTGATCTTTGCTCCTAATATTACAAAAAAACTCTCAGGTTTCAGATGTAAGGTTTCAGATGTAAATTATGTGGTAAGATTACCTAATAAGAGTTCTGGGAAAGATTATCATGCGAATATGATGGAACCGTATCATTAAAGGACGGAATACGTAAATTTTGTTGCGGAGAGTAGAAATAAAGGTTAGGCAACGGATGACGCGATCGATAAGTATGCGCTAAAGCTAGAAGCGGGCGGCTTTGATGTCGAGTCAATGCTGGTAGGTACGGATGCTACACCGGAAATGCATGATAAACTAAAAGCATTAATTGTTGAATACAGGGACATTTCTTCTGAGCCAGGTTTGACCGAGAAGGTAGAAATGGATATCGAACTGATTGACAATACGGCGAAGGTTAGGAGTGCGCCTTATCGCACGTCGATGAGACAGAGTAAGATTTTACAAGAGGAGATTGCTAAAATGTTAAAGGACGGAATCATTGAAAGCTCGGATTCTGATTTCGCGTCGCCCATGATTTTAGTAGAGGCTCCAGGCAAGAAACCCAGGCCCTGTATCGACTATCGCAGGTTGAATAAAATTATTAAAACCGAATATTTTCCACTGTTTAGTTTAGACGAGAGAATCGAAACGGTAGCAGCTGCGAAAATAATATCAACTTGTGATTTGAGCAAAGGCTTTTGGCAAGTTAGGCAAGGAGCTCATTTTCAAAAAAAAAATTGGAGTTTTGGAGAAATTGTATAGGACATTATTTAAAGCACATGTGTTCATAAATGCAATAATGTGAACAAATCGCCGCTAATCAAAATTAGCTGAACCCTTGCGATTATTGCCCATAGGAAAGCTGTCACAAAGTTACCACGGAAAATGGTGCATTTCCATGAATATTCACATGTTTTATATTCACCAAGACTTTTACACATATATATTGGATATTGTTTGGGCCAATAACAGCAAGTCCTTACTTTATCATAATGACTGAACTTTTTATGTCATCATTGAAATTTGTTTAATGAAGGAACATCCTTTTTGTTTTGTTTTTCAAATTACTAATAATTGGACTACGAAACGTTTGTCAATTTTTGTTATTTTGAACTGCCAGGTAAAATGTATTGATAGACATGCGAATTAATGATATTGATTTGATAATAATAATAATAATAATAATAATAATAATAATAATAATAATAATAATATTGATGAAAGAGAGATCAGTTGAATGTTATTTTATTTTGTTGTAAGCTGAGTTATTTGTAAGTGTGATAATTGTTTTGTATGTGCTGATAGTACTTATACGGTAAGTACTAGTGTCTTCAGAACATTATGTAACAAATCCATGTAACCATCTCTGTAATTATCACACGCGGTGGATTTCCATGTAGACTTCAAATAATTATTTAAAACATTAACAGAGAAGGAGTTGTTAAAATTGCTGATACACATTCATCACTTCTGGAATATCTGTGACTGAGTATACTTGTAATTATTATTACCGATGATATTACGATAAAAACGTATTACCAATTGTAAGTATTCAATGAACTTTCTGATATATACTTGTCGTGGTATCTTCGGAAAATATAAAAGAAGTGTGGGAGTTCCTTCTCCCACAAACTTCGATCTGTTGCCTAATATGGGACAAAACTTCCTCCTATTTTGCTTGGCATTAGTTACGATCAAAAATGACCTGTTACTCTCAATTATATTACTTAGGTGTCTGACACATGTCCCTTTACATAAACATTCAGTGATGACATTAAATAATTCAGTCATTATGATAAGGTAAGGATTTGCTGTTATAAGCCAAAACAATATTCATGTATATTGTGATATACCAAAATGACGATCCATTTTGTTTATAAAATGTCATATATATGAAGTAGGATATAGGGATGTCAATAGACGATCGCGGAGGGGTTGCTAGGTGACAAGTAAACAACCGGCGTTTAAGGTCATTTTCGCTATTCTAGGTGAAGATCATGTGGAAATGACCGAGCGGAGGTGGAAATAGTATAGTTTTGTTAGACAAAAGAGATGATAGGATTCCGATGCTTTGGGTTTTAGGAAGAACAGAACCCTCTGTAGCAACGCGGTAATGAGCGGGTCGGCTCCTGACATTTTACCAAGTCGAGGAAAGACTTAATGGAAAACCAAATACGACGTAATAACTTGTAGTATAATTAAGTCTATCGTTTCTTACATTAGGATAAAACGTTCTTGTGGGAAATGACGAAGGAATTCTACACAGTAATAGTCAGTAGGTGTATAGGCGTCCACCCGTGATGAGAGTAAGGGAAGTAACGGGTAATAATAGTATTGCTGGGAGAAATTGAACTTGATCGCGAGCATTAGGCGGAGACTTTATGAAGGACTTTATAAAGAAGGAAGATTCTACTGCGACGACGGAGAAGATTCTACGTGGCGCCATCGAATGGAGAAGTGAAGAGCACGCGAAAATCCGCGAATATAACAAGGTTGTTTTATAATTATTACAAGATAGAGAGAGCTGGTCATGACTAAAGATAATTTCATTTTGAATTAACGAGGTAACAATTCATGTTTAACTTTTATTAGAATCATATTTCACATTACAATTTATTCCAATTTGTTACTTTAAAAGAAAGATGATTATCATTATTCGTTACGTGCAATCCAGTAGTAGATATTTTGATAAGATTTTCAGATTCCTCGCTACTCCCAATCCCGACACTGGATGGCACATTGAGTAATTGGTTGCAGAGTAAGTAACAACAATTATGAATTTCGAACCCAACTAACTGAGCTAGCACGACATAATTTTGGATGAAAAATATTATAATTACGTAGGAAACATCCGGATTACAGTCGTGATTATTACCTGGCGCTCAAATCAATAACTCAATTACTCGGAAAATAATTACGAGTGTCATTCAAACGAAACGAGTTATGAATCTAACGTAATTAATAATTCGTAAAATTACGAATTTTGCTGGTAGAAAGAAGAGCTTGTTTCAATATTGGTGTTTGAAATTTCATACATTAATATGCACAAATTCATATATTAGTCTCTTTAATTCTTCAACTTCGAATAATGCAACAGAGCAGTTTGTATTTAAAAGAATATTACACATCTGGCAAAAGTACAGTCAGAAAAAGTCACTTGCCACTTAAAATGTCTGGCATCTACAATACTTTCACAATTCCAAATTAGAGTACCCATCTCAGTTTAAGGAAAGATTGATTCTCTAACCTCACACCTATACAATTCAACAACACAACCGTGAACCCACTTTGTTTGCACTCACAGTAATCAGTTCAGACTCCAATTCACGTATATATTCCCACTCTCCCATCGAATTACATCTGCATTCTCCCGTCCCTTCATCCTGCAACACACTTCGAACACTACACTACCACTCCTCATGAATTAAATGTTCCACAACAAAGTCAGGTACATTAGTTTATCACATTTACCTCCTCTCATATTCTTAGTGGAGAGTTACATCCCACCGAAGACCAACACAGCACTGCTCGCCACTCCCGTCTCGCCACTCCACCATCCTCACCGGTCGCTTGCTCCCACCATAAAGAAAGATTTTTTTGGTGTGCACGTAATTCCCGACACTGCCCTCTGCACCAGCAATGTCTTTTCGCAACCCTCGAGACTTCCGCTAGCGACATGGAGCGCGCACTTCAAACCACGTTGCCGCTCGCTTCCCTCGCAGCCAAGAAGCGCGGCAGCCCGTAAATGGATGGGGCGTTATTATATAATTATTATGGGGCGTTATTATATATAATTAATACTCTCGGTCTGACCGTTCGTCGGTGAACACTAGCGCCTAACCCATGCGTAGATTTTTTTTCTAAAATTGCCTGGTCGAACTGGCTCGACTCGAAGCTTTGCGATGTTGAAGAACATTCTTTAAAATTTGGGAATACATTACATGAAGCCCCAGGAAATTTTTCAATATTTTCTCAAAATTGACTCTAACTTTTTTCTTATATGTTTTTAGAGAATAAAGTAAAATTCTCTTATAAATGGGGCATAGGCCCGATTTTCAGGGTTAACTTGCATTTTCGAAAAAAAATATTCAAAAGGTTATTTTTTCGGCATATTCCTACATCTACAAAATTGAAGAGAAATTTTTCCTTCAAGTAAACGTTTTTTTCTTAAGTTAGTTCTTTTATTAAGGTCATGCGCATTTTTTGTACGTTAACTTGCGACAACTGTCTATATAGTGGGATGAAACTAATGCAAAAAATCAGAGGGGATAGCGAATCTCTATTGAAAAATTCCCCTGTTAATCTGAATGCTTTTTGTTTCTACTCCTTCCTTTCCGCTGTGTATAAGTAAATTGATATTCAATTCATAATAGCCTTGCAAACGTCAAGTCTATAATAAAATCGATAGATGTCCAAGATCTTAAAAATCCAATCGAGTTGTACACTGTCGAAGACCTTCTGGTAGACAATCCAACCATGCTTAAATTACGTTTTCATTTCGTGACATTTCGTTCATTCAATATGGCTTTATTTAGTAGCAATATTTCCTTAGAAATTTAGGAACCTTTACGACATCCTTTTTTTTCAGCTGGCAACACATGGTTCTTCTCTAGGTGTCTGTACATTTTGTCAGCTATTGCTGCAGTTATAACTTTGTACAGTACTGAAAGACAAGTAATTGGCCTGTAGTTTTTCTCCAGAAAAAAATGTTCTATAGTTTTCGTTTTATCCTTACAGCGAGGGGTGTTTCTGTTGGAGTTTTCTTCCTTAGCGAGTAGGCCGATACTATATGCATTCAAAATTGATAGAGAATTTAACTATACAATTTACCATAAAATAAGTGTTTATTATTTTTACACACTTAGGAACTAATGTAATTTTGTTTTAAAAATACTGGGAATACGCCCTTCCCTCGAGCTTAGCCCACATACTCTTTTTTCCGCCCATCTCTCCATGACATCCAAACCGGGAGCGGTAACTAAGTGCATCAACTGATGTCACTGCAGCGCCTCTGACCGGGAGGTCCTAGGTTCGAGTCCTGACGGCGGCAGGATTTTCGACACTAGCTTTTCAGCTAGGTCGAATTCAGCTGCTGTTTGGAGGAGAAGTAGAGCGGCCGGCTGCTCTGATCGGTAGTTTTCCGTGGTTTCTCCGATCAACACCAGGCGAATGCCGGAGCAGTACCCTACCAAACGGGCCACGGACCGCGCGCGATCTGTCCTTCCTCTTCCTTGTCCTATCCTTTCCCCTTACACACACACACTTACACTAACATGCACTACACTACCACATATTCCGGGAGACCGGTCGGGAGCTTAGAGCTTGTCCCGGCTGGGGTGGTGCCCCGCTGGTGGGAGAGTCCTGGTTAAGGGGAAACCCCACTAGCCGACGGTAGGTCGGCACCGGATCTCGCCATCCAGCGGGGGATGATCACCGCCATCTCCCTAAAAAACATGCACTACACTAACGGGACTAAAGACCAAAGCAGTTGACACGCCCGGAAACACGAAAAAAGCAATCAATCAATTCCTGACATACAAGTCATTTGACATTCCTCACGAAATCTCATTCCTCACGAAGCTAGTATTTGGATGGATGGAGGCACGTCAAAGGCGGAGATATTGCCTTGCGGTCGCTCTTTGCTTCTGCTGCTATGCAGGCTTCTTCGAGAGAGCCTCTGCACTTTCACTCGCATCGTCCTTCGGCCAGGAGGAACGCGCTCGTGAAATCGAACGGGTTGGGAAACACGTGTGTAATGAAGCAGGCGGTGCGTTTGCTCTGTTATTACGGCTATTGCGTCACGAAGTTTTTAAACTCGCTCTGACTTTTCGATAAACTACACGTTTGCAGAAAAAAACTCATAAACAGAATAAAGCAATGGGCTATCTTCTCGTTACCGTCAATTGGCATTTGCTGTCCTCATGCGAGTTTTTCGTTCGAATGCTGCAATAATTTTAGGTTGAAGTGTTTGACCGACGTTTAATGTCAAATACTTGGTGACCTATTGTCGCTTTTGATTGCAACAGTTGCGTTGTTTCATGAAATTACTTTTCTGAACTTCACTTCATAAATCTCGCAGAATAACCTTTAGTCATAGAGTCAATGTCTTCTTGTCCGCAGGCCATTCTGATTGTGGAGGTATTCGTTGTAAAAGAAATCCACAATGGTGTTTTCTACCTAAGAATTGACCATACTATGTTTAGGTGATTGTGAAACGTGTGAACATGGTAGACAGTATACGCAACGTAATCTACACGGTCGCTAGAAACGCTTTGAACGCGGCGCGAAGCGACAGATTCTATAGAGCAGGCAGGGCGCGACGCGACCAGAGGCGAACTGGTTCCATTAGTTAAACTCGAAGTGTGCCATTGCACAGACTTTCTTTTACCAAATTTTTGTAATTTCCTTGGTGTGGTCTGCCTTTAAGGTCGTCCTCCATTCTCTGGACAGCTGCCATCTATAGTCGTTCAAAGTACTTTTTTTTCCATTTCTCAAGTTTTTGCTCTCCTAGTAGTATAACTAAATCATTACCTCACGAATATTAAAGAAGAGTAAAAAATCGTTTTCAATACAAGTTTTCATTGAAAAATTCTGAGTCGTTTTTAAGAAAATAGCGATTAAGCATTACTGTAAATGCGAAATTTAAGCTCTATTTCACAGGAATCTATTGATTTTTCGAAAAACGTCATTTGAAGTCATTTGAAGCACCACTTTCAATTCTAATAATGCATACAAATTGTGGAAATGTCCATATTAACAGAGTGAGAGGTATTTAAAAAAATTAAATTTGTGTAATTTAAAAAAAAACAACAACAAATATACCAAAATGAACTTAACGTCATATTAAACAGTGAAATTAGCAATATCCATTGGGAAAAATTAAAAAAAATTAGAGCCATTTTTGAGAAAATAGCGTTTGAGCGTTTCTGAAAATGCGGAATTTTGAGCTCATTTGTACGGAAAACTGTTAAGTTTTCGAGAAACTTTATTTGACATTATTTAAAGATCATGTTCTCATAAATATAATAATGTGAAGAAATTGCTTTTAATGTAAAAATTACCGACGTATAAAAAAAGTAAAAAATAACATTTTTGTAATCTTTGGAAAAAAACCATCAATATGGAGTATATATCATCGTAAAGGGTTCGTTGGGCACTAACCCTACCAAAAATTTAAAGGAAAATACGGAGCCGTTTTTTAAAAAACCTTGTTTTTGTTATTTTTTTAAAATTGCTAATATTGCAAGCACGATTCCATGATACCTATTAGAATTTCCAAAAAAGTCTACATGACGTAATTGAAAGAACTATTTTTTCACAACAAATTGAATTTTAAGGGAAAATCGGTCTTGTAGTTGTAGGAAGACACCAAAAAAATTCAAACTTTTGCAGTTTAACAAAATTCATAGTGAACCTTGAAAATTGGACCTATGCCATCTTAATAAGTGTTTTCACTTATTGTTTCTGACCGCACTCCTGAAACGCTGACGTTCGGGGTTCTGGGCGTGCGACATCAGTTCCCGGCGGAGCTTCAGCGGCGGGCGGACACGGCGCTCGAGAGGGCGCTGAGGCCGTCCGCCTCCCTGGCATCCTGCGCGAGGACCGGCGTAGCGGCGAACAGCGAAAGTGCACAGGGCCTTCCACAGAAGAAAAAAGGCCCAGCACGTCGCCTTCACCTTCCGCGCATTTCCGCACAAGTTCTCTGAACTGTGCGACGCGGGGAGCAGCTAGTGCGTGAGGCGGTCGCCGCTTCCTGATGCCGGAAACTGCGTGGAGGCGCGGCAACGCCTGCCGGGCCCAGGGCCGCCCGGATTCGAAGGTACATGGCGCCACGGACGCCTGAGTAAATCGGCGCCGTGGCGTAATCAAAAACGTGTAAATAAGGGCGAAGTGCAGTGTTGTGTGGTATGAATGGAGTGAGCGAACGGGCTGTATATATAATTTAAGTATGAATGAGCGTGTAAATGCCAAAACAAGAAGATATACGAACAATTCTATGAACTTCAAATTAATAAAAATTTATCAATAACTATATTTTAAAACTCACTGCCCAAAGCGGCCATGTCATAGTTTTAGTTAGATGTAAGTTAGTTTGTTTAAGCATAAAGCCCTACCTCCGCTCCATACGACAGCTGGAGCCTATGTATCCTGGCTGTTGAATAAATTCCCGCCTCGCCATAGACATTGGCGAGGGAAAATGGAAAAAAAGGTCGGCGCCGATCTCACAATCCAGCGGGGGAAGAACATACCACCATCTACGCTAAAACATACGCTACACTTATGGGACAAATAACCTTAGCAATTGACGCCTGAAACACAAAACAAAACAAACCAATCTTTAAACACGTTGATTGTGCGCAGCATGTACCAGCCGGCCCTATACGCGCGCAGCAACGCGGCGCAACGGGAGAGCGTGTCGCGCGTGCTGCGCGAGTGGGCGGGGCGGCTGCGCTGGCCGCGCGAGCAGCAGGAGGCCGTGCTGGACGTGGGCTGCAGGCCCGGGCGACGTGACGGCGGACGTGCCGCGCCGCGCCTGCCCAGCAGCGTGCGCGTGCTGGCGGGCCACGACGAGCGAGGAGACGGTGCGCCACGCCGCCGCCGCCTACGCCGCGCTGGCGCCGCGCCTCCGCTTCCCGTGCACGGACATCGCCGCGCGCCACCCGCCGGCCACGCCGCTGGCGCTCGCGCGCAGCAGCTCCAGGGGTTCCACAAGGTCTTCCTCTACGCGCTCCACTGCGCCCGACCAAAGGTGAGCCACGCCGCTGACGCTCGCGCGCAGCAGCTCCAGGGGTTCCAAGGCTTCTTCTACGCGCTCCACTGGGTGCCCGACCAAAGGTGAGCCACGCCGCCGATGCCCGCGCGCAGCAGCTCCAGGGGTTCCGCGTCTTCTCCTTCTGCCGCGCCCACCGTGCCCGACCAAAGGTGAGCCACGCCGCTGGCGCTCGCGCGCAGCAGCTCCAGGGGTTCCACAAGGTCTTCTCCTCTACGCGCTCCACTGGGTGCGCGACCAAGGTGAGCCACGCCGCTGACGCCTGCGCGCAGCAGCTCCAGGGTTCCACGTCTTCTCCTCTACGCCCTCCACTGCGCCCGACCAAAGTTGTGAGCCACGCCGCTGGCGCCCGCGCGCAGCAGCTCCAGGGGTTCCAAGGTCTTCTCCACGCGCTCCACTGCGCCCGACCGTTGCGAGCCACGCCTGAAGGCGCCCGCGCGCAGCAGCTCCAGGTTCCACAAGGTCTTCTCCTTCACGCCTCCACTCGGGTGCCGCCCGGACCAGTTGCGAGCCACGCCGCCGGCGCCCGCGCGCAGCAGCTCCAGGGGTTCCACAAGGTCTTCTCCTTCTACGCGCTCCACTGCGCCCGACCAAAGGTGAGCCACGCCGCCGGCGCGCCCGCGCGCAGCAGCCTCCAGGGGTTCCGTCTTCCTCTCTACGCGCTCCACTGCGCCCCGACCAAAGGTGAGCCACGCCGCTGGCGCCCGCGCAGCAGCTCCAGGGTTCCTGGCTGCCGTCTTCCTTCTACGCGCTCCACTGGGCGCCCGACCAAAGGTGAGCCACGCCGCTGGCGCCGCGCGCAGCAGCTCCAGGGTTCCGTCTTCTCCTCTACGCGCTCCACTGCGCCCGACCAAAGGGTGAGCCATGCTGGCGCTCGCGCAGCAGCTCCAGGGGTTCCACAAGGTCTTCTCCTTCTACGCGCTCCACTGGGTGCCCGACCAAAGGTGAGCCACGCCGCTGGCGCCTGCGCGCAGCAGCCCAGGCGATCCAGTAGGTCTTCTCCTCACGGCCCACTGCGCCCGACCAAAGGCGAGAGCCAATGCCGCTGGCTCGCGCAGCAGCTCCAGGGTTCAAGGTCTTCTTCACGCCTCCACCGGGTGCCCGGACCGGGCGTGAGCCACGCCGCTGGCGCCCGCGCGCAGCAGCTCCAGGGTTCCACAAGGCCTTCCTTCACGCGCTCCACCGGGTGCCCGACCAAAGTGAGCCACGCGCTGATCAGCAAAGCGCAGCAGCTCCAGGTTCCACAAGGTCTTCTCCTCTTCTACGCCCTCCACTCGGGTGCCCGACCAAAGTTGGGTGAGCCACGCCGCTGGCGCTCGCGCGCAGCAGCTCCAGGGTTCCACATCTTCCTTCGCGCTCCACTGGGTGCCCGGATCAGTTGGTGAGCCACGCTGCCGGCGCAGCAGCTCCAGGGGTTCCACAAGGTCTTCCTCTACGCGCTCCACTGCGCCCGACCAAAGGTGAGCCACGCCGCCGCGCAGCTCCAGGGTTCCACAAGGTCTTCCTTCTACGCGCTCCACTGGGTCCCACCAAAGGTGAGCCACGCCGCTGGCGTCAGCAGCAGCTCCAGGGGTTCCACAAGGTCTTCCTCTACGCGCTCCACTGCGCCCGAATTAAAGGTGAGCCACGCCGCTGGGCGCAGCAGCTCCAGGGGTTCCACAAGGTCTTCTCCTTCTACGCGCTCCACTGGGTGCTCGACCAAAGGTGAGTTCGGAGCCGAGCCACTTTGCCATTCGAACTCCTCGTGGTATTTAGCGCTATTGGGTGTGGTGAGATATATTAGGTAAGAGGGCGCAGAGAATCGAGAAACTTTGAAATATCTAGAAAATGAAGGAAACTTACAAACTCTGTGACGCTAAAAATCGTTCAAGAGTAAAAATTTCATGAGGCCTAACTTTTAAAAATGTCTATTGCGTGCTCTCCATATCGCCGTGCCAATTTCAGTAAGTTGATCAAGATTTTGCACAGTCCGGCACAATTTCTTCTGCCGAGATATTTGCTTGTTTTCTTCAATTTGGAGTCTTGTTTCAGTAAGGTTTGTTGGTTCATTATGGTTTGTTGGCCTAATATAATTTTAATATTAGATACTTAAGATGTCACCATAAAAGTAGTGACAAGCAGAGAGGTCTGGAGACCGCGAGAGCCAGGCATTAGCATTCTTTTAAATAGTACGATCCCCAATCAAACGACTTACTGCTGCCATATGAGTGTGGGGCAGATGGCTCCATCCTGTTGAAACTAGGTGTGATAAATGTCACAATTTGAAACAGAATAGACTATTGTTGTCAAAAATGTCTCTAGCATATCGACATAACATTGAGATATCACACTGGGAGAGTGGCTCAGGACAGAAACCAATGTCCCTGAGTATCTCTGACTGGAGACCCTACGGTTCCATTCCTCGACCGTGGCAGGATTTTCGACACTAGCTAACAGCCAGGTCAGAAAGTCTCTGCTGCTATCCGAGAATTTATCGGCTGGCTGCTCTGATCCGTAGTTTTAGGTAGCTCCCGATCATTACTATACGAATGCGGTAACAATAATTCTACAAACAGGTCATGACCGCGCGCGATTTTTCCTTCCATTTCTTTGTCATATCCTACCCTTAATCACACCCACACCCACACATATTGATCCTCCACACATGCCCGAATACCGGTCGGGAGATTAGAACTTGTGCGGTCATCGGCAGAACTCGGGCGGTTCCCCGCTGGAGGGAGATATCTGATAGGGAAAATCCCCGCTAGCTGTCGGGAGGCTGAGCCAAATCTCATGATCCAAAGGGGATAGAGCACCGCAATTTTCGAACAAACACACACTTCACGTATGGACCAACGGTTTTGAAGAATGATGCACGCGGGAAGGGGAGCCTCCTCATCTTCAATGAAGCAAAGGCCTACCCATGGTACGACTCTGCCCACCATTCAATTTTAGCACTGTTTAATGAACACTGCGGAAGATCAGCAGGATTTCTTTGGTTATTTAAGGTCGCATCTTGCATTGCCAGACCCTTATTGAGCACGGTGTACGGTAATTATGAAGATGAAACGAAATGGTGGCGAGGCGTAAAAGGACGAACACAATGGCAACCATGCCCGGGAGGCGGGACTTTCCGAACCCACGACCCTTTCGGGCCGGAGATCACTACGACACTACGGCCTTAGCGACCTCGCCACCGGGCCGGCATCGCAGGATTTGTTTGTGCTTCAGTAACGTATGTTCCGCTTATTGACGTACGGTTAGAAAAATAGGCTTCATCTGACTTTCAAAATTTCACTGATGTCGACTCCATTGATTTTGAGCCAAAATAGATTTCACAAAATTGTAGGGGCAATACAGAATTGTTAGGTTTCAGTTCTTGAACAATCCGAAGCTTGTAATAATGAAATTAAAGGTTGTGGGTATTCTTTGCACTCTCCGACGTCAGAGCCTTAATGACGATGCAATATTTTGCACCGGATGACGACGACGAGCAGCCACTGCAGCTCGCGCAGCATCAATGTTTTCTGAAATACTTCAGAAATAACAACGCTTTGTTTTCAAAGCCGAACCTGTTCTTTCAAAGTTACGCGGATCTCAGTGGCGCCGGAAACACTGTAGCTGTAACACAGTATCCATGTGGTAATACGCGACCACTCGATCAGCATCACTCCACGGCTACATTGGGGTACATTGGGCTACATTGGTAATGGCGATATCACTTGCTCCGCACCTTCCACGGATACATTGGGCTGCTTGTACAAGACCAACGCTCCACCACCCACGGCTACATTAAAGCATTTGGGCTACATTGGTAATGGCGATCACTCGCTCCGCACCTCTCCACGGCTACATTGGGCTAAGTTAGTAATGGCGACCACTCGCTCCGCACCACTCCACGGCTACATTGGGGTACATTGGGCTACATTGGTAATGGCGACCACTCGCTCCGCACCTCTCCACGGCTACATTGGGGTCCATTGGGCTACATTTGTAATGGCGATCACTCGCTCCGCATCTCTCCATGGGTACATTGGGCTGGTTAGTAATGGCGATCACTGCTCCGCACCACTCCTACGGCCACATTGGGGTACATTGGGCTACATTGGTAATGGCGACCACTCGCTCCGCACCTCTCCACGGCTACATTGGGGTCCATTGGGCTACATTTGTAATTGCGATCACTCGCTCCGCATCTCTCCACGGGTACATTGGGCTAAGTTAGTAATGGCGACCACACGCTCCGCACCACACCACGGCTACATGGGGATACATTGGGCTACATTGGTAATGGTGACCACTCGCTCCGCACCCCTGGCGGGTACATTGGGCTGCTAGTAATGGCGACCACTCGCTCCGCACCACTCCACGGCTACATTGGGGTACATTGGGCCATTAATGGCGGCCACTCGCCCGCACCACTCCACGGCTACATTGGGCTACGCAACATGACCACTGCTCCGCACATCTCCACGGCTACATTGGGGTACATTGGGCTACATTGGTAATGGCGACCACTCGCTCCGCACCTCTCCACGGCTATATTGGGCTAAGTTAGTAATGGCAACCACTCGCCCGGCAGCACTCAACGGCTACATTAGTACATTGGCCACATTGGTAATGGCGTGGCCACTCGCCCGCACCTTCCACGTAAGTACATTGGGCTAAGTTAGCATCAGGACCACTCGCTCCGCACCACTCCACGGCTACATTGGGGTCCATTGGGCTACATTTGTAATGGCGATCACTCGCTCCGCATCTCTCCACGGGTACATTGGGCTAAGTTAGTAATGGCGATCACTCGCTCCGCACCACTCCACGGCTACATTGGGGTGACAATATTGGTAATGGCGACCACTGCTCCGGCACCTCTCCACGGCTGATTGTGTCCATTGGGCTACATTTGTTATGGCGATCACTCGCTCCGCATCTCTCCACGGGTACATTGGGGTAAGTTAGTAATGGCGATCACTCGCTCCGCACCACTCCACGGCTACATTGGGGTACATTGGGCTACATTGGTAATGGCGGCCACTCGCTCCGCGTCCACTCCACGGTACATTGGGCTAAGTTAGTAATGGCAACCATCGCCCGGCAGCACTAATTGCCATATTGAGGTACATTGGGTTACATTGGTAATGGCGACCACTTTCGCCCGCACCTCTCCACGGATACATTGGCTGTTAGTAATTGCGACCACTCGCCCGCACCACCTAATGGCTACATTGGGGTACATTGGGCTACATTGGCATGGCGACCACTCGCTCCGCACCTCTCCACGGCTACATTAAGTTATACGGCAACCACTGCCCGGCAGCACTAACGGCTACATTGGGGTACATTGGGCTACATTGGTAATGGCGGCCACTCGCTCCGCACAACTCCACGGGTACATTGGGCTAAGTTCGTAATGGCAACCACTCGCTCCGCACCACTCCACGGGTACATTGGGCTAAGTTAGTAATGGCAACCACTGCCCGGCAGCACTAACGGCTACATTTTCAGTACATTGGCCACATTGGTAATGGCGACCACTCGCTCTGCATCTCCACGGGCACATTGCTGGGTTAGTAATTGCGACCACTGCCCGCACCACCTTTACCTGCAGCTACATTAAGTTAGTAATGGCAACCACTCGCCCGGCACCACTCCACGGCTACATTGGGGTACATTGGGCTACATTGGTAATGGCGACCACTCGCTCCGCACCTCTCCACGGCTACATTGGGGTCCATTGGGCTACATTTGTTGCGCGATCACTGCCCTACCCTCCGGCGGTACATTAAAGTTAGTAATGGCGATCACTGCTCCGGCACCACTCACGGCTACATTGGGGCACATTGGCTACATTGGTAATGGCGGCTACCTCGCCCGCACCACCCCCGGGCACATTGGGCTGGGTTAGTAATGGCAACCACTGCCCGGCAGCACTCAACGGCCATTGAGGTACATTGGGCTACTTTGCACGGCGACCACTCGCCCGCACCTCCACGGTACATTGGGCCAAGTTAGTAATGGCAACCACCCCGGCAGCACTCCACGGCTACATTGAGGTACATTGGGCTACATTGGTAATGGCGACCACTCGCTCCGCACCTCTCCACGGCTATATTGGGCTAAGTTAGTAATGGCAACCACTCGCCCGGCAGCACTCAACGGCTACATTGGGGTACATTGGGCTACATTGGTAATGGCGGCCACTCGCTCCGCACCTCTCCACGGGTACATTGGGCTAAGTTAGTAATTGCGACCACTCGCTCCGCACCACTCCACGGCTACATTGGGGTACATTGGGCTACATTGGTAATGGCGGCCACTCGCTCCGCACCACTCCACGGGTACATTGGGCTAAGTTAGTAATGGCAACCACTCGCCCGGCAGCACTCAACGGCTACATTGAGGTACATTGGGCTACATTGGTAATGGCGACCACTCGCTCCGCACTCTCCACGGGTACATTGGGCTAAGTTAGTAATTTCAGACCACTCGCCCGCACCACCTCCACGGCTGCATTGGGGTACATTGGCTACATTGGTAATGGCGGCCACTGCCCGCACCACTCCACGGCCATTGGGCCACAATGGCGACCACTCGCTCCGCACCACCCACGGCTACATTGGGGTACATTGGGCTACATTGGTAATGGCGACCACTCGCTCCGTACCTCTCCACGGGTACATTGGGCTAACTTAGTAATGGGGACCACTCGCTCCGCACCACTCCACGGCTACATTGGGCTACATTGGTAATGGCGGCCACTCGCTCCGCACCACTCCACGGCTACATTGGGCTAAGTTAGTAATGGCGACCACTCGTTCCGCACCACTCCACGGCTACATTGGGGTACATTGGGGTACATTGGGCTACATTGGTAATGGCGGCCACTCGCTCCGCCCCACTCCACGGCTACATTGGGCTAAGTTAGTAATGGCGACCACTCGCTCCGCACCACTCCACGGCTACATTGGGGCGCACAATACATTGGTACGGCGACCACTCGCTCCGCACCTCTCCACGGTACATTGGGCTGCTAGCAATGAGACCACTCGCCCGCACCACCCACGGCCATATTGGGGAACATTGGGCCACATTGGTAATGGCGACCACTCGCTCCAAGGCAATTTCCACGGCTACATTGGGGTACATTGGGCTACATTGGTAATGGCGACCACTCGCTCCGCACCTCTCCACGGGTACATTGGGCTAAGTTAGTAATGGCGACCACTCGCTCCGCACCTCTCCACGGCTACATTGCAACTAAGTGTCTGTTACTACTCGACAGTTTGACGTCATATCCCAACCTATTGTACTCCTGTGGAAACATTAAATTTTGGTGGCGAAAAATGGCCTTGCCTAGGCTTCAGGACGAAGGATTTCTCGTGTTCGGCGTCAGCGATAGCTAACGATGTTATTATAAACTACGTTCTCGATCGACTATGAAGATTAAATTTGATTTCGAGAGCGTTTGTACATTTTAACGTTCATTGAGAGCTTGTTGTAATACAGAGTTAAAAGACTTGCATTCCCATCTTATGAAACTAAATTGACATTAATATTTGTATTCGTAATGTTGCTTTCAAGTTTTGTTAATATAAAGTGTGTTGATAGCAACACACTTTAGAGTGAAGAAGAGTGATAGAGCAGCGAATGGGTAGCTCAATGTGAAGGTATTGTTCCATAAGTGGCGAGTTCGATTCCGAACCCGAGTAGATATTTTTCCATTCTACGTTACCACAAAATCCTCTAAATCACATTCTAAATTTGTAATATTTCACAGAAACTACTAAAAGTTTCAGAAAAATGTGCATCACCTTAATAAAAGAACTAATTCTGAATAATAAATTTCTTTTGAAGGAAAAATATTTATCTTCAATATTGTAGTTGTAAGAAGTTGCCGAAAAACTCTTACTTTTACAATTTTCGAAAATTCAGAGTTAACCGTGAAAATCGGACCTATGCCACCTTTATAAGTGTATTTAACTATATTCTTACAAGTAATTTGAAGAAAAAATTTGTAGACATTTTTTAGAAAATTATGAAAATGTGTCTATGGCTTCATATAAAGCCCCCCCAAAAAATAATCAATGTTTTTTTCAAAATCAGAGAGCGTTGACTCTTGTAAAAACCACATGGTATTCTTCAATTTGGAAAAATCCTATGCATGGTGCACGAGCTACGTTTGTTCAGATACACCAGACAGACTTACATATTGTTTGACCATAGTAGGTTACGCGCCCGGAATCCCTAACAATTAATCAAACGTTTTGACGTCAATTGACTTTTCGGTATCAAGTCCTCACAAAACAGGGATTCTGGTTGCATCACGTGTAAGAGGATTTTTTTCTTTAGCAACTGGATATATCCACTTTTTCGTTATCAGGGCCGGGCAATGAATTTTTTTCTGCCAAAAATCTGCCGTTTTTGCGCAGCATTACATAACTCTCTCTGTAATACGTATATTACTCTGTATATACGGACGTGTACGAGAAAGTAAAGAGGCATTTCTCCAAACTTCCGGGCTCTAGTAATTATATTGCTGATAGAGAAAACCTACAATTAAGCAATAAATTAATTAAGCAATAGACAGAAATATTGAATTGAGCCGAGCTACGCGAAAAATTATAATAGTTTTAAAAAAAATGTTATTAGGAGTATGAGAAATTTGAGCGAGTCGCAATATAATTTTGACATGAACAGATTTCATCAAGTATATATTTTGAGATTACTTGTCCTTACATTACATACATCCATTATAAAATTTCTAACTATAGAATATTTTTAATTTTTTTTTTTTTTTCAAAAAGGAATTACACATCCCCATGTTTCTCAGTACGGATTTAAGCGTGATTTAGAATGCATTAAATATGATAAGTTTAAGGACGTAAACTTCCTTCCATTGTTGATGTTGGTTCTGACCACTGCTGTTGACAGAACTGCACTTCGCAATATCCACAGCCTGCTTCGGCCGGGAGGTGAAGCGCTCCTAGTGTTGGTGACCAATGCACCCATGTACGGTACACATATAGCTATGCAAAACAACCCGCGTTGGTGTCAATTCATGCAGGTGGGTTTACAAACAATCATGCATACAAAATGAAGCCAGAAATCACAAGTTTCCAAAGGTCAAAATACCTAAGTGAAAATTTTAAAGCAACGTGTGTGTTAGGATGCCAACAGCCTTCATCTCACCTACAAACGCTCTACGGATCCGGTGGCTGACTTCTCAACGGTGCTGCAGGAGACTGGTTTCAACATTCTCGCGTGCCGCCTCGAGCACTTCGGCCACCGTTACCCCACGATGCAGGATTTCAGAGGTGAGCTTTTCTCATTACTCGTGCAACATTTAAATGTAATATGCACAAGCTCCAACTTGTTGTTGTGGTTAGCTTGGGTATTTACTTTAGGAATACGATCCTACATCGCAATGGTCACCATCAAAAATTTAAGTAGTATATGACTTTAGTAGGGATCACAGAATTTTCAAAATGCACATTAACACACTAGCACGTCATACGCAGTTTTTAACTGCTTTTTTGACGTAAAATAAATAAATCGTCAATTATTAATATATTAAAAGTTGACTGTCTCGGTAGTTCAAATAGAAGAACTATTCGACTATCCGGGTTTATTCTCGGCTGGAACGTTAAATTTTTTAAACTGATTAGGCTTCATTTATAGCCCTTAAACCCTCCCTAAAAAAAATTAAGAAAAAGGTAAATTTTCGGATTTGTTTAAAATAGTTTATTTAACTACGTAATAAACTCACTTTTTCACTCAACGATCATACGTGAAACAGCTGTGGATCCTTTGCATGTGCTTCAGTCCTTTACGGTAAAACTGGTGTAAAATTTTATTTAGAACGATTTTCCTAAGGATGAGCCAAAGTGACAGTTCGCTAAAGCAAGTGAACATCACATGTATTTCAGAGAAGTATCCCTCCGCCGCGACAGCTGTTCAGCCACGACCCTTCGTAAAATTGCCCCTATGAAAACATCCTTACGCAGAAGTCTAAGAGTTTCGCAGAGGTATACACACGTACGCGAGTCCGAAATATTTAAATTTAATTACGTATGTGGAAAATCTATTAAATATGCTCTGCCAATCAGTAAAAGAAAAACTGTCAATGAATGTAACAGAAAGCCTCAACTGCAGCTCGCCACAATAACAGCACAAAGGTCGGAACCACGTGCATCGACACGCATCTTGCATTCAAGAATCGGTTTTAAAATAAACATAACATTTATCACACAAAAATTAATTTTAATGTAATATATAAAGAAAAAAGAATTTTTACAGAGGAGCACATAACACCGCACTTCCTAATTTCAATTATTTCTCGTGGCGCAAAATATTTTCTTTGGACGAGAACATCACAAATAATGCGTTGAAGCCATTTACAAGTTCGCCAACTGCAAACGAACGAATAGGTGAAGGAGAGTCTAGTGGGCTCAAGGACACAACGACCACAGACTCTTCAGTTCTGTTGCCAGCACTAGCTGCCACTTTGGCTCATCCTTAGGAAAATCGCTCTATAACACGGGGAGCACATGTTTCTTGTTTATTTATTTATTTAACGTCAAAAAAACAGTTAAAAACTGCGTATGACGCGTTATAAAACATTTGCCACAAACTCTTATTGCTAGGTTTATTCAGTCGCCGCAGTGGCGTCAGTGGTTTGCGTGAATCATTTATTCCGGTCCAAGGGAGCGAAACGGCTGAAAGAAATCTTTCTTCTTTCTTCTTCTTCTTCTTCTTTCTTCTTCTCTTTCTTCTCGCCCGAAGTGTTTAACTAGATGTAGGTTGTAACAAAGAAATGAAAACCATTGCTTTTTCAAGCATTTCACTTCTAATGAGATACGTTCTTTTGGTTGCGGTGAATACACATGTCAAGGCAGGCATTATGTACCACAATGCTTGCAATAATTTTCAACTTGCATAAATGTTTCCAGATTCTACAATGGCACTTAATCCATTTCTGAAGAGAGTTCCAGAGGAATTGAAAAACTTGTTCATAAATGACTTCATGCGAGAGTATCAAAGAGAAAAAAAGAAATACGTGTCCGTGGTCTCCAGCCGGGAATTAGAGAAGAACGATACAACATTATATCATTCACATCTAATCACGCACGTGGAGAAGTGCAATCAAGATTTCTAATAATTTTGTCTCTCAAATAAACCTGTAAACCTAAATATACCGCTGATTAAAGTAATGAAAAGGTTCTGAAATGAATGATATTCTTTTTAATTACATTAAACCAACTCCATTAACATCTCCGTGTAACACAGGGTTTGGAAGTAACTTATTAACTCATTGGTAACGTACACAATAGTTCAAAAATGTTTTGTAAATTTTTATTATATACAATAATAATTTGTTCAAGTATGAAAACAACTTCAATAATAGAACTTCTTAAACACTACGTATTTAAAAATAAGTTCGTTCTCTTTTAAATAGTTAAGCTGCAATAGGAACATAAAAAGAAATTGAAAACCACGTTATTAAAAACAACTAAACAAAAAAGCAATCACATTTGGGAATATGTAAATTCTTTTATCTAATGAATGATTTTTCTCATCGCCACGAGAGCAGTGTTTCTTTAGCAACAGGGAAGTGCAGTATTTAAGCATACAAAGACTTTGCAATATTAAACTTCTCAAGGCCAAGAATGTCCTTACAGTCAGTACGATAAATTAAGAGAGAAAGATTGTAAAACGAATTAAGTATCTTAAAGTTTTGATGGCAATCATCACCATAATTCATTCATTAGAAAAAATAGTAAAAAAAGTAAATGTAAATAAGATCAGAGTTTTGTTAAAATAAACAAAAATGGATTTAAATAAATATGAATAACAACCAATCCTTCATGTCGATGGAATATTAATTCAGCAAAGAAGGTGTTATTATTTATAAATTAATTAACAACAAATTAGTCAATTCCCAACATAAATAGAGGTATTCACCAGCGAATTCTCGTAGAGCGGTATATTTTCAGTCCACAAGAAAGAAACAGATGCAGCCCTGAGATTGTAAGTATAACAGCGCCCAATTATATAATCAAAAACCGAGCTAGTCAACCAAGCAGTGGCGGCTCGTGGGTATTCGCACGTTCGCATATGTACAACCAAATAACTGCGGTGCAATGTTTCTTAAACACATCTTAACATGAGGGGAATACAAGACCTCCCAGAGCGTTTCTGAAACATGGTATTTCAGAATCACGCGCCGTCTGAAGCTGCGATTGACAGCTCACTGCCACGTCTCTTCGTAACAGCAGGCTAGATACACTCGGGAAATGTGAGCGAGCATCCGAGGTCTATTTATTTATTGATTTTACGTCAAAAAACAATTAAAAAACTGCGTATGACGTGCTATGGGGAAAAGTCAATTGTGTGCACATTTTCAAAATTCTGTGATCCCTACACTAAGTCATATACTACTTAAATTTTGAATTTTGAAAGGGAGTAAAAAAATTCCCATGTAATAAAATCTATTTTCAAGGATAAACAAGCAATAAATTTTGGCTCTTATTACTTCCTGCCGCGACAACATGGAAACGATAATTTGAATAATTGTATTTCCCAATGAATTCTAGAAGACGTGCACAGAAAATGAAGTTACATTTATGTCCAGAAGAAAAACAAGGGGCCATCTCAGCATTTGCTCAATGGATCAGGGAAACTGGACGAAAAACCTGATCGAGATGGGGGTCATTGACTCGGAAGCTGTAGTACAATAGTTGTTACAGGTTGTTTAGACTCATTTACACAGTTCAAATGGTAAATAATTCATTATGTATCATTGTTAAAATTAATGTTACTTTTCTTGTGATGCTCAGTATAGTCTCTAATTGTATAGAAACAGTTATGCAGCAGAAACGATTTCACTTGGGATTTAAACTTTCTATTGAATTAATCGTTTAATGTCATCTGGCAAGTATAAACAATGTACATGTATTGTATGTAAATCTTTTGTAATGGTCTGCTGATACTGTCACTGATGAAGGTGATTTCACGTCGAGGCAGAAGAATAGACTTCGCATTTTCTGAAAAATATTCCTGCCTCTTTGGAGCAAGCTTCAGCTTTTTACAAAAACCAATGATTCGTAAATAAAAAGACACGGTAATGGTAAAATTGCTAGATTAATGAAGAGAGGCTTACATGAATCACGTGGGTGGGATTTGGTTATTATTCGTACAATTCGTTTTTGTAATCTAAAAGTCTGGGAGCTATAAGATGTATTTCCCCAGAATATTATGCCATATCTCAGGCGGGAATGAACATTCGCGAAGTATACACAACGGTAGAAGAATTAGATTTCAAATCATTGTACCCCGTATCACCGTTTCATTATTGTGGATAGAGTAATGTTTCGAATTAACGAAACGTTTTTTAAAAGCAACGAATCAATTCGGCATCGCAAGCCTGAACTTTATAGAAATCTGGAAATTGCAACGATTTTGTTAGACTTTCTAACGCAATTCAGTTGCTATTATTGAGCATTGTAGTCCAATAATTAAACATTACTGACCGTACAATTTAATTATACCAAAAATCCATTGCAGAATTGAAAGCAAAACGTCAAATTAGAAGTAATTTTTAGTCATTTCATTCGTTACACAGCATTACTGCAAATTGAATCTGAAAGGTAATCTTAACGCTCCGGCCTTTCGAGACGGATGTCATTTACAAAGCTTTAGTGACACCTGGCTCAAGGAATATAGACAATACTTGCTGGAGATTAGCTCACTGGCGGATGAAGGCCTGAAAAAACCCACAAGAAGAATGTCACAGCCGGAAAGACGGAGGGAGAGGGTGGACCGACGCCCCCATGTTTTGGAATTTCCTGGAAGCTCTTAATATATTTTACATTCCTTAGTTGCCATTTGCTAGGCACAAGCGTCTCCATTATTTGAAAGTTCATTCTTCTCTATAGGAACATCCAGTTCTCTTTCGGTACTTAGAATTCAATGCAAGGAACATTTGTCAAGTTGGTGCCCGTAATTTTCTGATATTCGAACTAAAAATATTCTATAATATTTTTAATTAATTACTGTAAGTACTAATTTCATATCGCAATAAAAATTGTACTACATTATCACGAAAAAACGTCGTGAAAAAGTAGGGGAGGCAATCACGTAAACCTGACACTGCGATTGCTAAAAATTTAAAATTGTAATAATGCCACAATTATGTATCTATTTTGTACCGTGATGTGAATTAACATTACATTATGAAATATTAAAACAAGCAAACGTAGATATTTCACTTACACCTAGTAACCCTCTTGGAAAGATTAAAAATCTCTACAATAGTGCACTAATTAGGTATTAATTTCCTACTGAAATAGTTTTTTACTTAATTCTAAGCAAATAAGAAAGGAATAATGCCAGATAAAGGTACAGGAGCATCTTATGTCAAAAACTCTCATGTCATGCAACCACAAATACGATACAATGCGAACGAAATTATTAACTTTTTATCAAAATAAAATGCTTTGTAAACTGATGCATACAATTTTTATTTTCTCGCTACTGCATATGCAGTATAGAGGAAGTATATTCTAGGAATGGTTGTTGGTCACTTCATTAAAAAAGTTTTTACAGGAAAACTGATATAGTGGATACACGCAAAAGAAAAATTGGATAAATTCTGTTCCAATATATGTAATATACTTCGCCTTACACGTTTTACAATGAGATTTCACGAACAGTGGGCTGTAATGTGGGTGTACATCTGTAATTAGTTGGTTTTCTTGCGTTTGCGATGCTAACTTGATATCAAGTTGGCATCGCGTTTGCGAAAAAATGCATTTTCGTTAATATTTGAAGAGCGATTGTTGGTTTTTTGTAGTTCTGGAGCGACAAAAGCGATAAATTCCTATGGTGTTATTTCTTTATTTGCGTCTGTAATTAGTTGGTTTTCAGGTTTGCGATGCTAACTTGATATCAAGTTACATCGCGTTTCGAAAAAATGCATTTTCGTTATTATTTAAGAGCGACAAAATTGTTTTTTTGTAAGTCTGGAGCGACAAAAAAGCGACAAATTCCTATGGTGTTATTTTTTATTTATGTCTGTAATTAGTTGGTTTTCTTGCGTTTGCGATGCTAACTTGATATGAAGTTGGCGTCGCGTTTGCGAAAAAAATGCATTTTCGTTAATATTTGAAGAGCGACAAAATTGTTTTTTGTAAAGTCTGGAGCGACAAAAAGCGACAAATTCTATGGTGTTATTTTCTTTATTTATGTCTGTAATTAGTTGGTTTTCTTAAAAGTTTATGATGCTAACTTGATATCAAGTTAGCTGAATCTTAATACCAGGGTCAAATGAGCGACAAATTTTATTTTTGCGTAACAAATTAGCGACGAATTTTGAGCCTAGTTTCAATAATTTTTGAAAACTTTGCGATTCTAACTTTATGGAGGTCGAGGAAAGGGCGTTTAAATTTGAGATACGGCCAAACGATGCACACTTTTAAAACACAAAAATTGAAAGAAAAATCGATTTTCGTCAAACTTCCACTACCTACTCAGGAATCAGCACGAAAGAAGATTTGGAACATGTCGGAAAAGTCTTCAAAATTCTACAACGTAGTTTAAAACTACAGTTCCTAATACGGAGATAGTAGTTGAATATGGCGTCGCCGAACTGTAAACTGTTTTAAAAGTATGTTCATTTGTTGCGAATAGATTTGTTTAAATAAGCTCTTGGCTGATATACCAATGGCAGAGGGTGGCTGCATCCCCTGTTCGGGTGTCCCCAACATCCAAAGGGCCTTGTATGTTTCGTTCATACGTGATATGCACAGGTAATATAATATTGCATTTTCAAACTTCTAATCGCCATAGTAATACTTGCAGGTACGGATGTTGCGAAAAGTTAGAATTTAGTACAGCTACATTTTGTGCACTTTTTTGCTAATAGGCATAAATGTGCACCTAAAAGGCCACCTATAAGCTGAACATCAGCGTTATTCTCTAATAGGATAATTCTCAATGAGTTTCGATAATTCTGTTGCAAAATCTTACACAGCTACATTTGATTATTCCTCGGATTTGCTTAACACTCTGCATTTTTGTCCTATAATTTTTGAAGAAATTAAAGCTACAAAAGTCCGTCTAATTGTGTTCACTTCTTCTGCAATTGAATCGTTTATTTCAAAAGCCCGTCAAACGTCAAATTTCTCATTTCGAGAAAACTGAGAAAAAGTGTCCCTGTTTTTCTGCTTTCAAAATATTTTTAATAATTAAAGCAGTTCATAAATGAATATTTTTCAGGTAAATATGCACTGAACGATGTGTATATCATCATGGAACAATATTCCACCGCTCAAGTGCTTTTTAGATTTTGGAGTTTGGCGGGTTTCTGAAATAACCGAATCAATTGCTCTATTCATCGTGTTGTAGGCAAATCTATAAGAACACAAAAAGGCAATTGTTATGCATGTTTATGTGAATAAGGTGTTAGTTTTTTTTATTTAGTTATTTTTCGTCAAAATCAGTTAAAAACTGTCTGTTTGCGGCTTTTTTTATTGCAAAGAATGTTTGTATCATCCGCAAAGAGAACTGTTCTTCCGTTTTGAATCGTCGAGGGCATAACGTTTACGTACAGTAAGAAGAGAATAGGATCTCGATTTCTGAGGAACTCAACGGGCAATTGGCAAAGAGTCAGAAAGGAGTGTACATGATGTTCTATCATTCCAGGAAGGTATTTCTACTCTCTGAGATCGTTGTTTAAGGTACGAACATAACAATTCTAGGGCAATACCACGGATTCCATGTGAAAGTAATTTTGAAAGTAAAATGCCATTATCAATAACGTCAAAAGCTTTAGAAAGATCTAAAAAATAGTCCTATAGGTGCATCGTTTTGATCCAATGATGAGACATCTTTAAACAAAGAGAATATGGCTTTTTCCGTAGATTTTGATTTTCTATATCCATGTTGGCAATCTGAAAGAGCATTGTGTTTACTGAGAAACATTTTCATTCGTATTTAAAAAAGTCTAATATTTTGAAAAAAATTGACAAGAAGAGAAACAAGTTATAATTGACCATTTTGTTGCCTTTTTTGAAAAGCGGGTTAATCTTAGCTGTTTTAAAAATATCTGGAAAAATTCTGGTGCATAAGGATGCATTAAGTATGTGAGTTAACGGGTGTATAATGGCAGGCGAATATGTCTTTAACAAACATTCCGGAAATTCATCTAAACCGGACGAATATTTATTTTTTAGTTTACCCATTATTTTGAGAATTTCATAGGAAGAAGTTTCGGAAACTAACATCGTGTCTAAAATTTTGGGTGAACTGTCTATTATTGAATTTTGTGGCTGAAGATCCTTAGTGAGATCAGCAGCAATTCTCGAAACGTATTGGTTAAAGAGACTAGCTACTATTGCTGGACACTACATTTCTATCGTGTAATATTCCTAAAACCACATTCTCAGGTATCTAGTCGCTTGGTTGTCTTTTACTTTCGTATAGGCATGTATATACGGGAGTAATATACGTAGTATAGAGAAAGTTATGTATTGCTGCGCGAAAAAACGGGGAATTTTTGACAGAAAAATCTAGAGGTACTACAGAATGGCATGACTTTCTCATAGAAACGTTTTCTAATTTCCTTGGTGTGGATTGGCTTTACAGACTTGCTCTATCCTCTTGGTAGCTGTCATCTATCGTCGCAAAAAGTACATTTTTTTGACATTTTATCACCTTTTCGGTTTCCTTATAGTGGAACCGAAATACTATTCTACGAATATTAAAGAAATGTAAAACATATTTCTATAAAAACAATAGCTATTTTCATTGAAAATTTGAAGCTGTTTTCAAGAAAATGGCGATTAAGCATTACTGTAAATGCAAAATTTGATGCTCATTCTCACAGAAAACGTTTGTGTTTCGAAACTTTTCTTTGCAATTTATTTGCAGCACTTCCACTCACAAATGTAATAATGTATACAAATTGATGGAAATATGCATATTAACGGCGTGAGAAACATTTCAAAAAATTACATTTGTGTAATTTTTGAAAAAACAAAAGAGTACACCAAAATGAACTTTACGTTATATTAAACAGTGCAATTAGCACTATCCATTGACTAATCTGAAAAAAGAATTGAAGCCTTTTTTGAGAAAATGGAGTTTGTGTGTTTCTGAAATGTGCTTATTTTTATAGTAGGAAGAAGTCGACAAAAAGCAACAAATTTTTGGCATTTTCTAAATTACAGAGTTAACAGTGAAAATCAGATGTATGTCACCTTTATAAGTGTATTTTTCTCTATTCTTACAAGAAATGTAAAAAAATTGATTTTGAGGAAATGTATATGTACCCAGGGCTTGCAAAGTACCCTCTAAAAATTACTGTTTTTCTAAAATCTTAAAGCTTCTACTCAGGCAAGATGGACAGGGTTTTCTTCAGTTTGTTAAAAATCATACATATTGTTTAGGCGCTAGGGATGTTTACATACACTGGACAGACAGACGGTCGGACAGACGGACGGAGGACGTTTTGAAAAAGAACACTTCTTGGTATCAGGAGACCCCTGCAAAATTTGGAAATCGATTTTCCGCAGCATTACATAACTTTCTCTATACAACGTATAATACTCCGTTTATCCGTACACGAGAAAGTAAAACTGATAGTGAGCTCCTATGATGCGGGTTCGTGATTGTAACACTTCATCAATTTTCGCATTAGTTCTTTAAATGTCATAATTTTGACTGTTCATTCGGATGGAGTTTCTGCATTAACTCATATATCTGACTAGTGGATATGATTAGGAAAAAAGCTCGCCTGCTGGCGTCATTTGTTACCTTGTAATAAGCAAGGTGTTGGCGTAATGTCGCTGCATAATAACTATTTTTCTGTAGTTTCCTCGAAGGTTGGAAAAAAGTGGTTCATGCTGCCGCTACTGCGTCACGGGCGCGGTGATGGCCTTGAGTACTTGCATTAACTACACTGGTCCGCTGTAGTTGGGTTACTGTTGTTGTTCGTCCTGTATGGTGTTGCAGCTCTTGGCGTTTATCCTCCTGCTGCCTTTGCATACGACATCACCCCACGTTTACATGTTGCCTTCTGGAACCTTTGGTCCGTCGCCAAAATTGTTGTGTTCTAAATAAGAACTGCAAACTTAACGAGAACAACAATATATTCAGCCAAAATCCGAATTCGAAATACAAAGCCAGGTCTCGCTCTCCAATAGTTGTAATGATAATTTTTCTTTCCGATCAGAATCTTTACTGACAACATTAATCTGATTCGTGTCATTTGCTTAATTTTTCTTTTTCTTATTTGCCTTACGTCACAAATATGGAGTAAAAGAGATGTTAAAATTAGTCTGAAATAATAAATTAATAGTAAACGAAGAGAAAACGGTTTATGCGTTTTCCATTTCAAATAAAACAATTTAGTGCCCATTGAAATGAACGGTGTACCATTGATCGATGTTAAGGCAACAACATTTTGTCTTCAATCTAGTCAACCTTAAATGGAACGTCCATTATGAATTGAACACAAAATTATTCATTATACGTTCAGATTTCTGCAAAATTCAGTCGCCTTCACTGCTTTGTATATTTAATGAATGTTCATCCCTTGACTGAGATATATGTACAATATTCTGGGAAATGACATCTTTAGCCCTGACTTTTAGATTACAAAATGAATTAAAATGAATAATAACCAACTACCAACGTCATTCATGTAAGAATTCTCTTCATTAATCTAGAATTTTTAATATATTACCTTGTCTGTTCATTTATTAATCAGTGTTTAGTCAAAATTACTAAGCCAAGGGCGGGAATATATTATCAGAAAATGCCGAAGTCTATTACTATAACACTGATTTAGAATTATTCATCAGGTGAGAGAACATCTCATTACAAAAATCACATACAATATATGTACATTATTTATAACACTTTCGCTAGATGACACAAATGAATAAATCTGCAGAAAAGTTTAAATCCTATGAAATCGTTTCTGCTGCATAACTGTTTCTATACAATTAGAGACTATACTGAGCATCACAAGAAAAGTAACATTAATTTTAATAATGATACATAATGCATTATTTACCATTTGAACTGTATAAATGTGTATAAACAACCTGTAACAAGTATTGTACTGCAGCTTCCGGGTCAATGACCCCCATCTCGATCAGGTTTTTCGTCCAGTTTCCCTGATCCATTGAGCAAATGCTGAAATGGCCCCTTGTTTTGCTTCTGGACATAAATGTAACTTCATTTTCTGTGTACGTCTTCTAGAATTCATTGGGAAATATAGTTATTCAAATTATCGTTTCCATGTTGTGGCGGCAGGAATATTCCTTGACGAAGGACATCATGGATAAGAGCCCAAAAGTGATTGCTCATTTATCCTTGAAAATAGATTTTATTACATGAAAGCTTTTTTTTAAAAAAAAAGTTTCAAAATTCATGTAGTGTATGACTTAGCAGGCATCACAGAATTTTGAAATGCACAGAATCAACCAGGGACTCTCTACCGAAGGCACCGTCTGCTGGGACAAGCTCTAAGTTCCCGACCGGTCTCCCGGAATGTGGTAGTGTAGTGCATGTTAGTGTATGTGTGTAAGGTGAGAGGATAGGACAAGGAAGAGGGAAGGAAAGATCGCGCGCGGTCTGTGGCCCGTTTGTTAGTGTGTTGCTCGGACATTCACCTGGTAATTATCGGAGATACAACAGAAAACTATCGATCAGAGTAGCCAGTTGCTAGAATTCTCTCCAGACAGCGACTGAGTTCGACCTAGCTGATAAGCTAGTGTCGAAAATCCTGCCCCCGTCAGGACTCGAACCTAGGACCTCTCGGTCAGAGGCGCTGAAGTGACATCAGTTGGTGCACAGAGCTACCGCTCCCGGTAGTAGTTTTGAATAAGTTAATAAGAATTTCTTTTTAGGATAGAACAAATTCATGAAAAACATATTTTCCATTATAGCAATGTATACCAGGTAGTGAATTTTTCTGAATACAATAATTTTATTTCGTTATCACCACCAGTAGCAGCAAGAAGAACAACTAAGATCATGAAATGAATAGTGTAAAACGAGTCCAAACAAAAGTGCTTGTTGGGGAGGGCGATCACCGCATTTTCAAAAACTAGTTAATTTTTGAATTGTGCGAATATTATTTCCGGCAATTGTTTCAATGCACAACTAGTACAAACACTCGTGTGGCCACTGGAAATAAAAGCAAGCACCATGTCCGTAGGAGGAGAACATACCCGACAATTATGTAAGTAATGTTTGAATATAGATTTATTTAACTGTAATTTTACTGTAATATAGTTTTATTTAATTGTAATGGTTTTCTGACCTTAATAAAACAGACTCTATAATATATTTTTAGCAATTTATTTCTTTTTAACGTTTCGACCCTATTTGGGGTATTTTTCAAAATTCTATTGTCCAGGTTTGTTGAAAACACATCATAAACAAACAACATTTTAATAGTCAGTGGTCAAGAAAAATTGTCATGGTAAAAACTGTCTCAATTGGCAAAATCATCCAGCCAAATTAGTATGACAAGTCCTTTTTAAAACTTAGTTACAGATTCATCAGAGTTTACATATGATCATTACAATTAAATAAACAAAATATCAGACGTAAATATTAACTTATTTTTAATTTATTTACATGATTGCTTACGTTTTATTATGGTATATATTAGTGTTCTGAAATTCTCAGTTATATTCCGCCATTCTGTGAAGCTGCAACCTTCCAGTTTGTTGGGGCAATTGCGCCCCTACTGGAAATCACAATATAACACTCAACTACTCAAAAGTTACAGGTGTTAAAGTGTCTCATCCTGTATATGTGTGTGTGTGTATATATATATATATATATATATATATATATATATATACTCAAGAAAAATATAAATACATTGAGTTTTTCATTAGTAATATGTACAAAATTTAATAAAAAATATGAACAAATCGAAGTTTAATATTATTTCAAATTAATTAAAATTATGAACATGATTAGAAGTATTTTTTCTGATCCGTTCTGTCGTGTCAGATTCACTGGCGAGCTCAAAATATTCGGGATCTAACGAATCTTTGAATTGATTTCCACAGCGAAACTGGAGCGACAGCGGAAAAAAATGGATCCAGCCGCGAATGGAAATCCGCAGCGAATAAAACGTTGCGAATCCGCTGCCGCGCCGCTCTCCTGCAGCGTAGATCTGAACGTGCTTATAAGGCAACACGTGACGCGAAACTTCCGCAGCGGATTTTCCGCACCGGTCAATGGGAGTCTTAAGGTTTTTTGGTTCAAACGATATTAAGCAACCCAATAGAACGTTCGGAATGTTGGGTGTTGAATGTTTGTACTCATCGTGTTTACATATCATACCATCAGCCAAATCACAGTGAACGTTAATCGTGTTGAAAGTTGTTAATATCTTTGGAACTCGTTTTCCAATGCTTTTTGTTATTGCTTCTATAACTTCAAAACCTAAAACTTCTCCAATTGAGTTAGGTTGATTAAACCGTAATTTAAAATCGGATGTTACTTCCACTCTATTCTTAATTGCATCATCTTTTATCTGAATGTTTGTTGAATTAAACGGTTCCTTTGATTGTATATATTTCACTAGATCTTCTAAGTTCTGTACTGCCCAGTTTCAATTTCGATTTGGTTATCGTCATAATGCAAAATGTTGTTTTGTTTAGTGATATTTGGTGATAAATAAGTCGAATAAAAACTTACTGAAGAAATTGAAGCATCAATATGTCTGATCGGTAACTCAATCGTTCTTCAAGAATGCCGTTTAAGAGAATTATCAAACCTCTCATTTATTTAATACTGGCAGAACCCGGCAGGCGTTGTCCTGCTCTCTTTCCTTTACTCTCTCTTTCCCCTCATTCTCCCATTCCATCTCTTTTCTCTCTCTTTTTCCTCCCTCTTTATCTCTGATCTTTCTCCCCCTCTCTCTCTTTCTTCTCCTCCTCTCTATTTCCCTCTTTCTCATTTCCCCTTCACCCTCTTTCTCTTCCCCTTCTTTCTCTTATACCTCCTCTTTCTTTCCGCTTTCATCCTTTCCCCCTCTCTTTCCTCCTGTCATTTTTCCCCTCTCTCATTTATCCTTTCTCCTTTTTACTCGTCTCTCTCTTTCCTCTTCTTCCTCTTTTCCCTACTTATCTTTTTTCTTTTCTTTACATCTCCTTTGTCATCTATCTTCCTTCTCTTCTCTCTTTCCTCTCTCTTTTTGCTTTCTATCTCTTTCCACTTCCTTTATCTCTCTTTTACCCTACTCACTCTTTCCCCGTACTCTCTTTTCGCCTTTTTTCCTTTTCTCTTTTTAACTTTCTTTTTCCTCTCTTTTCACTCTTTTCCCTCTCTCGTTTTACCCTGTCTTGTTTCCCCTACTCTCTCTCTTTTTGCCTCTCCCTTCCCTATCTATATTTTCCTCTATCTTCCGTTTTTCGTCTTTCTCTCTTCCCCTCTCTTTTTCCCTAGCTTTCCCGTCTTTACATTATTTCCCCTTCCCTCTTCTTTTCCCCTCACTTTTCCATCCTTTCTCTTTTTCTCTTTATATTTCCTCCCCTGTTTCTCCTTCTCCTCTCTTTTCCATATCTCTTTCCCCTCCCTTCTCTCCACCTTGCATTGCTGTTCCTCCTGGTCTCTCGGTCACCCCATGTTACACTGCAACGCCCAGCACACGAAGCTGGGTTCCCATGATTGGGAATTACATTTAACTGAAGCGCCATCTTGCGCTGCAGCACCTTCTAATGGAGTCACAAAAAATGAATAGCATATAAAACTTCTTTGTGAAAAAACACATAGGTATGCCAACATTCACGGAGATCGGTCACACGGCCATCCCCTATGCTTACTCTGTCATTCTACCGCACTGCTATTCTGGCGGAATATATCAGGAACCCGTCTCTTAGCGACAGGCGAAAAGTAATGACTGTAGTGCATCTACCAACATATTAATTAAATTATTTATTTTCGTCATTTGTGTTATATTAATCTTTACCAAACTTTGCAAGGACACTGCGTCAAATCCTGAAAACAACCTGTAAATATTTCGTATCTATTCATACACTCATTTTTGTGGAATCGATGTCGATTACATGTCGTTGAATTCACTTTTATTACTATAGATAATGTATTGTGTATAGTGTAAGAAGCAAACTGGTTTGATAAAAGGATCTCTAGAAAGGACTTAACATCAAATGGCAGGTCTATACAGAAAAGTACTTGCAGTGAATGTGGTTCAATAAAACGTCAGTTTGCAAAGGAATTAAACAAGAACAGAAGGAAATAAAAATTAATCAGGTGCATGATCGAACTGTGATATATGTGAATTTTAACATTGCGGGCACGAATAGACGAACACTGGTTCATGACTCCCGGAGAGGCAGAGGGACTGCATTTTGTTTATCATATTTATACATCCGCCGTGGCGGGCCGATTCAAGGTCGCCAGAAGTGCCCCGACGGGACGTGTAGGCTACAGAATAGATACTATACACGCAAGTTTTCTTGGGCCCCGGAATACCGATTCCCACTCCTTTGCCAACATTAGTAGAATTAAGAATAAATGATAACATCGAGCGTTGTAGACAAAATCCGATAACCAGTAATGTTCGCTGCCGTGAAATAGAAACTGTTCTGAACCGAAAAAGGAACTAGAGGTTCGATGTAATTTCTTTTTCCAAAATAACCAAATTCCCCACTGCTCTGCACCGGGAGCGGTAGCTCAGTGCATCAACTGATGTCACTGCAGCACCTCTCACCGGGAGGTCCTAGGTTCGAGTCCTGATGGCGGCAGGATTTTCAACACTAGCTTTCCAGCTAGGTCGAATTCAGTCGCTGTCTGGAGGAGAATTCTAGCGGCCGGCTGCTCTGATCGGTAGTTTTCCGTGGTTTCTCCGATCAACACCAGGCGAATGCCGGAGCAATACCCTACCAAACGGGCCACGGACCGTCGTCCAGTCCTTCCCCTTCCTTGTCCTATGCTCTCCCCTTACACACACACACACACTTACACTAACATGCACTACACTACCACATATCCACATTTCCCGAGAGACCGGTCGGGATCTTAGAGCTTGTTCCAGCCAAGCGGCGCCCGCTGGTGGGAGAGTTAGGGCTGCAGGGGTTAGGGGGAAATCCCGCTAGCCGACGGTAGGTCAGCGCCGGATCTCGCCATCCAGCGGGGGAAGATTACCGCATCTCCCGAGAAAACATGCACTACACTAACGGGACTAATGACCAAAGCAGTTGACGCGCCCGGAAACACGTAGAAATCATCAATTCAATCAAACCCACTGCTCTGGCAACTGGCGAAGCGAGGGCTCAAGAAAACGTGCTAGGGTAATACTCTTATCTATTCTGGATCGAGGCGGTGCTCGTGAGAACGGTTCTGGTGGTCGGCAGAGCTCGTGAGAACCAGAGGTACTACTATCCATTGTGTGTCTTGGACAGGAACGTCAAGCTGAGCCCACACGATGTACTTGCTCGCGTGGGGAGCCCGGCGCTCCTACGGGCACGGGCAACTTCCCCTTAAAATCCTTAGAGCTAGCAATGACTCTGTAGATCAGACACGTCACACCACGCCTGCACGAGCTACTTGCGCGCTTGGGGAGCCCGGCGCTCCTACGAGTATGGGCAACTTCCCCTGCCTCCGCGCTCATTTCCCCTCCAAATCCAGAAAGGGGTGCGCACGCACAAGATGGAGCATTGCGAGGCGACGAATAGTGGCTTCATATGATCTCCATCAGGTTTTGCGTCCAGTTTCCCTGATCCATTGAGCAAATGCTGAGGTGGCCCCTTGTTTTACTTCTGGGCATAAATGTAACTTCATTGTCTGTGCACGTCTTCTAGAACTACTAAAATATAGTTATTCAAATTATTTACCATGTTGTCGGGAATAAAGTATTATTATCTGAATAGACAATATGGATAGAACCAACCAAAATTTATTGCCTTTTTATCCTGGAAAATAGATTTTATAGAGTTTTTTTTTTTTCTAAAATTTAAGCAGTATATGACTTAGTGTAGGGAACACAGAATCTTGAAACGTGCACAATTCACTTTTCCCCTACAGCACGTCATCATACGCAGTTTTAATTTTTGACGTAGAATAAATAAATAACAAATATGAAAATATGTTTACCAGATTTTTTCTATCAAATAAGCAATATTTTTTCGTTTATATTCTTCACTACTTATTACTATTTAATGTTTATTTTCTTACTAAATTCTCCCTTTGCTATATGACAGGAATATGTTAGAAAGGCGAATTATTTCATTGCTTTCGTTTCGTATTGTGTTCTTAAATCATTCAGTTATTTATTGTATTTAGCAATTATGTGAAATAAGTTAACAAGTCTGTTTAAGTTAACAATATTCGCACTTGCGGATAGGCAGCGCTTTAAGCAGACGAAGCCACTATTCATCGCCTCGCGCCGCTTCAGCTTACACATGTACACCCCTTTCTAGATTTTAAGGGGAAGTGCGAAAGGAATCAGGGGACATTGCCCGAGCCCCTAGGAGCGCAGGGCTTCCCAGGCGAACAAGTAGCTTTGACGTGCCTGAAGCAGACACAGTCGGTTTGCGTGCCATGTCTGTTTCGGTGAATACGTTACTTGAGTGTGATACGAAAAGGGGGCGAGGGAAAATACGAGCGGCGGATGCTGGAGGGCGTTTCTGTGTGTCTTCTCCAAGGGGCGTGGCGGGGACAGATGCGATGGAGGTGCCATTACGGAGGAGGAGGATATCAACACCCAGCAAAAGATAAGTGACCACAGGAAAGTTCTTATAGTAAGTCTTCCTTAATCGAACATTGAAGTGTTGACGTCAGAGTGGGGTGAGTGCTTGTAAATGTAAAGGACAAAGTCGACAGAAAGGAGGGCAAACGTTGGTGCTTCCGAATTACGGAATAATAATCTGGACAAACACACTTTTCTTTATCATTTTTTTGTATTGCACTAAAAAAGATACTGTCAATTTTTGTAGTGTGTTTCATGCCATGCTTCTTTGTTAAATGTTTTACTTGCCCGCGTGGGGAGCCCGCCGCTTCTACGGGCACGGGCAACTTCCCCTGACCCCGTGTAAATGCTTGCTAAGTTGTTAAATGTATCCAACTCCATGTATTGATTTATTTTGTGTAAACCTAATGTCAATTGTTTATGTTTTTATGTTGTTTTTTGGTATTTTAAGAAACGTAATTTGCAAGAGTAGGTAGGAGAGGAAGTTAAAAACAATTGGAAAATAGGAGATTAAAAAGTCGGAAAGGAAGATAGGCTGTATGATTTGCTTAGGCGAAAGTAAGCCGAACTGGATTTTGAACGTGGATTAGAATCCTCGATGGTGGCGACGGAGGTCCAAGGCTTCGGTGTGACCCGTAATCAGGAACTACGCTCGTGGCGTAGCGAAGTCGCTAGCCTTTCACCACTGAGGTCCGGGTTCGATTCCCGTCGAATCTCATGTGAAATTTGTTCCAACAAAACGAGTTTGGCTGCTTCACAAGGGCTAGTCCAATCCTTGTGAAGTGTCCTAAACCCTGCCCCTATCCTTACTCCTTCCCAATTCTGGCCGCTGGGTAGTGGCGCAGGAGCGCGTAGTAGGAGGTGCGTACGCGGAGATGCTACCTGGCGGTCCTCTTGACAACTGACTGCGACGTGACGCGATATGGCAGAAAGTGATAATGGAGAATTACTCCAAAAAGCGCGCAAAGTAATGGAGGATTACTCCACAGCGCAAAGCGCTCAACGCCCCGTAAGGGTCTTCGAGACGCGTTGCGTCAAAATGGTAGACGCAACAAATTAAAAACACTATAACGCGCACGGGCGTGATTGAACACCCCGGTTTGGTAAATAACAGTTATTTGCGTATCTACACGGCGTTAAGTAGATGCTTTTGTTCGAGGGTCTCTGACTTCTTTGAATGAGTTTTGCGCGTTCTTGGATCTATGAATAGACATTAAAGCAGTCATTCGTCAATACACGTCAGATAAACAAGATGAGCATATCTACATCATCCTCGTAATTACTATTGTATAATCGTTATTGGACTGAGTTTTCTCGTACAAAATGAAAGAATGTTGTGAAGTTTTGCGGAAATTCTCGCAAAAAGTAACAAAGCTACGAACAGTGGTTTCCAGTAAAATCTCGAGAAATATATGAAAATGTTTATGATGTATTTGAGAGTTATATGCAGGAATTGCACTTGATGAAACGGTACTTTTAGGTTACTTCCCACCATTGCTAAAAGTTGTTGAGAATATTTCATAACATCAAAAATATTTCGAAGATGTTTATCTATGTGCCTTATTCATCTTATTACTATGAGTAGTGCTGCTACTCAAGAAGCATGTCTAAAAGAAGGTGACACGTAACTGTGTAATATGTGTGATTGGTGGCAATTATAAATTCATGGGAACATTCTAAAATTGCAACTCTCATATCAATTAAACAAAATTAGGTTTATAACGAGTTATTTTACTTCTATTTGAGCATTACACTATTTACTTATTTATTTATTTTTGTTTTTGCGTACATCTTAACATTCATAGATCCTAAAGGCTGCTGTAGTTGAGAGGTTTAAGAGAAGGTTGAAAGATAAAATGTTCAAACTTTTCTCTGTACAAGGAAAGTACAAATGGACTGAGATGTTACCGAAACTTGTAAGTGAATATAATAACACACTTCATTCGAAAATTGATATGAAACCTAAGGATGTTAGAAGGCAACGAAAATGAACACACATGTTGTTGAGAGCGTGTATAACCTGGGTGCACTGCCGTTAATTTTAAGTTCCAAGTTGGTAGAATAAGTAAGGCCAAAGGTTTGCTTGGAAAAAGGTTACTCCGAACTGGTCAACAGAGTGTTTTTGAGGTTTAGAAAACTATAGCATAGAACCCACCAACTTATAGGTTAATGGATTTGAGCGGAGAATGTGTTGAAGCTTTGTTTCATGAAGTTGAATTGCTTAAGACGAAACATTCATATGTTTATTCGGTTGAAAAAGTGTTAAGAATAAAAATGCAACAAATTGTTTGTAAAGTGGAAATCAAATCCCGATGAGCGACTCAAATCCCTCACATACGACCGTTCTACTCTAAAATGTAACTTTCGGCAAAAGTGTCAGTTATCACCTTTTTCTGGTGACCCCTTCATATCAAATCATTAGGGATCGTGACGTAACTTGACTTTCTCCTAACGCGATACTTAACGTAATGGTTGTAAGGTTATAGTGCCCCACCAAAAACGTTCCGCAAACATTTATTCACAGTGCTGTTCTAGACAAGACACTCGAATAATAAGTGACTTGATTTGCCAAGGCCGATGCAGGAGGAAAATCGTCCACCCGGAGGAATGTATATAAGAGTACCACGGCTGAACAGCACGGCAGACTGCCTACGTTGCCGAACCACCAGTTAATCAACCTGGCCGCGATCACGCTCCCCAGGGATCAACCTACTGCGAGTACGTGTTTCACTAAGCGACTGCTGTTGAAAGAGCCAACGCCAAGCTTTTGTTGTCCAGCAACGTCCATCTGTTCGTCGACAAGTAAGACCATTATGTCAAGTTATACTATTTAATTAATACCACGAGCGAAACACAGTGGTTTATTTCATACAATTACGTAATTGATGTAATTATAAATGGTTCTTAGATAAATGAAACAAAGAAATATATTTACATTCTCGCATACGTATTATAGAGAAACGTATGCAAAACTGTCAAAATTCGGGATATTGTCGGTAATATTGTCAAAATTCTAGATATTGACGTTTTGGGGTTCCTGATACCAAAAAATATTTTTGTTTTTACGGTACTTTATACGAAACAATATGGATATTTTCAAAAATTTCACAAAAATACTCGAAACAACTTTTCTCAAATAGAGAAAAATAGGAATCTGTTCCAAATGAAAATTGTTCTGTAACAGTTTGATCTTGAAACAATGTCAAACAGGCAATTTTTATTTTCTTTAAACCATTTTTTCTTTTAAAAGAGTCACATATTTTGGTTAAATTTAGACCTTAGATATCGTAAAAGGCGTTTTAGAGAATTGTGCATGTCTCGTGTTCGTTAAAACACTGATTTTTCGAAAATATATAAAAGATATATTTATTTTGGCGTCTTCCAGAACGCAATATTATTGCGAAGATGCATTTTTTCTTAATGAAATTTGTTCATCAAAAAACGTTCTCGTACACGTACGTAATACGGAGTATAGAGAAAGTTAGGTAATGCTGCGCGAAAAAATGGCGAATTTTGGACAGAAAATAATTCATTGCCGGGCCCTGAAAACAAGAAAGTGGATAAATCCAGTTTCTAAATTAAGATAAAAAAGCCCCTAACACGTGGAGTAGCCAGAATCCCTTTTTTATGGGTCCTTCATACTCAAAAAGCAATGGAAAGCAATACGTCTGTCCGTCCGATGTGAACAAACCTAGCGCCTAAACCACGCACAATCTTACAAATTGAAGAAACCTTTGTCCATCTGGGTATAGTTGAAACCCTGAAATTTGAAAAACATTCTTTAAAATTTGGGAGTAATTTACATGAAACCTCCCGAACATTTTAAAAATTTTCTCTAAAAATCGGTTCCAATTTTTTCTTTAAATGTCTTATAAAAATGGAGTAAATCACACTTAATAATGTGGCATAGGTCCGATTTACACGGTTAACTCCAAATTTTCGCAAATTGCAAAGTCGAGGTACCGGAGGTGATTTCTTCACGTTATTGTAATAATGAGACGTTGTACCAATGTCTTACTTCTACTAACTAACGTCTAATGCAACACTTATGTCTTAAATGGCCTCTGAAATTTGTTGTCCATAAATAGTTCTTTCACTAAGATCATGTAGACTTTTTCGAAAAGTTTAGTGATTTTCATGCAATAGAGCGTGAAATATTGACAATTAAAAAAAATTACAAAAACAAGATTTTCTCAAAAATGGCTCCAAATATTTTGTTTAAATCTTTTGGCAGGGATGATACAAAATGTAATCTATAAGATGACATACATGCCATATTGCTCTATTCTTTTGTTTTTTCAAAACGGAATTATTCTTACTTGTCTCATGTTGTTAATATTTACATTAGAGATGATTTCTTCACTTTATTAGATTCATGAGTACATGCTTGGAATTCATTTCAATTAAAGTTTCGAAAAACTAACAGTTTTCAAAATGCGATCAAAATTCTGGATTTTCAGAAACGCTCAAACACCAATTTCTCAAAAAGGCTCCAATTTTTTCTTCATTTTTTTCCAATTGATAATGCTAATGTCAGTGTTTAATATGTCGAAAGTCCATTTTGCGTATTTATTTGATTTTTCAAAATATTACACAAATTTATTTGTTAAAATATCTCTCACGCCGCTTATATGCATATTTCCATCGATTTGTAAACATTCTTGCATTTGTGAGTGGAAATGCTTCAAATGACTTCAAATGAAGTTTTTCGAAAACTCAAAATTCCTGTGAAAAAGAGCCTCAAATTTCTCATTTACAGTAATGCTTAATCGCCATATTCTTAAAACGGCTTCAAATTTTTCAATGAAAATTTCTATTTAGGCCGAGGTTTTACTCTTTCTTAATATTCTTGGAGCTATATTTGAGTTCTACTCTTAATATACCGAAAAGTTAAGAAAATGTTGGTACTATCAGTGACGACAGATGGCTACTCGCCAGAGAATAGAGCAAGATCGGAGTCAGTCCACACCAAGGAAATTAAAAAATGCTATGATAAAGTCCGCGCATTCCCAGCATCTCTAGTTTCTTATGAAATATTTAACAGCTTAGATTTAGTGTTATAGAAAATGTCCCACTGACTATGCGTCACTCTCTTAACGTCCGAAATTGTCTACGATTTCGAATGTAGTTGCCTCAACAATGTGAAATTATAAAGCAAGTATTTCAATATGCCGGAGCGTTAGAAAGTAGTATAGACAATTATATTATATATGAAGAGACTATTGTAAACTGAATCAAAGCAGACGGACTACGAATGAAATTTCAGGATCAGAATTATTTGAAAGATACAAAATTGTTTCTTTTAAAATTATTGATACAGTAGTGAGTAAAGTGTACCATAGGTTACAAGATTTTGAAAAGTTTCATTTTATTGAATTTCTGGCCAAAAAGCAGTTTTCCACCTACAATGCGTCCTTTCGTTCAGAAAAGTTTTCTTTCGTAATAAAGTAATACCCATTCTCTGACAATGAGCAGCTTCCAAATGAAAAGACAAACTGATATGTACGTCTACATCTGCAGATTTGTTGTTAATAGTTTAGGCACTGTCTCAAAAAAATTATCAAGAGATAGTTTGCTGATACTAACCCAGTCAAACGTCATTATCTGCATTATCTGAAAGGAATTGATTACATTGAAGAGAGTAAAGACATTCCTGAGAAAATTAGACGGGAAATATTAGAATCGATACCAGTGATAACTTGGCTTTCGAGAAGTGTCCGCTAAAATGAACTGTTTAGAAATGACAGATTTGTTACAAACTTATCGACGTTGTTGGGCTGAAAGAGAAAACTCGACTTCACGAATAATTACAAAAATGCGATAATATTTTCAGAATGCCCAACTGTAAAAGTCTTAGTTTGCTTTACAGGAATCTATTATTAAATGAAAAACTCTTTATTTGAACTCACTGAAGACGTACTCACAAATCCTGTAATGTGAGCAATTTAATCGGATGAAAATGTGCAATAGTCGATATTAAAAAAATACATTTGTGTAGTTTTGAAAACAAAAATAATACACCAAAATGAACTTGAAGTTATATTAAACAGTGTATATAGCGTTATCCGTGGAACGTTTGAAACAAATTTGAGCAGCTTTTCAGAAAATTACAATGACCGTTTCAGAAAATGCGGAATTTTCAGCTTATTTTTAAAAAAACTGTTGAGTTTTTGTACTCGTAAATATAAAAATGTGAAGAAATCGCCTCTAATGTAAAAAATACCGATATGAGAGACGGGTAAAAATATTACATATTTAAATTTAAAAATTAAAAGAATAGGAGTAAATTGGGGTTTATATTATCGTGAGGGTTCAGTTACACTCTCCTACAAAAACTTTAAAGAAAAAAAACGAAAGTTGTTTTGTTATTTTAAAACATAAAATAATGCACGCACTATTGCACGAATATTTCTTAAAACTTTTGAAAAATGTAAATGGCCTTAATGAAACAGCACTAGACAATAAATTTCGCGTATTCCTGCGAACTATAAAATTCAAGAAATTCTCTTCATATGAAATATGTTGTCTATAAATAGTTTCCATTAAGGTCTTGTAGATTCTTTTGAAAGTTTTAGAAATTTTTCGCAATACGGCGTGCAATATTTCACCAAAATAACAAAACAAGATTTTTGGGCAAAACTGCTCCAAATTTTTTCTTTAGATTTTATACAGAAGGTCAATGTACCCTATACAATGAGTGTCCATACATTGTCTATTCTTTCTTTTGTTTTTCAAAATTACAAAATTAATTTGAATTGTAATTTTTCATTAATAATATTTGTATTAGATACAATTTATTTACGTTATTATATTTATGAATACATGTACTTTAAATATTGTCAATGATGGTCTGAAAATTCATAGGTTTTCGTTAAAAAAGTTTACCCGCATTTTTAAAAAATGCCTAACCAACATTTTCTAAATGTCTCCCAAATGTTTTTGCCAAATGTCAATGATATGGTAGGCACTGCTTAATATGACGTACAGTTTATTTAGGGGCGTATCTAGTTGTTGTTTTTTTCAAAAATTACAATAATGTTGGTTTTTTAGTTATCTCAATGAATATGCATTTGCATTAATTTGCATACATGATTATATTTAGAGTAAAGGCCTAAATGATCAAATTATTTTTCGAAAAGACAATAGATTTCTGTAAAAAAGAGCTTCAAATTTTGCATTTACAGTAACACTTAACGCCATGTTTTTAACATCGGCGCCATATTTTTGAATGAAAATTGCTATTTAGGACGAGGTTTCAGCCTTCGTTAATATTCTTAAAATAATATTTCGGATCTACAATTTAGAAACTGAAAAGTTGAGATTTTTTTTAAAAAAATGTACTTTGCGTGGCGATAGATGGCAGCAGGCAAAAGGAAGGTGCAAGACTGTACAGTACCAGTCCTCACCAAGGAAATTTGGAAACCTTTACTACGCGAAAGTCTGTGCCATTTTGTAGCACCTCTAGTTCGTCTTCAGAGTCCGGCAATTTCCCCCCTCCCTGAAATTTTTACGAGCTGCATTGCGTAACTTTCTATACTACGTATATTACTCCTTATATACCTACGTACGAGGGGGGGCAAAAACTTACTTTTTTCGGCATTAGGAGGACCCCAAAACGTGTATTTCCGTGTAAATCTCTGAAATCGATTTTCCGCATAAATTTTCAATACTACATATATTACACTGCATAAGCATGTACGCATACGAGAAATAAAAGGAACTTGATGCAGACAGTGTCTGATGATAACTACACCGACTGATTCGCAGGTCATGCTGGAAGAAATGCACCCAGAGATAAGTATATAAGAGCACTGTTGCATATTAGTGACATCACAGACGGCGAGAGTGTAGGACTCGACGGTGAACATCGAGTCATTCGCGCTCTGGGCAGTCTGTCCTTCCGATTACTGACCGCGAGTTCAAGTCTTCTGCCAGACTGCTCTCACTGCCATACTGCTTTCCAGAGTCAAAACGATACTGGGACACGATTTTGCTGTCCAGCAACAACTACCAGTTCAGGGGCATGTAAGTTCATTTGCTAACAATTTATAATATAATTAATAATACATGATAGTGGAAATTATCGACAAATATAATTAATCGAGAATTTCCACGCACGTGATTAATGAAGAATATTTCAGAGTGCAATTTCATACTAAAGCATCTTATTATAATTTCTACCATAATTTATAACAGATAAATCGGGGAGTGGTTCAGTGCATCAACTGATTTTGTTAGGGTACTGCTCCGGCATTCGCCTGTCGTTGATCGGAGAAACCACGAAAACTACCGATCAGAGCAGCCAACCGCTAGAATTCTCCCCAGACAGTGACTGAACTCGACCTAGCTGAAAACCTAGTGTCGAAAATCCTACCGCCCAGACTGAACCTCGGATCCCCCGGTCAGATGCGCTGCAGCAACATCAGTTGATACTGAGCTACTGCTCCCGGTGAGAATGTGACTATGGTAACTGAATGAATTGATTATCTTGGCTCTCTTTGAAAACAAGAGAATGGAAACAATATGGCGTTTATGTATCGTATCATTATTAATAAAAATTTGTAAAGGAAAACTTGGAGCCGTTTCTGAGGAAAATCGTGTTTTGTTGGCTTATTAAAATCGTACCAAACGGCAGTATTGCACGAAGAGTGCTAAAATTTTCAAAAAAAATGTATATGGCCGTAATGAAAGATCTATTTATGGAGAACAAATTTCATTTGAAGGAAAAATCTTTGTCTGAAATTTTATAGTTGTAGGAAAACGTCGAAAAAACTCAAACGTTTGCAATTTTCGGAAATTGGGACTTTACCGTGAAAATCGGAACTATATCACTTACAAGTGTATTTTACTTATTATTGCAAAAATTCTAAAAATTTGAGCTGTTCCGATGATTTTGAAAATGTTCGGGGCTGTATATCAAGTACCCTCAAATTTTAAACAGTTTTTTTCAAAATTTCAAAGCTTCAACTAGAGCCAGATGGACAGGTGTTTCTTGTATTTGTAAAAAATCCTACGCATCGTAGGCGCTAGTAGTGTTCGCAGACGGAGAGACGGACGGACGTTTTGCTTTTCAATTGCCTTTGGGCACTACGGGCCCACGAAATAGGAATTTGGCAGTACCACGTTAGGAGGATTTTCCTCTTTAATTCCCAGCAACTGGTTTTATGAACGTTTTCGCAACCAGAGCCCGGCAATGAATTTTTCCGCCGAAAATCCACGTTTTTCGCATCAATATATAATTTTCATTAATATAGTATTCCATATACGTGTATGTACATACGGAATAAAGTAAAAATGATGCAGACTGTTGTATGCTATTGGTAACATATTCGCCTGTCTTGTAGTGTACAACTCTCGCCGCTAGGGGAAGCAGAAACACTTGTCCCTTGTGTCGGTCATGTTGATTTCACTTAGTTTCCCCTCTTGTCTTCTATACTATTTGATGAAGTCTCCTGGCCTTAGGTAGGCGCTTGCAGATCCTGGACAGGCCTCAGAGATATTCTTCATAATGGCGTCAATAATGACTGAAAGAAATAAGTCTGAAAGAAACAATGCAATTGCAGCAACATTTATGTTTACCGGGCCATTTTCCACGATCAGAAAACACCTTACTTAAACTTAAAATGGCATCGTAATCAAACATTCCGTTGACGTTATGTTACCGAAATCATATATTCCGTTGACCGGGTAATATCTCACGGTCTTCGTCAGGTTCTGTTTTCGGGAACTTTATTTATGGAGCAATGACATAATTATTAGGATTGCTACATCACTCGTATGAAGGAAGTCTCTGTCTGTGTGCACAGCATGTACCAGGCCGCCCTTTACGCGGAGAACAACCTGGTGCAACACGCGAACGTGTCGCGCTTGCTGCGCGAGTGGGCGGGCGGAAGGCGCTGGCCGCGCGAGCAGCAGAGGCCGCCGACGGGCTGCGGCCCGGGCGACGACGCGTGGACGCGTGCTGCCGCCGCGCTCTGCTCAGCAGCGTGCGCGCGGTGCTGGTGGGCCACGACGTGAGCGAGGAGATGGTGCGCCACGCCGCCGCCATCACGCGCTGGGCGCCGCGCCTGCGCTTCGTGCACGGACATCGCCGCGCCACCTGCCGGCCACGCCGCTGGCGCCTGCGCGCAGCAGCTCCAGGGGTCTCCGTACGCGTCTTCCTTCTACGCGGCTCCACTGGGCGCCCGGACTGGGTGAGCCACGCCGCTGGCGCCCGCGCGCAGCAGCAGCTCCAGGGGTTCCACAAGGTCTTCTCCTTCACGCGCTCCAATGGGCGCCCGACCAGCGGTGAGCCACGCCGCTGGCGCTCGCGCGCAGCAGCAGCTCCAGGCCCACGGCATCTTCCTTCACGCGCTCCAATGGGCGCCCGACCGGGGCAGAGCGCCACGCTGGCGCCCGCGCGCAGCAGCAGCTCCAGGGGTTCCACAAGGTCTTCTCCTTCTACGCGCTCCAATGGGCGCCCGACCAAAGGTGAGCCACGCCGCTGGGCGCCTGCGCGCAGCAGCAGCTCCAGGGGTTCCACAAGGTCTTCTCCTTCTACGCGCTCCAATGGGCGCCCGACCGTGGTGAGCCACGCTGGCGCCTGCAGCAGCAGCTCCAGGGGTTCCGCTGTCTTCTTCCCTTCTACGCGCTCCAAATGGGCGCCCGACCAGCAGAGCTACGCCGCCACGCCCGCAGCAAGCAGCCCAGGTTCCACGTCTTCCTTCACGCGCTCCCACGGGCGCCCGACCAAGCAGGGAGCACGCCGCTGGCGCTCACGCGCAGCAGCAGCTCCAGGGGTTCCACAAGGTCTTCTCCTCTACGCTCCACCGCGCCCGACCAACGGCAGTGGCGATAGGGGGAATGCTGATTGAAACCATCAAACGTAACACTAAAATATGTAAAGTGCCTGTTAACTTTAGTTACGCAAATACATTTTAAGGAATGAGTTATTGATGAAGTTGAATGATTGGAAAAAATTCTAGGATTTTAAAACGATGTATTAGTATAATAAATATTTTGATTAGTGGTCTGCTAAATTTGTTTATCATTCCAATTTGTGAATATTCTGAAAGTTAAATTGTTATGAATGATATTGATTAATAAGAAAGTAATTTATTAAATATTTTCTCAATCATTCATTCAAGAATATGCTACAACTATTTTCAACAATCAACAATTTTTAACAGCGGAATTCAAAAAGGAAAAACAAAGGGTTCCTCTCAATCCTAGAAAATGTACATTTATCTTTTGTAATGAACTAGCGGTTAACCACTAATGAAGATAAACATTTTTTTTTAGATCTGCAGTCCTCGTGTAGCGCGCTGCAGAGTACGCCTCGATAGGGCGTATAGCGAGGGCGGCAGTAGCCCCCGAGGTAGGTGCTGATCGCCCGGCGGATACGTCACGGCCTGTGACTGTAGCAAGCGCCGGGGCAGCCTGAGTCTTCTTGTAGTGCGTCGCAGGTTACGCCTCCATAGGGCGTGTAGCAAGTGCGGCGGTGGTAGCTTATACTAAGCGGTAACTGAACGGGAGCGCCCTGCTCCCGGCCAAGCCTTTATACCTCCCCGCCTGGTGAAGGGAGAGGGGAGGGGCTGCGCCCTTCCACTAGCGGTGCGGCGGAGCGTAACTCCGTCTCGTTCTCTGATTGGGGGGATACCACAGATATAATCATTATATACTGCTAAAAATGAAAAAAATTGCTAATGTTGAGTGTGCCAAATTTGTTGTAAATATTAATTTCAAAAGTAAGTCAAATGCTGCCATGGGTGAAGGAATACTTTATTATTAAAAAAGGGCAGATGTTAAAACCAACCATCACCCTGAACAAAGCAAGAATAGTTTTTCTATCCTTTCACCCATATCAAATATTGCTGGACATTTTTCTTGAAGGTTTTTCTCCTTTCCAATTCCTCCAGATGCAAATTAGAGCCCTCCTAAAACAGAAACATAGATAGGTTAAGAAGTTATGTGAGGGAAAAATGGTTACTTTATTTTCAGATTACATACAAAATCATACTACCTGGCAGAATTATGAGGTCTGGATAGGGAACCTCAGGAGTGGCAAATGGCTTTGATGTACCATCTGCACTCCCCCTCCACTCTGCCAAACTAGCCTCGCCATGTAAATGAGTAAAATATAATGTGTTTAGTGACTAAGGAAAGCAAGGAACACTGATCAAAATAAATCAGTATTACAGCAGTCTTTGGCAAATTAAAATACCTTTCAAAATATTCACAGTGTTAGAGTCCCCAGTTAGCTCCCACACTTTCTCTTACACTTCTTCAAAACTCCACTCCTGGACTGGTGTCATTAAACTAAATTGGAAAAACCAAAGAAAGAGTTAATAGTTTGCTGGCATGCCCGGCTCTGCTGTGGTGTAATCGAGAGCATTTTGGACTTTTTACAACTTTCATAAACGAAATTATCCATTGCACGTCAGATATTTCACACTGTATCACCAAACAGTTACATTAAAACTTTTAAGTTACATAAGAAGTTTCCAAGTCAATGATAATAACAAATACGTGGTATTAACCAATGCGTGCGCAGATGATTTTCTCGCCCATACGTCACATACAGTTTTTGACTGTTTTTGACTAAATAAATAAATAAATAAATAATAAATAAACCACATGTTCATAACCTATTTCTTAGTATGGCTAAATGTTCACCATAAAATAAAACGACTCACAGTTATCAACAAGACGAGTCACAGAAAAGCGAAAACTACTTACCTAACGCAATTAAAACAATCTTCAGACACAGGTCAGTTTTCTCACAGGAAACCTCTATTTCACTCGTTCCACCGTGGGATTTTGCTTACACACAATCACACACAATACAGCACGTGAATAACTGGACCGGTCGGTACGGTGGCGCGGCCTGAGCGCCGCACTTCCACTGACAACCAGTGAAATGCTGGCGGTCATTATGAAAAGGTTCACATATTCACTGATTGTCAGCGAAACTACACATTTCGACTGAAGATATCAGTGACTTTGGCTCACTGATTGAATCAGCGACAATTTCACTTATTCAGATTCAGAGAGTATATGGCCGTTCGGAGAACTACAACGCATGCCCCCAAATAAGTGCCGGATGTAACCTATCTTCTGTCAGACCATTGGTAGGAGCAACTTGGGCAGCTCCAAGAAGGGCACCGGACACAGATTAGGTTCGGGGTTCACGTTGGGCGGATTCGGGCGGTCTGGGCGGAAGTAAAATGGGACTTGCTATTGACTTCATGTGAGTGGCATGGCATGTAGCCACGCCTTGTCTCGAATAGAAGTTGCGAGTAATGTTTATAACTTGCCTCAGAGGAAATGTATTTCACAATTTTAATAGTAACGCCATAGTCCTGAGAGCATTAGCATATGAATGTGAATAGAGAAATGTTTGTTTTTAGTTTAGGTTGGCGTGACATGTGCATTACTTAATTGTGATTTGTTTCTAGCGTCTACGATTGTGTGAAAATCTGTGTGAATTTTCATCTTCCAATTGAGTGCAATGTCACTTATCTTCGAAATAAAATATTTTATTAGCTTGTTTTCCCAGATAGTATTTTGTATATAAAGCATTATACTTGTTCAATAATTCCCCATTCAATAATATTTGCTGCTTCATACCTCAAACTATAATTTACGATTTACTGTCAAAAATGTACAAAATTCACTCGAACATTATTTCGTTATTTATTTGGTACTCTCCAAACATTCAAATAATTGAATTTCTTATCTGAAGTGTGGTAGTAATATACAGCAGAGTGCAGCTGAGTTAAAATATGTCATGTTGTGTGTGGACTATAAAGGATATGTTTGGAAATGATAAAAAAAAAATCGGTCGGTTTCGTTAACTCTCATATTGAATGCATACTTATGCACCGGAACGTTTACAAATATTTTCAAAACAGCTCAGATTAAGCCGCTCTTCGAAAAAGGCAATAAAAATGAAATGCAAAATTATCGGCCAATTTCACTTGTCAGTTTTTTCAAAAATATGAGACTTTTTTATGTAAGAATGGAAACCTTTCTCAGAAACAGGAAGAAATATGTTTTTCAATGGACCACGGCTCTTCAGCCCGGAAGAAAACTTTGACTACAACTCCCGCCGTGAAAGCCTACATTGTTTTATGTTTCTATATAACTAAACACTGAGCATCACAATGAAAGTAATAGTAATTTTTTCAGTGATATTTAATGCATTATTTACTATGTGGACTGTATAAATCTTAACAACCTGTAACAAGAATTGTACCACAGCCTCCGGGTCAATGACCCCCATCTCGATCAGGTTTTCCATCAGTTTCCCTGATTCATTGAGCAAATGCTGAGATAGCCCCTTGTTTTGCTTCTGGACATAAATGTAACTTCATTATCTGTGCACATCTTCTAGAATTCAGTTGAAAATATAGTTATTCAAATTATAGTTTCCATGTTGTCGCGGTAGGAAGTATTATCTCTTGACGAAGGACATGATGGAGAAGAGCCCAAATATATTGCTGATTTATCCTTGAAAATATATTTTATTACATTGAAGGTTTTTTAAATCCTTGCAACATACGCTAATTTTTTCTGTTTTCAAAATTCAAGTAGTATGTGGCTTAGTGTAGGGATACAGAATTTTGAAAACGTGCACATAATTTTGTACATTTTATACAAGATTCTTGCATTTCTTGGAAATAAGGAGGCTAAGAACTCTAGGGCATTTCGAGACAGCGGTGTCAATGACAATTTGTGTCAATGACATGATTACAAGACTCAGAAATGCAGATTGAAAATCAATGTTAACAATTCTTGTTTATTCAGCAACAATGGGCTTTTCTGGCCAAATTTGAAACAAAATATTCAGATTGGTGTACAAATTAAATAGTTGAAATAATAAACTGAATCTTATATGCTCTCATTTTATGTGTAAAAGAATCGATAAAGGCATTATCTTATAGGTAATCTTATATCTTACAAGCACTATCTAAGGGATTCTAGGGAATAGGGGCACTTCTTTTCCCATCTACTCATATTATTTTCTATATCTACTCATATTTATTCAAATATAACAGTGTAGTAGGCTATGTAAATATATAATACAGAATTAAACTCGGTGGAGAGGCAATATTACCGTATTTAACAAGATTATTCCAGATTTCGATCAACAATTCAAGCGTGTCCGATGATTGGAAGCTAGGTACCGTTGTTCCGATTTTCAAGAGTGGTGATAGAACTGTATTAGCCAATTATAGACCAGTGAGTCTCTCGCCAGTTGTATGTAAGCTAATGAAACATTTGATAACTATAGCTGAACCGTTCGCAAAAAAACCATCATGGCGGACGTATCTTTGTTAAAGTCTCGGAAGCTGCCCCCACCCTGCGGCATCTGAGATTTCCCCTCTCGGCGATAAGGGAAGCGCGTAGGCGAGAAGGAGAGGCGACTGCGAGACGCAGCGATCGCGCTGACCGCCACTCGTCATCACTACCCTCTTCGTCAAAAGAGGAACTCGCACTCCCAGGAGTGTCCAAGGAAATCAATACATCGAATTGTGCAAACGCTTCTCTGCAAAACATTTCCTTTTCTTTTAAGGATGCACCAGTAGTTTCTGCTGCCTCGCGCCCTTTTATAAATCCCCAAACAAGTTCTATTGGATTTAGATCTGGATGGTACGGTGGAAAACGGAAAGGAATGTGGTCATGTTCAATGATTATTTGATCAATGACCTATCGTTTTTGAGTGGATATACTTTGAATTATTTGTAATAATTGGGTTTTTGTGAATAACAGCAGCTACTGTGTAAAGGACACTGTCACTGCTCACTAGCCACGGTAAAACACGGACTGGAGACCGAAACTCTCCAAGACACGCCTAAATTTTCTGTTGATCGATTGGACAACCCCTACTGTAGAAACACGTAAGCTGTCTTCCGTCTGATCCTTCTCACTCATCAGTTTGTTATCACCAAACTCACAGTGTTGAATTACCGCGCGACGCACGAGAGAAAGACAGAGGGAGAGCTATGTTGTGACAAAGAGCGCAGGCAGGCGGGGAAATATTAGGAACTTTGGAGGAAGAGGCCACTTTCGGGCATGCGCAGTGGAAGTTTTTTTTGAGAGTGGTAGAGCAATAGCTATATTAGACAAGAATGGGAAAGTAAAGAATGGCAATTTCAGGGACAGCATGGTTTCAGGAATGGTTTCTCTTGCGAGAGTCAGATAGTATCATTATTTCAGGATATAGCGGATGAAGTCGATGATAGCGGGAGGGTGGACGCCGTAATAATAAATTTTGCGAAGGCATTTGATGTTGTTCCACACGATAAACTGGTTCATAAATTAATGCAATCGGGTATTGACACCAGATTTGTGGCGTGGATTGATGAGCTTCTTCGAGATAGGAAACAAAGTTCGAGTTGCACAACAATCTTCGACTCAAGCAAAGGTAACCTCAAGGAAGCGTTATTGGACCTCTCCTGTTTCTGACGTTTGGGAATGACCTGCCAGACAATTTATATTCAAAAGTACGGCTATTTGTAGATGACTGTATAATATATCGAATTATACAATCAAACGTAGACGAGGATACTTTGCAGGGTGATGCGGGGAATTTTGCAGATTACATTTATGGACGGAACAAATTCAAATGACAATAAATAGTTCGAAAAGCAAAACCATCACGTTTGGTAGGGGCCGCAAATATAATGAAACTCAATGCCGTTTAGGCAAAGAAAATATTTCAAGAGTCTTGTCTTGTAAGTTCCTGGGAACAATTTTTGATTACATATTGAGTTGAGAAAATCAGGTAAACTGTGTCGTAGGGAAATCCTGGAGGTCCTTGCATTTTACCATGCGAATACTAAAGATGAGTACTGCGAAAGCGAGTGAATTAGCTTATCTCTAGTTCGTCCATTAATGGAATACGGGGCTGTTTGTTGGGTCCTTTATAAAAATTCCCATGTTTGAATGGATTACAGAGAAGAGCGTATAAATAAATTTTTCCGAAGAAATAGGAAGAAACTATACTAGGAGTCTATAAATTAGGAGAGTTAAAGTAAGACTCTATGCCCTGTACTAAGCGTATGCCGGTTATCCAACTTCGAAAGATATCTACATCCGACTGTGTAGACCTTCGTACTTTGGTAGGGGGAATCACAAGCATAAAATTCAGTTTAGACCACAAAGAACAGATGTAACATTTTCCTTTACAAATAGAACATAAGGAACTGGAATAAGTTACCTGCGACAGCCTTGGAACCCTTTCCTCCAGACGTTCAAAGATTTAAAAATAAATTAATTAATGATATTTGTTAACTTTATTAATTCAGTAAGTTTATTATAAAATTTTTATTTGATTATTGTTGTTTTTATTGCTATTATGATTACTGTTGTGATAATTCCTATTAAATGCATTGCTTTATTTAATATATAATTTTATTCACAGTAGTATTGTTGTGAAGTGTGGTGATGTGTTGTCAAGTGTGATGCAGTATAGATGTAGAAAGAGAAGTGAATTGCAAATGTTGTGAAGTGAAGTGTAATTAAAAACTCCTATAGTCTTGCATTTAATAGTTTGAAATTACTGTGCAGATCAGCCATGAAATGTAGTTAATGCTATATCTTAAGTACATTCGCAATATCCTTTCTGAAAAGTTCAGCAAAAAATATTGAGCTGTTTTAGGGAAAAAGAAAATTTCAGCGTTTCTAAAAATGTGAAAGTTTTGAATTGTTTTCACAAAAAGTTTTCAGTTTGAATGAAAAGTTTGGAGATATCATTTAAAGCATATGTTATCGTAAAGGCAATAAAAGTGAACAAATCGCCGCCACGCAAACGACGTAAAAGTCTAGTCAAAAAGTGCATTATAGTAATTTTTGGAAAATAAAAGAAAAAAATGTCGTTTATGCCGTTTCATAAACATATTCATATTTAGTACTATCTCCTACCAAAGTTTGAAGAAAAATTAGAACTGTTTCTTTAGTAAATCTTGTTTTTTGTATTTTTTAAAATTGCAAATATTTCGGGAAATGTTGCTGGAAAAACTATTAAAGTTTTCAATAAAATCTGCATAACGTTAATGAAAGAACTAATTATGGAGAACAAATTTCATTTGAATGAAAAACTCTATCTTCGATTTTGTAGTTGTAGGAAGACGCTGAAAAATGTCACACTTTTAAAATTTTCGACAATTCTCAGTAAACAGTGAAAAACCAAACAATGCCACCTTTATATGGGTAATTTAATCTTATTCTTAAAAGAAAAAAAAAAAATTTGGAGCCGTTCTTGAGAGAATTGAAAATGTTCTATAGGGTTTCATGAAACGTACCCCAAATTTGTAAGAATGATTTTCGAAATCACAAAGTTTCGAGTCGAACCAGATCGGCCAGGGAATATCCATTTTGGAAAATATCCTAAGCTGCTGGCTAGCTAAAAAGCCGAACTAACGGGCCAACTTTTGAAAAATGTCCCTGTCGGATGAGAACATACATTTATACTCGATTTAGGGTAGTTTCGTTTCGTTTTATGGTGGCAAAAGTTGCTGCCAACCGTCACACAAATACCCAGCATATACACTCTCTTCAAGCAGAGGGACATTTTTTAAAATTTAAGTTTGCAATGAAACAATGACTACTTCCGTAGATTCCGCCAACATTCAAAGCCATACAAGTGAAGTTGTGTTAGTTTACGAGTGTTGCTAAAGTATTTGCATTTTGCGTTTTGGTGCTCTTCGTTCTTTGCGTTTTATTGTTCAATTCATTTATTTAGTAGTACTTAGGCGTTTTAGTTTTATTTATTATTTTCCAATTGTTTTCTTCAGTAATACACAAAGTTAATTGAAACAGTTATTGTAGTTCATTATTTGTTGTTGTTAAGTGTCCTTTAGTATTTCTTGTTTTAGATTAATTATATATATATATATATATATATATATATATATATATATAATTTTTTCTGAATTCATTTTAACTGAAAACAAATGGATAGCCCAAACAGACTGGGTTCATACTTAATTTTGAAGCTTTGAAGACAACACGGTCTGGATCACCTATTTTGTGGACTGTAGCTGAAGCAGTGGAAGAAAAGGTCCATGTTACCCAATCTTTGCTTAATAACGCGAGTGGCAAAATTATTACAGGCATTGATTTTTCTTTTCAGATTCATCTTAAACTAAGGCGTAATTTTCTTAATTAAAATTGGGATGAGTATAGTTGTTAATTATCTTTATCATTACTCATGTATTAACTATAATAAACGAATTTTCTTTTTCAAGATGTTGTGTGTTTACAGGTGTGTAAAGTCAGTTGATAGTATTATTAACAAATATAAAAACAAGTAGCTCTGACCACACCCAAAAGACCTGCAAAAGATCCTGTCTGAGTTTACAGATATTGACAATTTCACTAAGGATGCAATTGCCAATAAAATTTATTGTATTTGAATTCAGGTAATCAATTAGACTTTTAATTAGTTTGTTAGTATACAGTTTTATTAATATAACAATGATCATTTTGTGTTGTTTTATGTATTATTTAACAAGTACTAAGGATTATATTTATATAAGTTGTGGTATTTCTATAAGAAACCTGTAGACAGAGATTGTGAGAGAGATGAACGTTAAATTTGAAGGTTTCAGATCTTCCTAAAGGAATAGTGAAGAATTATGGGTTTTACTTAGGAAAGGGAGAGACAGCATGCCCATGGAGGAGAATGAATTATAATTTTTAAAAGAGAGTATTTCTCAGGAATTACTATAGAAATACAAACTCCAACACACCAAAGGCAGTAATTATTATTATTATTATTATTATTATTATTATTATTATTATTATTATTATTATTATTATACAGTGTATATCTATGATTTTGCATATTTTTGTCTATTGCTTCATGGCATAGCAATGAAATTCGACATGTTGTTAGAATTGGATGCTATGTAGACAATAATATGTTAGCAATTTGGCAAATTTTTCCGTTGGTATATTCATATAATGATAAGAGCATATTTTTATGCTCATATTTATTTTGTTAAAAGAGAGACATTGTAAAACGTTGCATTTTTTACTAGAAGCTAATTACTTGTGAGCGTTCATTGATTAGAAAAAGCTTGTCACAGTTTGCGTTTTTTCTTTTCTATAGATGATAAAATACTTGTGCCAATGTAGGATATTTCTTGATATTTTTTAAACCAGGCAGAAAAATGAAACAAGACAATGTACTTAATGAAGGCAGCATAATTACCTAATTATTTCTCCTGGAGAAGTAGCCAGGTTATATTATGTTTGCACAAAATACATTCTTTTCATTCCTAGTATCACATGAAATGAAGATACACTTTAATTATATTTCCAATTTTTAGGTCATAGATGATATTTAAAGATTTTTAGACATAAAAATCATCTCTAATTATTATAATTTTAAGCCACACATGTACTTGTCTTGTATATCTAAATGTATATGTAAATAGTCTTAACATTGTTTCAGTTTTTTGTAGCTTGTTTGTAACCTTATTTGATTAGCAGCATTTGTGACATTACTTCTGTAATACTGGTTTGGGGCAAGTAGCACTGCATTCTATCTAAATCCCACATGTATTTTTGAATTTCTGGCACAATACTCTAATTTTAATGCTGAAAATAACCGTTGTCTTACCTGACTTTTTTCACAGGAAGAATGTGTATTTAATTGGCAAATAAATAAACAATATATTAATCTTGTACTGCTTATTGCAAACTATTTGGCATGAATGTAATGGAAACTGGATATAATATACTTTTTGATTTGAATTATTTAATACAACGAGAGGGTTTACTGTGTAATAAATTCATTTTCAGGGAGTAGCTTATAGTAATGTAGTCACACAAGAGAGTAGATCCAATATTATTGTGCAACTATATATTTAATGAGCCATTTATATTGATTGTGTACATTCCTGTTTAAATAAACATCTTTAAAAAAATCAAAAAGTTATATTTATTACCATTTATCCCAATCTTATGAATCACACCCCATTGAAATGGTGAAAAAATGGGTAAAGAGAAAGACTGTCTCTGGTAAATAATGGATAAGTTATTGAAGACTTACTTACACTAATGATGATTTTATTATTTTGTTTGAACTTATTTTTAAAATCTAATGAATAATTGAACAGATAAATTAAATGGATGAATTTGTATTGATATTGATATAATTGGACTGTAAGGAACAATCTATTAGATTACTAACAACTACCATGTATATCACGTTAATTAACTTCTTACTAATTGTGGTATTTATTTGCGTTCAATAAAACTCATTACTACCAGTTCAAACGTGAAGGAACTGCTTTGGCACACATCCAAACCATTAATAACATAGAAGTATGACCGCAGATAACTTTTGAGGTTGTATTTTTATTTGCACTTTCTGACACTTTTTAACACTTCTTAAGCTCGCAATAGTTGATAATTTCTTAATTAGCTTAATTATTCACAGAGTTAATATTCGTCATAGATGAACATCTTTTTAATTCTACCGAAAAACGAAACATGCATTATTGAACAGTGGACAAGACTCGAGACTGCGTGAGGATTTTGAATGACAATAAAACAAAACAAAAGCGAGAGACTTGATCAGAGTTAGTTTCATAAGTTGGCTATTCCGACAGGAAATCTTTCAAGCTGCCATATTGCGAATTTAGTGCGGCCTAATACACGGCCTGGAGTATAAGTATGGTTTAGGCGCTACTGGTGTTCGAGCAGACGAATGAAAGAAAATCTTCGAGCTTTGAAAAACTTTGACGTCATTTTAATCTCTCTTCTATTAATAACTCCAATTATGTATACAAATCGCTTGAAATGTGCATGTTAAGAGAGTGAGAGGCATTTAAAAAAAATACATTTGTGTACTTTTTCAAAAATACAAAGGAATATAGTAAAGTTAATTTTGTCATACAGTGCACTAATACTATTCGTACAAAGAGTAAGAAGAAAAATTCTGCAACTTTTGAGAACATTTTGAAAATGTCTCATAGGCTTAATGTGGCAATTTACAAAATTAATTTATGTTTTTGAAATTGAAGAACTTTGACTTAACAGATTGAAAGATGTTTATTTAGTTTTGAGAAAATCGTTCGCTTAGTTTAGGCGCTTAGTTTAGGTGTTGTTCACGTACACCAGACAGACGGATGGACGTTTGGAAAAAAACACTTTTCCGTATCAAGAAACCCCAAACATGAATTTCTATTGAAATCTCGAAACAGATTTTCCGCAACATTACATAACTTTCTCTTCTCTATGTTTCTTTTTCCGTATATATGTATGTATACGAGAAAGTAACTAGTGGTGCTACAGCATGGCACAAATTTCCTCGTACTAATTATCTAATTTCTTTGGTCTTCAAGAAGTTTTCGGAGTTCCAACATTCTACGAAAATTCTTACAAGGAATTTAAAGAAAAATGTGGAACCATTGCGGAGGGAAATCTGAAAATGTCACAAGGGAAAATTTGGAAACAATCTACGTATGATTTAGACGGTAATTGACGGATGGTCACAGACTGACGGACAGACGAACAGACAGGCGGACGAGCAGACGGATGTAGTCGGACGTACCTCTCTTCCGCTGGCACTACCAGAATCGGTTACTACAAAACCACATACCACCATTTAGAACTATTTAATTGCTAATTAATTACGCAAAAATTAATTTTTTGGCTCTTCAACCTTTAGAGTAATGAATGGTGAGCTAGCGGAAGATTCCGCTGGATCAACCACAATTAGTTACCACAAAACCAAATACGCCAACTTGTAGAGCGATTTAATTCCTAATTAATAACGCAAAAATTAATTTAATTGCTCTTCAAACTTCCGAGTAAATAATTATAAACTACACTTCTTGCGCTGGCACTACCACAAACGGCTTTCATACCAAACCATATATGCCATCTTGTAGAGCGATTTAATTGCTAATTAAATACGCAAAAATTCATTTTTTTCTCTTCAAATTTTTGCGTAATGAATGGTGAGCTAGCGGAAGATTCTGCTGGATCTACCACCATTAGTTACCACAAAACCAAATATGCTATCTTGTAGAGCGATTTAATTGCTAATTAATTACGCAAAAATTAATTTTTTCTTTACTCTTCAAACATCCGAGTAATTAATTGTAAATTGCCGGGCACACGCTACAAAAAATGTCCAAAATTCAAATTTCGATTTACAAATAACTTTGCCACTGTGAAAGAACAGTAAGTCACGTGTACAAATACTTCTGCTATGAGCCTGTAAGGGGTTAATGTCACATAGGCAATGTTTTGCAATATAGCCCGACACAATTGAAACAATACAATGTGAACAAAATAAATTTATAACTCGATACCACAGAACGTACTACGTTACCTACCGTTAATAATTAAATGTTATAGTTGAAATAATTTAATTTAATAGTACTTATTAATTTAATAATTGAATTTAATAATAATGAAATTAAGTACATGAAATTATAATGTACTGAATAATCAGTATACACGGCCTCCATGACTGGAGGAATGTACAAACATGATGGGAAGAAAAGTAATCTGGAATGAAAATTGCAAAACTTCACTCCTTAATTATTTATTACCTTAACATAAGGATCCTTCTTTTTAGTTGCAACACTGTTTATCTTAACCTTCAATGTCATGCTAGCTGGGCAGTCAGCATTCTTTGACAAACCTTTTTTGTTTTCATTTTTGAATTTTCTATGAAGGAACTGTGATGACACACACATTTTTTTCTGAAAGAAAATGGCATTTAAACAGAATTTATATTGTCTCTGTTCAATTATAGGATAAATACTGATATGAACAAATATAAATAAATGTATAAAAACAGCACCAAGTACAAAAGAAATTGTTTCTAGAATGTGTTTCATGAAGGTTCTTAAAATGAGAATAATTTTTGAGATAAATTATCATTTCAGTAAAACAGCTATAATCACAGGTTGATAATTCCTTTTTAGTAGGTGCTATGTGCAATGGTTTTGCACAAAGGCACGAAAGTAATATGTACAGTTCTGTAGTAACTTTGTAATCACTGAATATGAAGAAAAGAAACATAATTGAAATATGGGTAGATTTAAAATCAGTCATTCAAATTGCTGACAGATTTTTTGAATTAACTCTTCCTTTATGAAATCCAATTTCAAGATCATGACTGAAATTTTCAGGTTATGTTTCTACTTACAAACAAACACATTTTTGGTTTAGACTTTAAAAAATTCCACTGGGTTTGTGTGTTTCTTTGAAATTCTTCTTTCCATGCTTCAATATCATTCATTGAAGAAATAGAACTTCTAATATAAACTACATTTTCAGAAATTTCAACAATTTCATTCTCGAAACTTATAATTGAAATTTATGAAGTATTAAGGAAAGAACCAAGAATTTGTTTTTAGACTATAGTTCTGTATTGCTAATCGAAGAACATATAATATGAAATGAGAACCGAAGTCAACCTGTGGGCCGACTTGTGTATTTTATTTGAATCATCCGCGCGCGGCCATTTTAAGACATCAACCAATGGCGAGCCCTTATATTCTTATGGTTCCGTATGGCGTAAGGATGCTATTGAGCGCCGGCCGGCCGGCTGCGTGCGCCCGGCAATTGACAATTATTTACTCGGAAATTTGAAGAGCAAAAAAATTAATTTTTGCGTAATTAATTAGCAATTAAATCGCTCTACAAAATGGCATATTTGTTTTTGTGGTAACTAATTGTGGTAGATCCAGCGGAATCTTCCGCTAGCTCACCATTCATTACGCAAAAATTTGAAGAGCAAAAATTAATTTTTGCGTAATTAATTAGCAATTAAATCGCTCTACAAGTTGGCGTATTTTGTTTTGTGGTAACTAATTGTGGTTGATCCAGCGGAATCTTCCGCTAGCTCACCATTCATTACTCAAAAGTTTGAAGAGCAAAAAAATTAATTTTTACCTCATTAACAGTAATAAATAGTTCTAAATGGTGGTATATGGTTTGTGGTAACCGATTTTAGTGCCAGCGGAAGAGAGGTGTCGGACGTTTTGAACAAAAGCACCTTTACGGTATCAGGGACCCAAAATGTGTATTTCACTTGAACACTCGAAATCGATTTTCCACCGCATTACATAACTTTCTTTATTCTTTGTATATTAACTCCGTATATTAGTATGCATTCGAGATAGTAAAAATGTACTTCACGCGTTGATAGTGGCAGCTGGCAGGAGTATGTGGGAAGTCCGAATGGCTAGCTGAGACCAAGGAAACTACAAACTAGCACGAGAAAATCAATGCCATTCTGTAGCACCACTTGTTACTTTCTCGTATATGTTCTCTTATACGGAGTAGTATAGAGAAATGTATGTAATGCTACGAAAATTGATTTCCGTGATTTCAAATGAAATACACGTTTTGGGGTCCCTCGACACCGAAAGTATTTTATGTCAAAACGTTGGTCCGTTTGTCCATCCATCCGTCTATGAACCCCACTAGCGCCTTAGAAAATTTCATAAGTTTGAATTTTTTCGGCGTCTTCATACAACTACAAAGTTGAAGATTGAGATTTTTTCAAGTATAATTTGTTTCCATAATTAGTTTTTAATTAAGGTAATGTACATTTTTTGAAAATTTTATCAGTTTTTGCACAATATTGTGTGCAAAATGAGCAATATTAAAAAATAAGAAAACAAGATATTCTCGTAAACGGCTACAAATTTTTCGTTTTAGCTTTTGGTATGGATAGTACTAAGTGAACTCAATAAGATGACATAAATGCCATTTTGTTCTATTATTATTTTATTCGAAAAGGTAAATGTAATGTTTTTATTTGTCTCTAACGTCGTTAATATTTACAATAGTGTAAATGTGTTCACATTGTTGCATTTAAGAGTACATGTGCTTTAAATCTTGTCAAATTTTCGAAAACTCGTAAGTTTTCTGCAGTATTGAGATTTATGAGGCTGCTTTAAAAAGCTAAATGCAATTTAAAAACAACAGATCCACTGTTTTTTCATACATTTTGTGGGGATAACTCTAAATGCACAGTTTCAGATGGCATAAAAGTAATTATGCTGTATTTCTTTGTTGTTGTTTTTTTTAATTACAAAAAAGTGTAATTTAAATATAATAATTCTCACGCCGTTAATTTGTACGTTTCCAGCAATTTGAAAACATTATTTCATTTATGAGTGGAAGTCCTTAAAACGATTTCCAGTGAAGTTTTTCGAAAACTCAAAAGATTTCGGTGTAAAAGAGCTTCACATTTCGCATTTTCACTTACGCTTACACGCTATTTTCTTAAAAACCGCTCCGAATTTTTCAACGTAAATTTCGCCTGACAGAAAATTAGGATGAAAAATTTCAACAAATTACGATGGAGAAAATGAGAGATCAAAATTTTTTTGAAGCATTTCAATAAGCTGTCAAGGTATTTCAAACACTAATTGTGTACATAAATATGATCGTGCATTACTTCTTCAAAGTTATTAGTATTTAAATATGGAAATTGAATCCTTTAATCTACGAGATTTAAATTTATATTGGCGTATTGTCTGCTCTCTGTATAGTACAGTTCTCTTCTGACCGGTACTTTTATACGAGTATTTAAAAATATTATCGTCTAAGATGCATGTTTTCATGGTATTGCAGTATTTTACCGAATCTCTACCGAATTCATGAGGCTATTGCTAATGTCATCGGGAGAGTGGACGCGCGGGACGGTGGAGAGGTCGGGGGAGCGGGGGGCGTCGGTGGCACTGGCTGAGGCGGGGTGGTGGTGCGAGGCGTCACGGATGCTGCGGCGAGGAAGAGGATGGGCGTGAGGCGACCCATCGCGCTCATATATTACGCCACGAGATCGCGCTGCACGTCTGATCCTTCCTCAGGCAGCGCCTCCACTCACGCTTCTGCTCTTTGTAGGAATGTTCATCGTTCGTTTGGTGAGTACCAAATTACCAACTATCGTATCTAATAAGTGGGATGTGATGAAATTGTACATCAATTCAGCTTGAACTGTGATATTGTTGAAAATAAGAGGAAAGTTAAAATTTTGAAACAGTCATCCGTTTTCGTCGTATTGTTTGATCGTTTAAGGTAGCATATGAGTTATATTGCCTAAGAAGGAAATTTGTGTTATTTCAGCCGATGTAAGCAATTATGATTGGTTTTGTAGTATGCCTGTTCTAAATACGAATATGTGAGTATTTAAGCTCACTAACAATTTTATTACTCATTTTATAGTGAATAATAAAATGGATGTAGACATTAATTTCCTGTGAACTTTAATAATACCAATGCACATATGAATATTAAATATTTTCGAAAAATGACTTAAAGAGAATACGCCCACGAGTACTGTTTATTTTATTCTGAGAGGCCATATTTACAACCAACTACTCATCGGATAGATAGCGGTCCCTTCCGTATTATTTCCGTTTTAAGAAGACAATAATGAAAGCTGAATACTTATTACAGACCTATTAATATAAGCTTATTCCAGGTGTCCCGGCGGCGGGAAATTTCATGGCGACAATTATTAGTACTATAAGTTTCTGACTCGTCTATCCTCAGTAAGAAAGAATTACATAAAAACGTATCGATAGAAATAAGTTTTTAAAAAAATCGTGTTTCATTACATTATTAGGTTTAAAAATCGCCAACATAGCGAAAACTAGAGATGCTAGAGAATAGTGCAGATTTTCGTAGTGTTTCAATTTCCTTGGTGTCGACAAAGATCTGTTCCATCATGCTCCATCCCACAAGCAATCAAGCAAGCATATAAATACCAGTCTCTAAATACATTCTTTGAAGTTTCTTTCTCAATATTTGGTTTTCCTACGGTAGAAACGAAGTATTACTTTAATATTAAAGAAGAGTAATGTCCTACATGGAAATTTTCGTTGAAAAATCTGGCAAAAAATACTTTAACCCTTTACTGCATACTGTAACTCAGCTGTAACATAATGTTTTTTCAGGTCAGAAACATTCTAACGATTTAATTATGAACTACTTTATGTTACAAGTAATGTCCATCATGCGTTTATGTCACCTCACAGATTGTTAAGCGGTAAACGCGATAAGATAACGAGATGAAGTGATAGTAATCTAGTGCTGTCGTGAATCGGAACTTCCTGGTAGCACATTCTGTTTCCGTAAATCAGAAACGAAACACTTTTAAGAAATTAATCAAACTAAAATGCGAATGATACTTATTTTATTGACTTGCTTGATTTTTATTTTATCTCATAAACGATTAGAAAAATTAATACATTTTTCATATTGTGAAATGTAGCATATTTTGTTGGAGGAGTAATAAAATTTAGTTTGTGCTTTTCTTAAGCAATATTTAATCTAATTTTGTATCATTTTCCCCTTAATTAAAATAACTAAATATAATGAAAAAGTTATTGCAAGTAAAAATAAAAAAATCATGCAATTAAGGGTTAAGCTTTAGTATAAACGCGAAAATTCGAAGCTCATTTTCACAGAAATCTGAGTTTTCGCAGTCCTCCCACTGAAATAAAATTCAATAATGCTGGAAATATGCATAATAACGGCGTGAGAGATATTTAAAAAAATATCTCTGACGCCGTTTGTTTAATATTTGAAAAAACAAAAGAATACAGCAAATATGGTATATGGTAGGAAATGGGGTGGAGTTTAATACATTTGCATCATAGAAATGGATTTGAGGCGTCGTTTGGTCGAAAGTTTTTATTTCTCCAGAAAGCTTGCTCGGTCGCATTGCGGCCATAATCAGTGCTACAAATAATAATAGTAATAATAATAATAGTAATAATAATAATAATAATAATAATAATAATATACTAAATTACATTTTTAAAGTCATTAATTATTGTAATAAAATTAAATTTCAGTAAAATAGAAAAATTGGAATATAAAATGTTGAAATAACAGATGTACTAATTCGAAAATGAAGTAAAAACAATGAAATAAAAAGGTGTACACAAATAAATAAGTGAATAAATAAAATTAGGTGAGCAAATTGACATACCGATTCTGAGGCGGCTTGGGGCCTCACAAGACAGTGAGGGTGAAGGGCCTGCTATTTATGCCCGCTATTTAAAAGAAAGCTCTCAATGGAGAGGAGAGAACGCAGGTTTTTTCTAGGAAATGATCATTAGGGGAAAGAACCAGCAGAGGGATTAATGTGCGTGTGAAGCGGCGAGTTTCAAGGGGGGGGGAGAGGGAAGGAATTGGTTCATTCAAAATAGTGTGCTGGGGATTGTTTAATAAATTATTGCAGCATTTCTGCACTTTAGGTGCTTAACATCCCCTCCAACAAAACTACGTTTTTTTTTTCGATAATTCATTACAAAATTACATTTATAATCAATCCCGTGAAAACCATAATGAAATCAGATTCGCCAACGTTGTGATGTTACGCTATGAATACGTCCTGCCAAGCCTGTCACACTGCCTTATGTAGATGATAAGGGAAAGTTGTTGAAATCAGATAAGACAGTGACATATTCTTTTTCAACACCATTTAGGAAAATTGCATTTCTGTTTAAACCATAAGGAGAACGTTGACTTACTTGATTGACTGCCTTGAGTTCAACACCAAACGATCGACCATAGGCTAAAAGGCAATATTAAGAAAAAATGAAAATTGATAATTTTGACTTATTTGGTTTCAACTATTGACGATTCAATTCTTGCAGAATATCTCTGAGAGAAGCGAACAAGAACTGGACCGACTTGTTTTGTTGAGTGGAATCAAATGAGCTCTTGATAACTTCTCTAGATAGTGACAGTCACTTAAAATGTGGTTTAGTTCGGTTAAAAACACGTGCTTGATGAATATCTTACAATCGTCCGGATGGGTAAAAAAAAGAGAGAATGTTCTCAATTCAGGAGACCGAGACGCGTTGAATGAACCAGAAATCCCAACTGGTGGACCGGAATGGGTCTAATCGGGAATGGCTGACCTACGTAGGTTACCAGATTACTACACAAGAATGTTCCCAATACAATGCTAAGAATCGCTATATTCTAATATACTTGATAATTATAATCCGCAAGTAGGATAGTCGGTTATCTTTGAAGAAAAAATGTGATAATACCTGAATATTCAAGTCAATCAAAACGTTATTGGATTCACAGTATAACTCTATAATAGCTTTATGAATGTTCTAGCTGTGAAATAAATAAGAAGTGTTTGTGTCAAAATACGACGACAGAGAAGGTTTGTTCCAAAATTCGTCCCACATACGAAGAAAAGACGGGTTTTAAAATCCATATTGAAATTAACTTTTTGTATTATAATTTACGATTTGTAACGCAGACTAGTGTTATAAGATCACTATTTCGTTCTCCGCGTTTAAGTCATACTTAGTGTATTACAAATTAAACTAAGATATTATCATCTTACACAGGTCATCCTAGAACGTACTTCAAAGCGTTGAGAACTTGACGGTAAATGTGGCGTAAAAGCTGTTTTCCAGTTGTAGTTTACGACATGTCATTTATTGGACGCCTTCAAACTAGTTCTTTTAAAAGGCAAGTGACCCTTAAATGTTCTATGTTTTTGCTGAGTGTTTTGCAGCTGTTTTATAACCCTTTACACTTTTAGGGTACGTAGTTGTTCACTTGCTGATTTCTCGTCTTTTTCATTAAGAGAGACCATGCAAACATTAAAGGGGGCCAAACAATCCCTTGAGTCATCCCGTTCCTATGGAACTGTATGTGGATGCGAGATTTGTGTCTCTCTCGTGAAATTGCCGCTAATGGATCGATTTGGTTTGACAGTAAATGGTTCAATTTATTTATTTAGGGTTTATTCTGATAACGGTAAACAGAGTAAACCTAAAATTTTGGAAAACTTTAAAAATTGAGATTGATATCGAGAATTTTTCCGGATAAATTAATTTAGGGCGGAGAATTCAATGGAATTCTCATCACATGTTTTCCTTGAGTTGGTTGAGTAAACTTTTATATTTAGCCTTTGTTTAGATCACTGAGCTAAATTAGAGTGTAGTTACTTGTTCACACATTCACCCCGGAGAGTTGGGAGGTATTGTAAAAATGATGTAGGAGAAGATTAAATTGGTCTTGAATTTAGTTATAGTTTTGTTCAAACTTTTCTACGTAATCTTAAGAGAAGTATGACTAATTTATACACAAATTTCGACATTAAAAATCTTTTTGAGATTGCAGTAATAGTAAGATTTCCAATAGCGAAAGAAACTTACCAATTTCCCCCCAATTATCTTTGATAATTATTCAATATAAAAGTTCACGTAGCAATTTATGTTCAAAGGTAACACGAAGTGTTTGGAATATTTATGGGAATGCTGTTGTAGGTTTTGTCAGCGGCCGTCCTGGCCGCTGTTGCCTCCGCGGCCTCGCCAGCCGTCTCCGCCGCCAGCGCCGCTGCGGCCGAGCGCGCAAAGAAAGACGTGGGGGCCACCGCCGCCGGCGCCACCGCCCCCACCGGCCCCGCCATCCCGCCAGGTACGAACAGGAGACTAGACTCATCCTTTAGCACCGGTGGCTCGTGCCCTCAAAAGTGGGCAGTTTACAAAACAATTACAATAATGTGTGTAGGGGGGGAGGGAGAGATGATTGTTTCTCCAAAAGTAAGGTTAAAGTCACGATCAGCGTCGTCAGTGATACTTCTCCCACCTAAAGGTGAAAATGATCTCAGTCGCTGATGCGCACTTCCCGCTACGGAAGCAGACGCACGGGACTGTGAGAACATCACGCGTCTTCACATGTGGTTCCCAGAGGAGACAGCACGCAGTAATAATGTAGAAAAATGCTAATTTTTTAAAAAATATTTCTTTTCATAAAAAATATGAAATAAAATTGAATAAAATTAATATAATAAAAAATAATTTCGTGGAAATACCAAAATATATAATTAAAAATATATAGTATAGTACCAAATATGTAAAAATACGTAATGAAAAAATTGCATATTGTGTTAGGACGTGGCCAAATTGCCAAGATTACAAATTTAAGAACAGTAAGTATAAAGACAAAAAATATGTATTACATAAGAATCCAGTCTCTAGTCATCTAACAAATTCACACTTCCAAAATATTTTGAATTTACATATTTCGCGTGCTAATTTTTATTCGAAGTATTCTTATTCGAAAAAATTATGAATAAATAACGTGTGTAGTTACCTATTTTTACCAGAAATATACTTGTCTTTTGTTGCTCATTATGAACTTGGTAACGACTCGTTCAATGCAACCTTTAACCCCTCATATTTTTACTGTCTCGCGCTTAAGAAGGAACATTTTAAGAAGACGAATTTGTATTGGTAAGTTGGTTCTTAGTGATTCCAGGAGCGTTAACTACTGAGGTCATTAGTCCCGTAGGTGTAGTGCATGATTTTTGCCTTGGGAGGTAGCGGTAATTTTCCCCCGCTGGATGGATAAATAATAAAAGTAATATTTACAAATAATAAGCATTTTTACGTATCGTTCTCCTAAGCTTGGAAAAATTAAAGTGAGACTCAAAAGGAAAAATTAAAATAAGACTAACTGCTAATGAGTTTGGCAGATTCCTAAGCATCTTCAAGATTCTTTCACTACTATAAATTACAATGTCTTCACTGCAATTTGAAAACAAAACGACGAAAATCTGAGATGGAGTATTTGAGAAAATGTATTTTGAAAAAAAATCGTAATTTTTTACTTTGCCTTTAACATGGCCTTTTTGATGAAATTTTGTTGTTGGATAGTCAGAAGGAGGTTTAAGAAAATGGTACAGGTTTCATGTTGATCGATAAACATAGTCGCCTCCTCCTAATTTACTGAGCTTTGTGAACGTAAAATTATAAGTATTGTAAGAGAATGAATGAACATTCGACTTCTCACTTTTACGTTATCAAGTGTACAAATACAGATTTTTAAATGAATGTGACCCAGATTTTATTCTAATTAAACTTAATTACATAAGATCTTTTTACACAGAAAGCTTTTTGACTTTTCATGAAATTTCATTGGAAGACATTTGGACAACTTTCACTTAAAAATTTTACGATGAAATGTATGATCGATGAAAATGTGAATATTAAGCTGTGTGTCTACGATAAAGAAAATATCCTTTAGTTACTCAAATAACCCCCCTATTTTCGGTTTTTACTAACAGCTATTTTGCTTTGCATGTTCATGTTTTCTTATCATTCTTAGTAATCTACTGAATTTAATTGTTGTATGTTTATATGTCTATATTGCATAGTTGTCAGAGTTTGAAACAATTGAAGCTGGAGGTGCAACAGAATGGCGCAGACTTTTTCGTACCATTTTTTTCTAATTACCTTGGTGTGGTCTGGCTCCATTCTCTGGACAGCTGCCATCTATCGTCACCCAAAGAGCATGTTTTTGACATTTTCTCAACTTTCCGCTTTCTATTAATAGTAGAATCGATTTATTACTTCAAGAATATTAAAGTTGAGTAACACCTTGTCCCAAATAGAAATTATCATTGAAACCTTTGAAGCCGTTTTTAATTCATTTGAAGTTATTTGAAGCACTTCTTTTCACAAAAGTAATAATGCATACAATTTGATGGAAATGTCCATGTTAAGGGCGTGAGAGAGATTTTTAAAAAATTACATTTTGTCAACAATCAATAAGGTGATGTACATTTTTTGGACATTTTAGTACTTTTCGTGCAATAGTGCATGCAATATTTGCAATTTTTAAAAAATTAAAAAAACTAGGTTTTTTCAAAACCGGTTACAATTTTTTTCTTTAAATTTTGTGGTAGGGTTAGTGCCAAACCAACTCTATATGATATGAACGCCATATTTCTCGTATGTGTGCAATATGCAGTATAGTTAGTGGAATTTTACAATAGTCACCACAATTTAGAATCTTCTTTAGTTATCATATATTCCTGTATTAATTTTGAATGCACACTATTACAATTGGGGTGCACATGCAATACTATTCTTAAACACGTGAGAATACTTTGTTCTTTTCTATTTTTAAAGTGAGGGGTATGACAATCAAGGATTGACTTCCTTATTTCATATAGCTTGGTTGGATGTGATTTAATCCATTCTTCATTCCAGAATTTTCTATTTCTACGATGAAGCTCTTTTTTTATGTCTGTATGGGATACTGATTGTTCTTAGAGTGGTAGTTTAATGGTTTCTCTTTAGCATTATCAACTATTGCATTTCCCTTGATACCAATATGCGATGGAATCCAAACAATAATTACTTCCTCTCTTTTTGCTTTAGATCATGGTATTCATTTACTATTTCTTTGATTATAGGTTTATGGCTGTTGTGTCTGTTATGTCTCAAGCATTCAATTACACTTTGAGAGTCTGTATATACGTATTATAAACTTATTGTTGAGTAATAATGATATATTCTTTAAAGCTTTCAGTATAGCAAGTGCTTCACAGTAAAAAATAGAACAGATATCGTTGAGTTTGATATATTCAATAATATTATTAATCATTAAAGCACAACCTGATCCATGTTTTGTTCTTGAACCATCTGTGAAGACACTTACATTATTCTCGTGCTTGTTTTTAATTTTGTTGTAGAGGGATTGGTATATTTGTGGATAAGAATCTGTCTTGGAGTACATGCATAAATCTTTATTAACTTTTATTTTTGGTGTTATCCAAGCGGGTCTTTTAAGAGTTATGTTTTGTTTAATTAATGGAAATTGTGTTTGTATTTCTTTGAAAAATTAATTCGTAGGTGGTAGACTGGTTTAGATGTTCTTGAATTCGTGTAGTATTTTTCGCTGTTCCAAGTGGAAAATACGTTCTTGTATGTTGGGTTGAGTGGAGACTGTGATATTTTGCATGCATATGTGTAGCAAAATATCCTTCTTCTAATGTACTGAGGTTCTTCGTTACCTTCTGCAAGAATACTTGAGATTAGACTGGTTCTGTTCTATAAGCGTCAATTGCCAGTTTTAAACAAGTCGATTGAATTGTATTAAGTTTATTTAATATTTTTCGATCAGCAGATTGGCATACTACAGATCCATAGTCAAGCTTGGACCGTAAAAGAGCTTTGTAGGAAGATACAGGTATATTTTTGTCAGCACCCCAATTAGAGGCTGCCATACACTTTATTGTATTCAGTTTGTTGTATTCAATCCTTATCTTCTCACTATTCCATTGGCGACCACTCGTTCCGCTCGCCGTAGCTGAGGCAGACTTCGGGCAATGACGTGGTTACCGCGCCACGTTTGAAATGGCGGACACCCGCGATGGTTTTCGGGTGTTCGTGCATATTAGAGCTCGTCTCAATATATATATATATATATATATATATATATATATATATATATATATATATATATATTATATATATATATATATATATATACATATAATATTCGAGATGTCAACGAAAATACACGTTTTGGGGTGCACTGATCCCGAAAAATTGTTTTTTTTTCTTTTTTCAAAATGTCTGCCCGTCCAGCTGTCTGCCGTATGTGAACAAACCTAGCGCCTAAACCACACGTACGATCTTTTCCAAATTGAAGAAACCCTTGTCCATCTGGCCCTAGTTGCAGCTCTGAAATTTAGAAAAACATTCTTTAAACTTTGGGGATACTTTACATGAAGCCCCACGGACATTTTGAAAATTTTCTCAAAAACGACTCCAAATTTTTTCTTTAAATTTCTTGTAAGAACAATAAAATACAGGCACGTCTTCCAACAACTATAAGAGTAAAGATAGAATTTTCCATCAATGAAATTTATTTATTATAAATATCTCTTTCATTACAGTCATGTATGTTTTTTTGAAAATTTTAGTAATTTTCGCGCAATATTGCGTGAAATTTGTACAATATTAAAAACTAACAAAAACAGGAAGTTCTCAAACGGCTTCCAAATGTTTTTTTAATTTTTTGGTAAAGATAGTACCAAATGCATCCTGTCCAATGACATAAACATCATGTTGCTCTATTGTTTTATTTTTTCAAAAATTAACAAAAATTAATTTTTTTTGACTTGTCTCTGATGTCTGAAATATTTACAACAAGGGCAATTTCTTCACTATAGTAGATTTACTTAGGTACATTTTTTTAAATGTCAAATAAAGTTTCTCGAAAACACAACAGTTTTCTGTAAAAGAAGTGATAGCGCTAATTGCACAGGCTAATATGTCATAAAGTTTATTTTGCTGTAATCTTTTGTTTTTTCAAAAACTACACAGATGTAATTTTTTTTAAATATCTCTCATGCCATTAATAAGCCCATTTCCTTCAATTTATATACATTATTGCATTTGTTAGTGGAAGTACTTGAAATGAAGTTTTTCCAAAACTCAATAGATTCCTGTGAAAAAGAGCTTCAAATTTCGCATTTATAATAATGCTTAATCGCCATTTTCTTAAAAACAGCTTCAATTTTTTCAATGGAAATTGCTATTTACGACAATGCTATAGCCTTTTTTTAATATAATTAAAATATAATTTAAGTTCTACTATTTGCAAACCGAAAAGTTGCGAAAATTTCAAAAAAAGAAAATTCTTTGGACCTCAATAGATGGAAGCAGGCAAGAAGGAGGCTCAAGATTGTACTGTACCAGTCCACACTAAGGAATTGTGGGAATTCTGATGTGGTGTTGTTGACGTTCTTATGAAGAAATAAAAGGGTCATCTTCGTCAACATATCCAACTTTATTAAGATTGCCGGCTTTCGGGCTTTGCCGTCATCACGTCAGTCTACAGGATACAGAAAGATACAACAAAATTATAAATAAATACAAATAAGATAGAAAATTAAATAACAATTAATGGATACATCTAAAGTATTTAGTTACAGATAGATAAAATTTCAAAAACGGTGGGAATGCAACGGGAGGATTAGTAGCAGTTCAAATTAAACAAAAAATCAATACAGAAAGACACATTGTATGATTGCAAAAGTTAAGGAACATATAGCAGGTAAAATTGTAAAAATGAATTGCGACGGGAATTAATACCATTAAAGCAGTTCAAATTTAGTTATAAATATATGTGAAGAAATATACATTCTCATATTCAAAAGAAAGAAAAACAAATATTATTATTGTATATATATATATATATATATATATATATATATATATATATATATATATATATATATATATACATACAGCATATACATATATAAGAAATGGGGAATAGTAATAATAATTCCTTATCAATGTTGTATTACAAGATGGGGAAATAATTGAATAACAAGTTGAGCCGTTTGCTTACCTCGCTGCTGTCGGCAATAGTCGGGCGACTGTGCCCAGAGAAAACGTGACACGGGGTTTTTATTGCTTTCCGGAGATCCGGCGGGGGTGGGTGGGTCGGAGGAGGTCTGTTTAGTGTTCTCTTGGAAATGTCTTAGGAAGCGTGGGAGTCAGTTAGGGACGTCGGAGTGTGTAAAATTATTAGTAGGGGGACAGAGGGGAAGTGGTTGTTCATTGAGAAGAACTCAGATTTCTGTTTGGTTTTGAAATATGTGAAAGATTTCTAAAGCACTTCTGTTCCAGAATTTATTTTCTGTTCAAGAATTTAAATGTCTGAGTCAGGTGGAAAGAAATTAGTAATATAGTTTATAAGATATGTAGCAAAGTGCGATTTGTTTGTATTGTGCTTCCATGCATGTAAATGTTCTTTAATTCTGGCATTGAAGCTTCTACCTGTTTGTCCGATGTATTTAGCCTCGCAATTGTGGCAGTGTAGTTCATAAACTCCTGATTTCGCCATGAGTGGGGTGGTGTTGCGAGGTGAAAGTAGCTGTTTGAGGGATTTGTGTGTGGTAAAGGAAACGTGAAAATTATATTTGTGAAGAATAGGGGCTACCTTCTGCGATACTTTTCCAAAGAACGGAATAGAAATAAATTTTGATGGTTTTTGGGTGAATGGGGTTTGTATACGTTTTCAGTTTCTTCTTATTTAATTTGCGGCGTAATATGTTGTCAACGAGAGTGGTACTGTATCCATTGGCAGTAGCTATGTATTTAATGGTGCGTGTTTCTCTTTGAAAATTGTCTTGTGATAAGGGAAGGCTAACAAGTCTGTGAATCATGGCATGGAAAGCTGCGTGTTTGTGAGCAGATGGATGTTGGGATGTGTTATGGATTACAGTGTCTGTGTGTGTGGGTTTCTAAAAACATTGAAGATGTTTATTGTCCAACCTAGAGATGGTTAGGTCCTAAGAAATTAATTGATTGGTTTTCATTTTCTAGTTCTTTTAGTGAATTTTATGGATGGGGTGTCTAGGTTAAGGAACTCCAGGAAGATGTCAGAGTTGTCTTGTTGTACCTGTCAAGTGATCCCAAGTCTAGAATTTTGTTGAGTTAGATTGTACGTTAAATTTTGAAGAAGGGGATGTTGTGTCTCAAACAAGAGTGTTTCAAAATTGTCCATGAACATGTCTGCAAGTAGTGGTGACAGTGGTGATCCCATCGGAAGACCAGAATTTTGTTTGTAGAAAGAGTTATTAAACATAAAGTAGTTAGTGTCCATGCAGAGTGAGATCAGATTGTACAGTTCTGTTCGTATTGGTACGGGACATGTAGCTTTGTCCAGGATATTTTGTAAAATTAATTTACAGTCTTGAGTCGGGGTGCTAGGGAATAAATTTGTAACGTCAAAGGATATCAGTTTGACATTGGCCGGTACGTGTATGTCTTGAAGTTTGGTCACAAGTTCCAAACTGTTCTTGATGGTATGGACGGGTTTAAAACGTACGTGTTCATGAAAGAGGTTGTTGAGTCTGTGAGCGAGTCAGTGGGTAATAGTGTTGGTATAGGAAACAACAGGCCTAATAGGTATGTTTTCTTTGTGGATTTTAGGGAGGCCGTAGAGGCGAGGGGGGCGGGATTAGAGGGAATAAAATATCTGGATTTAGTGAAGGTCTTCTCACATTAAGGAAATTAGAAAACTTTACTACAAGAAAGTCTATGCTATTCTGTTGCACCTCTAGTTAATTTTTGTGTCTGGTCTCCATGTTAATTTACTATCATAAATAATTCCCAAAATTTTTGATTTGATTTGAGGTTTTAATTACTTATGATCCCAATGTCAATTTAAGTTGATTGTTGGGTGTGTCATTTTTGAAAAGTATACATTGAGGTTTTGGAGAACTTGAACCCTGATTTTTCAGCCCATTTTTTTAATATTATTTAGACTATTTTGTAGCATTTTTTGCGAAGTACTGGTATTTTATCCACTTATTAATATTGTGATATCATCAGCAAACAGATATATCTTTATTGGCCGAGGAATTAGATTTTTGATTTCAACTATAGCAATAAGAAAGAGAAAAACACTAAGTACAGATCCTTGAAGGAGGCTGTTGCATGTTAGATAAGACACCTTTAAATTTAACTTTAATTTATCTCTCTTCCTTAAAATTGGAAATGAAGATTAATGTGTGTCTATCTATTCCTAATCTGAGTAGAATTTTTGATAATTCTGTCTTTCCATAACATGTCAAAGGCTGATGCAGCTAGATGTTGTTTTGAAATGAATTCGTCACATATATCACTGTGAATAATGTGTTGACTAAGTAGTCAGTAGTTGAGCGATTTGGCTGAATCCACTTTAATAAGGTGAAAGTAATTATTTTTTCTCAAGATACCAAATTAATCTTTCGCGAATTGCTTTCTTCATCAATTTACAAAGGATAGATGTTAAGGATATGGGTCTGAAGTTTTCTGGGTTGGTATGTTCTTTCTCTGACTTGGGGACAGGAATGACAATCGACTCTTTCCACTTATCAGGAAACATGCCTTGAGTCAAAGTTCATTGAATAGATGTGTTACATATTCAATGTCCATTGGAGAATTCTTTAAAATTTGTTGGGATGCCATCAGGTCTTGGGCCGGAATTCCTAGTACAAGTTAGAATGTTCTTGATTTCATGTACTTGAAGAGGAGCATTTAGTATTGTAATATTATATGTATTTTTTGTAGTATATTTTTAGTTTTGATTTCAGAATTTGCCTTTTATGTTTGGAATTTATCACTGAAATTTTTATCACTTGAATTATTGGAAGATTGATTTGCTATGATGTTGGCATTTTGTTTGTTGGATGTTAGAAGTTTGTCATTATAAATTATTTTTATACCATTAGTAGGTGGCTTGTAAGTACCATTTATTGATTTAATGTTTTCCCAGTTTTAGACAAGTTGGAAAGATGGTTAATTGAGGCAAGCATAAAGTAGAGTCGGCCGGGTTCTTGCCCAAGAATTTTATTGTTTTGTTTTTGGTGCCCAATTGATGGTGTCATTATTTACCGGATTATTTGATTCAGTTAGGGTCGTAGTTGAATTAGTTTAGTTTTGGCTTGCTGAGTTTTTACCTCTATATGTTGCTTCCAGTTGAGTCGAGTATCGAAGTTTAAGCCCAAGAATTTTATTGTTTTGTTTGTTGGTGCCCAATTGATGGTGTCATTATTTATGAAGAGTGGAAGAGGGTATGTGAAGGGTGAATATATTTGCTACCGATTTTGTTGGGTCCAACTTTATTTTCCAGATATTAGCTCAATTTGCCAGTAAATTTAAATGATTTTGAAGCTGTGTTTGAAGAGTTGTTAAAGAGTTCCCTGAGATGTAGAGTGCAGAGTCATCATCAAATTGAGCAGTGTTTATTTGTGCTGAAATAGGAATATCTGCGGTGTATATATTAAACATCAAGATCCTTGGGAACCCCAGCAGCAATTTGCCTTGGGTTAGAACAGTGGCCTTCAACTGACACTGAAAAAGTTCAATTTGTGATATAGCTAAGGATAAAATATAATAGATATTTGGGTGTGCCTATTGAAATTAATTTAAAATAGAGATGTGGATGCCATATTCTGTCGAGCTTGCGAGATGTCTACAAAAGCAGCTATGGTATGTTGTCCCTTTCGGAATGCAGTGTGATTGTGTTCCGTAAGCCTTAGTAGTTGGTGGGTGGTAGAGTATTGTGATTTGAAGCCGAACTGATGCTGAGGTATACTGTTTGTTTTCTTGATATGTTTCTTCAATCATGTTTCTTGATGTGTTTGTTCCCTATTAATTTCTCTAAGATATTTGACATTATAGGTAGCAGGCGGATAGGTCTGTAATTTTCTGCTTTTGAGTGATTCTTGTTTGGTTTAGCTATTGGGTGAATGACCGAGTGTTTCCATATTTAAGAAAAATACTCTGTTCTCAAAATAGAATTGTATATATTATTTAGAAAAGCAATGGCATTCTCTGGTAGATTTTTTAAAATGATTGTATTGATCCGATAGTGACCTGGAGATTTTTTATTTGGCATATCATTTATTATTTTTCTTATTTCATTAGGCGATATGAATTGAATTGGGTGGGGAACATCATATAGGGGAGCATTGAACATTTTCAGAATTTCATCGTGTTTGGGAATTGTTGGGAGTAAATGTGTCAACAAAGTGGGAGGCTAGTACTTTGGGAGTTTTTTTCCCTTGGGGAGTATTTTTTACCATCACTAGTTGCTAATGGGGTAATATTGGTTCTTTTTTTAAGAGTTTCTTAGTAAATTGCCATAGTGAGTTTTTTCGTTCTTTTGTTATTTATATGGAAATTGTATTGTACTTCTTTATATTTATTAAGATCCTTTTTACAAATATTATTTAACAGATTTAGTTCTTTTTTTAAAGAAGGAATTCTTAAGGAATTACAAAGTCGTCTTGTTTTATTTTTTATATGGATTAAGATAGTTATATTAGATGGGAGCGGTTTATGTAGTATTTTGTTAGTATCTAAGATTTTTTCAATGTGACTGTTGTTAATTGTACTGATTATTATGTTGTTGAAGGTCTTGAGGGCTTGGTTAATTTCTTGGGGAGAATTCAGGTTGTGAAATGAAGGTAGGGACCTTTTTTAAAGTTCCAATTAATGTTGTAAGTATTTAAGGTGGGTGGGGTTATTATTGGTAAATGATCTGATTCTAGTTCATGATACGTTGTAGATATGAATTGTGTTTTAATATTTGTGACTGTTATGTCAAGTATATCTGGACTTTTGTTTGGATCATATGGGAAGTACGTGGGTTCGATTGGTGCTAATATGTTGAGATTTAGGTTCCTTTTTATGTTGTTAATATCTGCCAGCGGGATTCGTAGACCGAATCCCCATGAGGTATGTTTGGAGTTTAAATCACCTGCAATAATGAATGGATAAGGTAGTTGTAATAATGTGGAGAAGTTCCTGTTATTGATTTTTATATTTGGATGTTTGTATGCAGTCACTATTGTTAATGTCCTGTTACTATTATACTTTACATTTATTCCTGCTTTTTCGAGTATGCTGTTTTGTATTAATATTACGACACCTCCTCTTTTCGAGTTTTGTCCGTCTTCTTTGATGGTTTTGTATCCCTGTAGAGTAAATGGGGATTCTCGGTTGAGATGCGATTCGGTGATGCATGCTATATCAATTCTGTTAGCATGTAGGAAGTGTTGCAATTCGGCTTTTTTGTTGATAATGCCGTTGGCATTTTTAGTAGAATTAAATCATTATGGTATAAAATTAATAATATGGTAGGTTATAAACTGTGTGATGTTTTGTATGAATGGATTGCCAATATTGAAGTTGTAGTTTCTATTTGCGTGTTGGTGGTTATGTTGTTGCTGTTGATGCTGATTTGCGTTTGTTGGGTTTCGTTGGTGGTTGGTATTTGTCACCTTTGTTAAATTAGGTGTATTTTTGGTTGAAGGTAGTATTAGAAAATTTGTTATATTGAACTAGTGCGAACCCGTAAAAAAATGACGGTGAGATCTGAGATAAAATGTAAAATACTGTACCCAGACTCATGTTCACAATATATTGCATTGTTTGGATCTTGAGGATATAACGAAGATATTCTGTGATGAGTTCCCAAAATTTTGAACACGTATAGCTCATGACCAGATGGCAATGCAAAATCGGCACAAAAGATATAGCACTATTATACTAAAGGATATTATTTCTAAAGTTTTTGACGTGTCATCATCTATAAACAACTGTTTGATTTCTTCTGCATATTGCTCGAAGGTATACTTATTTTCCCATTTAAGCAACACAGAGTAAATCGTTTGCAGAATTTCTCTCACACGGAAAGTACAAAGCAGAACAAAACTGACATTTCATAGACAACGACCCAATAGAAAACGAAATGACCTCAGTATCACGACACCTACGCTGACTTTCTCTTTCCTGCGTTCTTAATGTACGTTTGCGTTTTTTGGGGCGCGTGGACAACGATTCGAATTCGACATAACCTGTAAACAACTTCACTAAAGTATTACAACAGAGCAAAACCCACTGTCCGAATTTTCTCTACAAAATACACCATAGAAGCAAATACATGCAAACTGTCAACATCACAATGCAATTATTACACTGAAACAAAACCTCGACGAATTGTAAGCAAATCTCAACAATCAAAACAAAACATCAAGCAGCTGGAGTCACATCTATGGACTCATGTATATCGATTTTGAAACTGCCACCCTTTGAAAGAAAACAATTGACTATTGATAAGCGTACTATTAAAGAATGATTTAATTAATTAATTTACACCGTAAATGTTGGTGAATCAACATAAACAATATCTGATAACACATCTAGGATCATATTCTTTCATTTAAAAAAAAAAATACAACAATCAGGGTTTAGTAGAAGATCTAAACGAAGTCATGGCAGAATACCTTATTTTTTTAAATATAGATTGCGGGGAATAGGATTGTCCGTATGTGTTGGATTATTTCTTTTACTTTCCAACATTTTCGATAGTATGGACATTCTACTTTATCTGAGGTCAGCCCTATGCTTCCCTAGACAAAGTTTACAAGTTGGGGGGATAAATTCTTTTGTTCACAGTTTGCTGGTAGGTTATCACCTGCACAAAACACGCACGAAATTGTATGATTACAGTTGTTTTTACTGTGTCCAAAGTCTAAACACCGATAACATTGAAGGGGGATTGGATTTCTTTCTTCTTTCTGGTTTCACTGTGTTATTATCTATTTGTTTTATTTCTAAAACATCCTCGATTTTGTGAGTTCCATCAAAGTTTTACTGCCACTACTGAGATGGGAGAATTGTTTTTGCATAGTCGAGTAACTTCTGTAGCAGAATTGAATTTGCCGTTGATTTCAACTAAGATTTCAATTTCTGTGATTGAAGGATGACGGATTACGTGTGAAATTGTTTTTTGGTGGCCAGAAAGCCTAACTGCTTTTCGGAATTCGGTCACTGACTGGAATTGGATTCGAATCTTTTGATTCTCGAATTCTGTGGTGAAATTGCATGAACGTTAGTTTTATTTCATTCACGAGGGTAACGATTTTCAAATTTTGTTCCAAAATAGGTGGGATTTTGTTCTTCACTTGTCCCCCTCTCCCTCTCCCTCCGTTTCTGTCTCTGTTTGTCTCTTTGTTTGTTTCTGTCTCTGTCTCTCTCTGTCCCTCTCATTTACATTTAATTGCAGATTTGCACGTCTCTGAACTGGTGGGGTAATATCGAGAAGTGCCGGACCAGCAAAAATGTAATAGAATGTTCAGGAATATCTCATCCTGTAGATCCGTATTTTGAGGTCATTGGGCTCAAAATTTTGGTTACCTGATAATTTTAGTTTGAATTTTAGTTATTTAAAGATGGTTCAAAGTCGAGTGTTGCAGGTTGGGTTTTGACATGAATAGTTAGTTTGTTCTTCAGCGCCATAATTCTGCTATTCGGGGCGGAGATGAATCCAACAAATCAGAGATAATTAAAAGTGGTCCATTCGTTCCTTGGGTTATAAATGGTGTAACTAACCCGACTTTATTTATTTATTTAGAATTTATATATTGGTTCAGAAAATTTTCACGAAAGAGAATGCAGAAGCAGATTAGTTATACTGACCCACCTACAAATAAAGTTACTATCATAAATAATTCCCAAAATTTTGATTTGATTTGAGGTTTTAATTACTTATGATCCCAATGTCAATTTAAGTTGATTGTTGGGTGTGTCATTTTTGAAAAGTATACATTGAGGTTTTGGAGAACTTGAACCCTGATTTTTCAGCCCATTTTTAATATTATTTAGACTATTTTGTAGCATTTTTGCGAAGTACTGGTATTTTATCCACTTATTAATATTGTGATATCATCAGCAAACAGATATATCTTTATTGGCCGAGGAATTAGATTTTTGATTTCAACTATAGCAATAAGAAAGAGAAAAACACTAAGTACAGATCCTTGAAGGAGGCTGTTGCATGTTAGATAAGACACCTTTAAATTTAACTTTAATTTATCTCTCTTCCTTAAAATTGGAAATGAAGATTAATGTGTGTCTATCTATTCCTAATCTTTTTAATTTTTCCATAACATGTCAAAGGCTGATGCAGCTAGATGTTGTTTTGAAATGAATTCGTCACATATATCACTGTGAATAATGTGTTGACTAAGTAGTCAGTAGTTGAGCGATTTGGCTGAATCCACTTTAATAAGGTGAAAGTAATTATTTTTTCTCAAGATACCAAATTAATCTTTCGCGAATTGCTTTCTTCATCAATTTACAAAGGATAGATGTTAAGGATATGGGTCTGAAGTTTTCTGGGTTGGTATGTTCTTTCTCTGACTTGGGGACAGGAATGACAATCGACTCTTTCCACTTATCAGGAAACATGCCTTGAGTCAAAAGTTCATTGAATAGATGTGTTACATATTCAATGTCCATTGGAGGGAATTCTTTTAAAAATTTGTTGGGGATGCCATCAGGTCTTGGGCCGGAATTCCTAGTACAAGTTAGAATGTTCTTGATTTCATGTACTTGAAGAGGAGCATTTAGTATTGTAATATTATATGTATTTTTTGTAGTATATTTTTAGTTTTGATTTCAGAATTTGCCTTTTATGTTTGGAATTTATCACTGAAATTTTTATCACTTGAATTATTGGAAGATTTGCTATGATGTTGGCATTTTGTTTGTTGGATGTTAGAAGTTTGTCATTATAAATTATTTTTATACCATTAGTAGGTGGCTTGTAAGTACCATTTATTGATTTAATGTTTTCCCAGTTTTTAGACAAGTTGGAAAGATGGTTAATTGAGGCAAGCATAAAGTAGAGTCGGCCGGATTATTGACTTGCAGAGTAATAGTGCATTAGATGTGGAGAGGTGACTGCGTTGATTCAGTTAGGGTCGTAGTTGAATTAGTTTAGTTTTGGCTTGCTGAGTTTTTACCTCTATATGTTGCTTCCAGTTGAGTCGAGTATCGAAGTTTAAGCCCAAGAATTTTATTGTTTTGTTTGTTGGTGCCCAATTGATGGTGTCTTATTTATGAAGAGTGGAAGAGGGTATGTGAAGGGTGAATATATTTGCTACCGATTTTGTTGGGTCCAACTTTATTTTCCAGATATTGCTCAATTTGCCAGTAAATTTAAATGATTTTGAAGCTGTGTTTGAAGAGTTGTTAAAGAGTTCCCTGAGATGTAGAGTGCAGAGTCATCATCAAATTGAGCAGTGTTTATTTGTGCTGAAATAGGAATATCTGCGGTGTATATATTAAACATCAAGATCCTTGGGGAACCCCAGCAGCAATTTGCCTTGGGTTAGAACAGTGGCCTTCAACTGACACTGAAAAAGTTCAATTTGTGATATAGCTAAGGATAAAATATAATAGATATTTGGGTGTGCCTATTGAAATTAATTTAAAATAGAGATGTGGATGCCATATTCTGTCGAAAGCTTGCGAGGTGTCTACAAAAGCAGCTATGGTATGTTGTCCCTTTCGGAATGCAGTGTGATTGTGTTCCGTAAGCCTTAGTAGTTGGTGGGTGGTAGAGTATTGTGATTTGAAGCCGAACTGATGCTGAGGTATACTGTTTGTTTTCTTGATATGTTTCTTCAATCATGTTTCTTGATGTGTTTGTTCCCTATTAATTTCTCTAAGATATTTGACATTATAGGTAGCAGGCGGATAGGTCTGTAATTTTCTGCTTTTGAGTGATTCTTGTTTGGTTTAGCTATTGGGTGAATGACCGAGTGTTTCCATATTTAAGAAAAATACTCTGTTCTCAAAATAGAATTGTATATATTATTTAGAAAAGCAATGGCATTCTCTGGTAGATTTTTTAAAATGATTGTATTGATCCGATAGTGACCTGGAGATTTTTTATTTGGCATATCATTTATTATTTTTCTTATTTCATTAGGCGATATGAATTGAATTGGTGGGAACATCATATAGGGAGCATTGAACATTTTCAGAATTTCATCGTGTTTGGGAATTGTTGGGAGTAAATGTGTCAACAAAGTGGGAGGCTAGTACTTTGGGAGTTTTTTTCCCTTGGGGAGTATTTTTTACCATCACTAGTTGCTAATGGGGTAATATTGGTTCTTTTTTTAAAGAGTTTTTAGTAAATTTAGTGTTTTTTTTTTATATTTATTAAGTCCTTTTTAGAAGGAATTCTTAAGGAATTACAAAGTCGTCTTGTTTTATTTTTTATATGGATTAAGATAGTTATATTAGATGGGAGCGGTTTATGTAGTATTTTGTTAGTATCTAAGATTTTTTCAATGTGACTGTTGTTAATTGTACTGATTATTATGTTGTTGAAGGTCTTGAGGGCTTGGTTAATTTCTTGGGGAGAATTCAGGTTGTGAAATGAAGGTAGGGACCTTTTTTAAAGTTCCAATTAATGTTGTAAGTATTTAAGGTGGGTGGGGGAAATGGGGGAGGTTTTTCTACACGAGTTGATATTATTATTATTATTATTATTATTATTATTATTGGTAAATGATCTGATTCTAGTTCATGATACGTTGTAGATATGAATTGTGTTTTAATATTTGTGACTGTTATGTCAAGTATATCTGGACTTTTGTTTGGATCATATGGGAAGTACGTGGGTTCGATTGGTGCTAATATGTTGAGATTTAGGTTCCTTTTTATGTTGTTTAAGTATCTGCCAGCGGGATTCGTAGACCGACATCCCCATGAGGTATGTTTGGAGTTTAAATCACCTGCAATAATGAATGGATAAGGTAGTTGTAATAATGTGGAGAAGTTCCTGTTATTGATTTTTATATTTGGATGTTTGTATGCAGTCACTATTGTTAATGTCCTGTTACTATTATACTTTACATTTATTCCTGCTTTTTCGAGTATGCTGTTTTGTATTAATATTAGACACCTCCTCTTTTCGAGTTTTGTCCGTCTTCTTTGATGGTTTTGTATCCCTGTAGAGTAAATGGGGATTCTCGGTTGAGATGCGATTCGGTGATGCATGCTATATCAATTCTGTTAGCATGTAGGAAGTGTTGCAATTCGGCTTTTTTGTTGATAATGCCGTTGGCATTCCAATTTAGTAGAATTAAATCATTATGGTGATCCATAATTGTTGTTTAATGATACAGCAATCGAGTGTTGGATATTCAGTATAATTGTTGGTATTAGTGAATTTATAAAATTAATAATATGGTAGGTTATAAACTGTGTGATGTTTTGTATGAATGGATTGCCAATATTGAAGTTGTAGTTTCTATTTGCGTGTTGGTTGTTATGTTGTTGCTGTTGATGCTGATTTGAGTTTGTTGTGTTTCGTTGGTGGTTGGTATTTGTGGCCTTTGCGAAATTAAGTATATTGTTGGTTGAAGGTAGTATTGGAAAATTTGTTATATTGAACTAGTGCGAACCCGTAAAAAAAATGACGGTGAGATCTGAGATAAATGTAAAATACTGTACCCAGACTCATGTTCACAATATATTGCATTGTTTGGATCTTGAGGATATAACGAAGATATTCTGTGATGAGTTCCCAAAATTTTGAACACGTATAGCTCATGACCAGATGGCAATGCAAAATCGGCACAAAAGATATAGCACTATTATACTAAAGGATATTATTTCTAAAGTTTTTTGACGTGTCATCATCTATAAACAACTGTTTGATTTCTTCTGCATATTGCTCGAAGGTATACTTATTTTCCCATTTAAGCAACACAGAGTAAATCGTTTGCAGAATTTCTCTCACACGGAAAGTACAAAGCAGAACAAAACTGACATTTCATAGACAACGACCCAATAGAAAACGAAATGACCTCAGTATCACGACACCTACGCTGACTTTCTCTTTCCCTGCGTTCAGTTAATGTACGTTTGCGTCTTTTGGGGCGCGTGGACAACGATTCGGAATTCGACATAACCTGTAAACAACTTCACTAAAGTATTACAACAGAGCAAAACCCACTGTCCGAATTTTCTCTACAAAATACACCATAGAAGCAAATACATGCAAACTGTCAACATCACAATGCAATTATTACACTGAAACAAAACCTCGACGAAAAGCAAATCTCAACAATCAAAACAAAACATCAAGCAGCGTGGAGTCACATCTATGGACTCATGTATATCGATTTTGAAACTGCCACCCTTTGAAAGAAAACAATTGACTATTGATAAGCGTACTATTAAAGAATGATTTAATTAATTAATTTACACCGTAAATGTTGGTGAATCAACATAAACAATATCTGATAACACATCTAGGGATCATATTCTTTCATTTAAAAGAAAAAAAATACAACAATCGGTTCAGTAGAAGATCTAAACGAAGTCATGGCAGAATACCTTATTTTTTTAAATATATAGATTGCGGGGGAATAGGATTGTCCGTATGTGTTGGATTATTTCTTTTACTTTCCAACATTTTTCGATAGTATGGACATTCTACTCATCTGAGGTCAGCCCTATGCTTCCCTAGACAAAGTTTACAAGTTGGGGGGATAAATTCTTTTGTTCACAGTTTGCTGGTAGGTTATCACCTGCACAAAACACGCACGAAATTGTATGATTACAGTTGTTTTTACTGTGTCCAAAGTCTAAACACCGATAACATTGAAGGGGGATTGGATTTCTTTCTTCTTTCTGGTTTCACTGTGTTATTATCTATTTGTTTTATTTCTAAAACATCCTCGATTTTGTGAGTTCCATCAAAGTCTACTGCCACTACTGAGATGGGAGAATTGTTTTTGCATAGTCGAGTAACTTCTGTAGCAGAATTGAATTTGCCGTTGATTTCAACTAAGATTTCAATTTCTGTGATTGAAGGATGACGGATTACGTGTGAAATTGTTTTTTGGTGGCCAGAAAGCCTAACTGCTTATGTTTATTTGGAAAAAATTGGATTCGAATCTTTTGATTCTCGAATTCTGTGGTGAAATTGCATGAACGTTAGTTTTTATTTCATTCACGAGGGTAACTTGATTTTCAAATTTTGTTCCAAAAATAGGTGGGATTTTATGTTCTTCACTTAGATCCTCTTGGATCTCTTCGTTTAACCAACTAAATCTGTTTTTGATTTCTACATTGTACTGACTTTGTAAGTTCGTCCCTGCCGAAGGCTGACTGTCTATGGATACACGTTCTAAGTCTCTGTTATCACTGTCGTTATGGCTGGCTCGCTATCCTTGCGACATTACCTTGTTCTGATGCAGGGGTTGAAGCAGCAATCTGCTGTGATTGCATTTGTTGCTCGAGCTGGCCTGATGATCAGGTCCCGAATCGGTTGTTGTTGCTTGCGTTTGGTTGTAGATGGTATGGAATGTCGGAGTATTCCATGCTGTACGTGGAGTTCACTTTGCCATCGTCGGGAAGCACATCAAATGAACCTTCCGAATTGTATATCGAATTTAGGGTTTCGCTGACCATTCGCCATGTGCTGGAGAAATCATTGTTGTTCATTCGACTACTAAAGTACTAGTAGTAAATAAATGCGACCACTAAATACGGTTTCGTACACTAAGTCACCACTGTTTTCTAAAGTTCGTAGCGATGATGAATCACAGATTCACACTAAACGATTCTAGCTGCTGATAGCGGAGCGACTGCTCTGGCTCGCAGCTGAAGCGAGAATGATTACATGTTTTGTTGGATTGTGAATATTACTGTACTGAGACAACCCGTGAGGTGGTGGTGACGATAGTACGCACATGCCCGCCCCGATTTCCAAAACTCAGAAGGAAATCATAATCCTCTGTGGGTCTGTATCAGTTATGAAGGTGATAAGAACAGATACGGAACTTTGATACTAATAAAAGTGATTTCAACGACATGTAATCGACATCGATTCCACAAAAATGAGTGTACGAATAGATACGAAATATTTACTGGCTCTTCTTCAGGATTTGGTGCAGAGTCCTTGCAAAGTTTGGTAAAGATTAATACAACACAAATGCGGAAAATAAATAATTTAAATAATATGCTGATAGATGCACCACGGTCGTTATTTTTCGCCTGTCGCTAAAAGACGGTTTCCTGATATATTCCGCCAGAGGCCAGCAGCCGTGCGGTAGAATTACAGAGTAGCATAGAGGGATGGCTGTGTGACCGATCTCCATGAAAGTTGGCATATCTTTGTGTTTTCATGAAGGTTTTTATGCTGTTCAGAAAGAAACGGAGAAAAAGGGCGAAAAGATACAGGTTTTAAAAAATTTTAAAAAGGGAACCCCTTTTGCTGGGCGTTGCCGTGTGACGCGGGGCGAGGCCGAGGAGGCTGGAAAGAACCAGCAATGCAAATGGAGAGAGAAGAGGGGGAAGGAGAAAGAAGGGGAAGGAAAAGAGAGAAAACGAGAAGGATGGAAAAGGAGGAAAAGAGACGGGGAAAGAGGGAAAAGATACATGTAAAAAGACGGAAAAGATAGGGAAAAGAGAGGGGGAAAGAAGAAAAGAGGAAGAGAGAGGAAAATATAGAGAGGGAAGAGAGAGGAAAAAGAAAGTTAAAAGAAAAGGGAAAGGCAGAAAGAGAGTACAGGATATAGTAGGTAGGGTAAAAGAAGAAAGAGAAGAAAGGAGAGGAAAGAGAATGCAGACAGAAAGAAGAAGAAAAGAGAGAAGTGAAAAGGGAGAAAATGAGAGGAGAAAGAGAGAGGGAAAGGATAGAAAATGGAAAGACAGGGAAGCAGAAAGAGAGGAAGAAGGAGAAGAAGGGGAAGAATGAAAGGAAATGAAAGTGGGAAATGAAAGGAAGAGAGATGGAAAGGAGAGGAAAAAAGAGGTGGTGATAAGAGGAGGGAAAAGCAAGGAAGAGATGAAAAATAGGGAGAGAATGAGCAGACAAGGAAATTAGAAGGGAAGAGAGAGGCAAGGACAACGTCTGCCAGGTTATGTAGTTTCTTTAAGCAATTGAATCTTAACTAGTGTACGCCTACAACAGTAGGTCTACACGTTTGGAGTCGGATTGTGCTCACGCTTCATCAATGCCACCTAAGATGAGTGCTAGGTGGCATTGACTGAATACTGCATGCCAACTGCCAAGTAACCGTTTATATTACAGCGCGTTCGAAGCTAAGAATGAAGTACAGGGCCTCTTTCGGTAAAGAAACATCCCCAGATTTAAAGATTTCAAAATTGTTTTAAATCCTCATTAACATAATTTTTATAACAATTATATTAGTAGTACAATTATATCTCGTATTTATAATGTATTTACAACAAAGCATAGTGAATATCTTTAGAATTTATAAACTCTTGTAGGAAGGGATACGTTCCTCTGTAAGATCAGCCACAGACACAGCGCCTGCTTCGTTTGCCATATCATTCATACTGTGCTCAAAAGTACGTGTTCGTTTGTTTATGAAACAATTCAGCATTTTTTTGTGATTTTGCTTGTTACTTTTCTCGCTAAGGAAATGAGAGCAGCACAAAGAACGTGAGAAGCTTAACAGAAACGTTTCCTGTGTATCGGAGTCTCATAGCTATAGTTTCAGATTTGAGGAAAGGGAAGAAAATATGCTTACATAAAATTGGAAAGGTTCGAGACATACTACTTTAGCGCTAAAGTAGCGCTTCCGCCCCATTGCGAGTGCCATCAGACACCTGTATTTGGTTAATATAGTACGTAGAAAAAGAGGCCATTTGGCATTACCCAACCATAGAGACCATTACTTCATTCTTAACTCCGGACGCACTTATACAAATCTTCACACACTCACGCATTAAGTTTACGATACTCACTAGTTCCTCGTTCATTATTCGTAATATGCTTCTGATCGTGAATTATACCATCATTACATCATCATTTCTTATTCTTTTAAAACATAAAACATTAAAATGTAATCTACTATCCACTTTTGGACTTTCTTCGGTCGATATAACCATTGTACATCCTCATGCCTTCTATCATTTTTCGCCAATCAGAAATTGGTTTCTAAAATTAGTTAAAAGAAATAAGAGAACATGTGCCTTCGTATCCCCAACGGTAATGCCAGGAAGCAGATAAGTTCAGCACCCTTCCCAAACAGCGGTCGAAGCTAAGCCCGACTGCCAACCACTCTTAGTTACGTTCCCGACTATCATAACACATTATTTGGAGCATGCAACATCATTTACTGTAAAATAGGTTAGTGTAATAAAATGGAGTGTAGGTTGGGCATCTATTTCCATATTTTAAAATTAATTATTCTGTTGCAATTTAGTACTAATGAGGTATTATATTCAATTAACAAGTAAATGATCCAAATTACTAATTTTTACATCATTAATTTATCTGTTTCCTAATATGAACTGCTTGGGATATCTAGCGACTTACGAAGAGCAATTTGGTTCAGTTGGAAGACTATTTAATTTTTGAAATCGAGTCACGTGTTGAATCAGCAAACTCTTATTCTCGTTTATTTGGTAGATATAACTATAGTGGTGTACCCGTTGAACATAATTTTTTGTGGAATTGATTGTTTTAGATTGTATGTTCTAGTTATGTTTACACCACCTTTAACGTATGGAATTTTGTTACAGTGAACCCGTACAACCCGTTCTACCGCGCCCCTGCGCCTTTCACTACGACCTCACTTCTGCAGCCTGCACCTGCGACCCGATGTCCGGGCACCACCGACCCTCGCTACCACGGCGCCTCACAACTACCCAGCCTACCCAGGATACACGGGATACCCGGGGTACCAGGGCTACCACAACGGCTATGACTCAAGGTGAGAAGTCTCCAGAAAGTGATATGCACCCACATTCCTGTCGCTAGTAGTTTCGAATGCCTCTTTAAATAAAGTTAATTAGTTGAAAGAATGTTAAAGAGGCTAAAGTAAATGCCGAGTCACTGAGATTAATTTGTGTCGCGATCAAAATATTTGTTTATTTTCATGAAGTAGGTCTCCACTACTTTGTGACGTTGAGTGAGCTGCATAGCGTAATCATGTAACATAGGTATTTTCTGCAAACTCAATAAAAACTGTATGCAACTTAAGAGTTGCTGATTTATATTTTGCACAATAATTTCATCCTCGAGATGCAAAATCGAGATGCAAATTTTTTTCTTTTCTACCATTGCTTCACTCATTAAAATTAATTATCTCTTAATGTTGCAGGTATTACAACAATGCGTACCCAGTCAACAAGTACCTCCTAATAAGTACACAGCCACTGACCGTTACTATCCCGGTACCTCGACCCGTACTACAAGAATAATTCTCGCTACACGCCGTACGTGCTCCTCACGGCCCCTTACAACGCGCCTACAACGCGCCATACAGCGCACCCTACAACGCGGCAGCATACTCACCTTACAACGCCAGCCCGTACGCGTATCCCGGAGCCTACGACAAGAAGGTGTGAAAACAGGCAAAGGGTCTGGTGAAAGAGCTTTATTTGCCACTTCTCTAACGCTCGCTACAACTACATAACATTGTATTTTTGGCCTTTTGTTTTATGAAAAACTGACAATAAAAATTTTCCTACACTACATTTTTCTAGTGTTTGTGCGGCACATGCAATAAACAACATCAGACAAGTTGTAACAACAGTTACCTTACTTTACCTTTACCTCATTTATGTAGATACCATTTTACAACTAAAGGCTGTTTTATTAATGGAACACACTTGGCATTTCTTCTGCTTTTGAGAGCGTATTCAAAACAAGTCACATAATGTAGCAAATGAAATTTGTTGAAAATATGGAATTATCTGCAGAGAAAAGTTAGCAAAATAAATGAAGAAATAGAAATATTCAAATTTAAAATTTGATTGGGTATCAATCACACAGAAGACAGTGAAGGGAGAGAGAAAAATGTATATTTAATTAATCCAACAGTTTTGTATAGCATGTTCAATTTTAAATGTTCGCTGTGGGTTTTATAATTTCTGCTATTTTGATCAAATAAGTGAGAAATACATGTGGTTGTAGATAGTAAATAATTGAGAAGGGACACTTTGGAAGGAATTAAGAAGAATCACATATCAGAAGACAAAAATCTATAGATCTTTTCGTTAAATTTTAGAAAATTAATTTAAAGAGGTAGCAAAGAAAAATATAAAAGTATCATTATTAAAATTAAAAATAAATCGAAGGAAATGAAACCGACAAGTAGTAGAAAAATAATTTAATGAAGAATAAACAAGATAAAAAGGAAGACATATAAGTCCTCTCATAAATATCAGAAAAATAAAATGGAAACAGATTCATTGGAGATCCTTCAGACAATAAGAAAGTAAGTAATAAGTGATTAATAAAGAGTAAGAATTGCAACAAATAAATTAAAAGAATAATTAAAGGGAATGTAGAAAGAATTTAAGTAAATTTGTTTTGCTAAGAAGAAATTGTAATGAAATGGAATAGCAATGAGCGTTTAGAAAAAAAAGTAATTTCAATTAATATTATTTTCCTACTAAAGGTAACGATTTTGATGTCAGTATTTACAATTGAAACTTAAATACTCTTCCAGCATTACCTGCATTATGTTTTTGATAAACTAATTGTATTCGTAGTCTTGGAATACTTTTAGAAAAATAATTTCAATTGATTCATATAAAAACGAAACATGGAGGTATCTAGAGAGCAAGAAAATATGCAGTACGTAAAATATTTTATTATCCTCCGAAATTAAGCAAAATAACGGAAGAAAAAGAAATATTGAAATTTAAAGTTAGTTTAAATATTAATAATATAGAATACATTGAAGAGCAAGAACAAATTTATTTTTAATTGATCCAGTAGAATCTGCTTAATTTTAGCTTTCCGCTGCGGATTTTTTATTGCCTTCTCCCTTGAGAATGAAATAAATTAAAAATATGGTAATTAACAATATTTAGTGTAAATACGTATTCAGTGGGTTGAGGCAGAGTACAGATTCTAAAATAAACGTAATGTGACATAGCATTCACAACGGTGAATCAAGCAAGATCCGTTTCTATTCATCAAAGTCTGATCTCATTAATACAGATCATTGAACAACATTGTATCGCATTTATAGAATTAAATTACTAAGAATGCTTTCAGTCGTGATATTTCGGATTAGATCGTCAATCTGAGACTGTTCTCATGATAATAAAAGTGATATAATGCAATATAATGATTTATAAATCTATAGGCAAAGAAGCATGTCACTTAACTTATTACTGTGTTTCCAGCGATCACATTGGGAAGTTATGATTTGAGATAAAGAATATAAGTTCAGCTGAATGACATGACGGAAAATCATCTCCGTCATACTTCATATGAATCAATTTAGTATTAATAGTATGAAGATAAACAAACATTTTATATCTATGACATATCAGATGCTTCATTCAGAAATTCACAATAAGAGATCATCATCAGGATGATCACAAAACCTCCCATCCTTTCTCATTATGTACAGCATCGAACAGCTGCAAAGAGATCACGATCTCCACGAATTCAGCTTTATCTCCAACGCCCAGCAACCTACAATTATTGTGACGTGATTTCATCACTGTCCACCACAAATCCACAAGTTTTCTCCGGGCTTGAGTATCCGTGCAACGAAGTGAGGTGTGGGGAGGCACTTAAAACTCTTCGGAGCCGAAGTCGAAGCCGCCGCCACCGCTGACGCCGCCGCTGGCTGAGCTGGAGAGCTCGCTGCCGAAGCCGAAGCCGAAGCCGCCCAAGGCCACAGCGCCGCGCTGCGGGGCGGGGGCGGGGCGGGGGCGGGGGGGGCACCGCCCGCTGGCGGGAGCTGCTGCCCAGACCGCCGCCCGCGCCGCGGCTAGCCGCTGCCAACACCACACAAACCAGGATGTTATTTATTGATGCATTTATTTATGTATTCACTTATGTATTTAGTTGTTAATTTATTATAAAGGTATATATGAATACCTACATTGTATACATGAAAGGGGTATATAGTCGATTAAGGTAATCTCGATGAAAAAACGATTAACATCAGAACACGACAGTTATTTATAGTCTGTATCAGGCGCGGCTCCTCATTGAAGGCTGTAAGGCGGAGCCTCTGCTGTGGAAATCGCCGCTCAAAAGAAATTGAAAAATATATTTATTAATTAATAATGGCTTTCTGAGTTACATTAACAATCCTATCAACATTTTTGTTTCTGATTTCGATAACTTCCGTCCGTAACGCATTGAAACGCTGTTGGTCGGTGGTCCGATGATTTGGTTAGTACTGTTATCGCATCGCCTCCCATGCTCCCCCCGAAGACTCCCGTGAGCCAAATCCGTAGGCTGATTTCTTCTTCTCCCCTCTATCGAAAGCCTAACTCAAGACAGGAAGAAAGTCAGTGATCCCAAGTCGGTGACACTCGTCCAAAGAGGACAGAAACGTCTTTCCAAGTACAGATAAGCAAACAGTCTTGTGCCGATTCCCTTCCAAAAACTCGGCCCACAGACAGTGGCCCTAAGGAACTTGCAATGGTAGTCATTGCCTCCCCGGAACTTCATAGATGAATCAGAAGCCTTAGGCTGTGCCCGTCCTCTTATCTGCTATTGACGCGGTCCGTTCCGATACCATTGGTATATGGTGGTAGGATGGGACCAATTTTTTATTGAGTCCTCGGCTGCTATGACGCCAGGAGAGTGACTTCTGAAACTTGTCTCAACACTAGATGCCACGCGTAACTGGAAGGAAAACATTTCAATTCGGATAGGAACCTGGGGTATTTCTCAAGCTAATTAATAATCTCTAACAGACTGATTCTGAATCTACTTCATTTTTTATTCTCTTTCATATGAGCCTCACGATTATCGATTTGTTTTGGAGGCACTTTTCACCGCTTTATTCGGCTACATTCTTTGTAGAGAGCGTGAGAAAATGGACGGCGATGTAAAGAAAAGAAAACGATACGAATATGTCCTACAGTTTATACGAATATGCCCTACAATTTATCAGGCAGACATTATCCCTAGAACATACATGGATCAAAAAGATTGCAATTATTTATTTCACGAACGAAAGAACGTTCAAAGAAGGGAAATCGATGTAGTTACATTGGACCAGGCACCCATGGGCCCCAATATTCATGACAGTGGAGGGAGGGAGGGACAGATAGGGAGTACAGACTGATTCACCACGAAATAAAAAGAGGCACTTTCCTAATGGAAGATGCGAACAACTTACTGTAACAAGTCGGCCCGGTGGCCGAGATCGCTAAGGCAGTAGTGTCGTGATCTCAAACCGAAGGATCGTGGATTCGAGTCCCACCTCGGACGTGGTTGTATTTGTGTACGTTTCACCCCTTATCACCATTTCGTTTCACCTTCATAGTTACCATAAAGTTAATGCCAAAAGTGGTCGCTAATGACCTCGAAGTTGATGCGACCTTAAATATACTTATTAAAATATATAAAAAAAATAAAAAAAACTTGCTGTAACTGCCCGCGCGCTGCTCATCTGTTCATAAC